>OW121740.1:20158397-20755897 GCA_933228675.1 Stomorhina lunata
CAATTCATTTTTTACAAGAACTCAACACAAATATTTTTGAAAAATTTTCGAAAATTATAGGGAATTTTTCGAAAAATGGCTCTTTATAGGATATTTTTCGAAAATTTACTATTTATAGGAAATTTTTCGAAAATTGACTATTTATAGGAAATTTTTCGAAAATTGATGATTTATAGGAAATTTTTCGAAAATTGACTATTTATAGGAAATTTTTCGAAAATTGATTATTTGTGGGAAATTTTTCGAAAATTGACTATTTATAGGAAATTTTTCGAAAATTTATTATTTATAGGAAATTTTTCGAAAATTGACTATTTATAGGAAATTTTTCGAAAATTGACTATTTATAGGAAATTTTTCGAAAATTGACTTTCTATATGAAATTTTTCGAAAATTTACTATTTAAAGGAAATTTTTCGAAAATTGACTATTTATAGGAAATTTTTCCAAAATTGATTATTTATAGGAAATTTTTCGAAAATTGACTATTTATAGGAAATTATTCAGAAATTTACTATTTAAAGGAATTTTTTTTTGAAAATTATTTGTAGAAAATTTTTCGAAAATTGACTATTTGTAGGAAATTTTTCGAAAATTGACTATTTATAGGAAATTTATCGAAAATTGACTATTTATAGGAAATTTTTCGAAAACTTACTATTTATAGGAAATTTATCGAAAATTTACTATTTATAGGAAATTTATCGAAAATTTACTATTTGTAGGAAATTATTCGAAAATTGGCTTTTTATAGGAAATTTTTCAAAAATTGATTATTTATAGGAAATTTTTCTAAAATTGACTATTTATAGGAAATTTTTCGAAAATTTGCTATTTATAGGAAATTTTTCGAAAATTCACTATTTATAGGATAATTTTCGAAAATTAACTATTTATAGGAAATTTTTCGAAAATTGACTATTTTTCGAAAACTAACTATTTATAGGAAATTTTTCGACAATTGACTATTTATAGGAAACTTTTCGAAAATTGACTATTTATTGGAAACTTTTTGAAAAATGACTATTTATAGGAAATTTTTCTAAAATTGACTATTTATAGGAATTTTTTAGAAAATTTGCTATTGATAGAAAATTTTTCGAAAATTGACTATTTATAGGATAATTTTCGAAAATTAAATATCTATAGGAAATTTTTCGAAATTGACAATTTATAGGAAATTTTTCGAAAATTGACTATTTATAGGAAATTTTTCAAAAATTGGGTAATTTTAGGAAATTTTTCGAAAATTGACTATTTATAGGAAATTTTTCAACAATTGGGTAATTTTAGGAAATTTTTCGAAAATTGACTTTATAGGAAATTTTTCTAAAATTTACTATTTATAGGAAATTTTTGTAAAATTTACTATTTATAGGAAATTTTTGTAAAATTGACTACTTATAGGAAATTTATCAAAAATTTACTATTTATAGGAAGTTTTTCGAAAATTACCTTTTTATGGGAAATTTTTAAAAAATTTACTATTACTATTATAAATATAGGAAATTTTTGAAAAATTTACAATTTATAGGAAATTTTTCGAAAATTGACTATTTATGGGAAATTTTTCGAAAATTGACTATTTATAGGAAATTTTTCGAAAATTGACTATTTATAGGAAATTTTTCGAAAATTGACTATTTATAGGAAATTTTTCGAAAATTGACTTTTTATAGGAAATTTTTTCGAAAATTGACTATTTATAGAAAAGTTTTCGAAAATTAACTATTTAACTATTATAAATATAGGAAATTTTTGAAAAATTTACAATTTATAGGAAATTTTTCGAAAATTGACTATTTATAGGAAAATTTTCGAAAATTGACTATTTATAGGAAATTTTTCGAAAATTGACTATTTATAGGAAATTTTTCGAAAATTGACTATTTATTGGAAATTTTTCAAAAATTGACTATTTATAGGAAATTTTTTCGAAAATTGACTATTTATAGGAAATTTTTCGAAAATTGACTATTTATAGGAAATTTTTCGAAAATTGACTATTTATAGGAAATTTTTCGAAAATTTTTCAAAATATTTTTCAAAATATTTACGCACAATTTATAAGATCTCTGTTCCTACATGTCTGACATATCCAATAAATCTAGCGTGATAAGAGAAAAAGAATAGTTATTGTACTATAGATAAGTTTTGGCTAAAAAAGTTAGTGCTTACTTCGTTCGGAACATTCTTTAAACTGTTCATATATTTCTCTATATATTTATGTCTATCAGAATTTGGTATATAATACAATCTACGTAATATTTTTTACTACTAGTTATTATTCTGTACCAAACTTTTCTAACAACACAATTCTATCTGTTCTACATACTAATTTTATACATGTAAAAATAAATAAATTATTATTCTATAACAAAACAAACGTTAGAGTTGAGAATTTTTTCTAGATTCTAAGATTTTTAAAGCAATTAAATTGTTTCTTACATTAACCAATACAAAAAATCATTGCCAAATAAAAAGTGTGAAGAAAAACTAAAGACTTAAGGCACATGCATAAATACTTGTCTTTGTATTAAAGAGTCAAATTTAAATTCTTATTTAAAACATTCCCCATTTTTTTTAATGAATCAGACAAATTTTACACATTTTAGACACGCCTGATAAAAAAAAATATATTATATTATCTAATAAATAAATCAAATCTATACCAAAACATTGATATGTATGTCATCTATAAAAATTTATTTCAATTAACTGAGATCCTCTACTTTTTAAAAATCAGTTTTACTGGTTTTTTGCATTTTTATTAATAATTTCATTTTTGTTTATCAAGTCTTGAATTTTAAATATTTTCCTTTTCTCATATTAAAAGTTTATGGCTTTCCTGTATATTTCGTTTTCTCGAATATACGGAAATTTTTGTATAGCTGATTTTTTTTCACTCATTTTTGCATCAATTTTATATATTAGGTGTCTATTTTTTGCATTTTTTGGTAAATTTATGTCTTTGGCTTCATGTTTTTTTTTATATATATTAATGTTTAATTTTATTTTAGCTATTTATATTTCGCTTTTTAAGATCAGAAAACATTTCCTAGTTGATCCAGTTTTTTTGTCTACTTTAACATGAGATTGGTTTTCTAAATAAAAGTTTTCTATACAAAATTTTGATTTTAAAGCAAGCGTTCAATGCAAAATTTAAAAAAAAAAATACAATCAAAAGTGTCGATGTCTGTCTCTGAATATGGAGAGTGTGGCAACTAAAATGTTGTATTTAATGCGGACAATGACTTTAAAACTAAAGCAACTTAATGCAATGATAATCAGTTAATTTATGTCTGTTGTTTTTTCTTTATTTGTTAATTTCTTGATATCATGTGCAAAATTTGCGTCTTTTAGGCTGTAGCTATAACCATAAGAGTAGAGTAGTGCAAATATGATAATACAATGTTGTAAAAAAAAATGCCTTTAAGGCGGTTTCTTTGCTGACAACTAATATCAAAAAAGTTGATTTATGTTTGAGGTTTTTCAAGTTTGTTTTAGGAAAACTAAGGAATGAGATTTTATAAATAATGGGTAAATATTTTCTTGTAACTTTTTAAATTTAAAAAAAAAATTCTACAAATATTCAATATTCGAAAAATTTCCTATAAATAGTAAATTTTTGGAAGATTTCCTTCCTATAAATAATCACTTTTCGAAAAATTTCCTATAATAGTAAATTTTCGAAAAATTTCCTATAATAGTAAATTTTCGAAAAATTTACTATAATAGTAAATTTTCGAAAAATTTCCTATAAATAGTCAATTTTCGAAAAATTTCCTATAAATAGTCAATTTTCGAAAAATTTCCTGTAAATAGTCAATTTTCGAAAAATTTCCTATAAATAGTCAATTTTCGAAAAATTTCCTATAAATAGTCAATTTTAAAATTTCCTATAAATAGTCAATTTTCGAAAAATTTCCTATAAATAGTCAATTTTCGAAAAATTTCCTATAAATGATCAATTTTCGAAAAATTTCCTATAAATAGTCAATTTTCGCAAAATTTCCTATAAATAGTAAATTTTCGAAAAATTTCCTATAAATAGTCAATTTTCGAAAAATTTCCTATAAATAGTCAATTTTTGAAAATTTTCCTTTAAATAGTCAATTTTTGAAAATTTTCCTTTAAATAGTCAATTTTCGAAAAATTTTCTATAAATACATAATTTTCAAAAATTTTCTATAAAAAGTAAATTTTCGAAAAATTTCCTATAAATAGTCAATTTTCGAAAAATTTCCTATAAATAGTAAATTTTCAAAAAATATCCTAAAAATAGTAAATTTTCGAAAAATTTCCTATAAATAGTCAATTTTCGAAAAATTTCCTATTAATAGTCAATTTTCGAAAAATTTCCTGTAAATAGTAAATTTTTAAAAAATATCCTAAAAATAGTAAATTTTCAAAAAATTTCTTATAAATTGTCAATTTTCGAAAAATTTCCTATAAATTGTTAATTTTCGAAAAATTTCCAATAAATAGTCAATTTTTGAAAAATTTCCTATAAAAAGTAATTTTTCGAAAAATTTCCTAAAAATAGTAAATTTTCGAAAAATTTCCTATAAATAGTAAAAATTTCCTATAAATAGTCAATTTTCGAAAAATTTCCTATAAATAGTCAATTTTCGAAAAATTTCCTGTAAATAGTCAATTTTCGAAAAATTTCCTATAAATAGTCAATTTCCGAAAAATGTTCCTATAAATAGTCAATTTTCGAAAAATTTCCTATAAATAGTCAATTTTCGAAAAATTTCCTATAAATAGTCAATTTTCGAAACATTTCCTATAAATAGTCAATTTTCGAAAAATTTTCTATCAATAGTCAATTTTTGGAAAATTTTCTATAAATAATCAATTTTTGGAAAATTTTCTGTAAATAATCAATTTTTGAAAAATTTTCTAGAAATAGTCAATTTTCGAACAATTTCCTATAAATAGTCAATTTTCGAAAAATTTCCTATAAATAGTCAATTTTTCGAAAAATTTCCTAAAAATAGTCAATTTTCGAAAAATGTCCTATGAATATTCAATTTTCGAAAAATTTCCTAAAAATAGTAAATTTTCGAAAAATTTCCTATAAATAGTCAATTTCAAAAAAATTTCCTATAATAAATTTTCGAAAAATTTCCTATAAATAGTCAATTTTAGAAAAATTTTTTATAAAAAAAATTTCCTATAAATAGTAAATTTTCAAAAAATTTCCTATAAATAGTCAATTTTTGAAAACTTTCCTTTAAATAGTAAATTTTCGAAAAATTCTGTATAAATACTTAATTTGCAAAAATTTTCTATAAATAGTAAATTTTCGAAAAATTTCCTATAAATAGTCAATTTTCGAAAAATTTCCTATAAATTGTTAATTTTCGAAAAAATTCCTATAAATAGTCAATTTTTGAAAAATTTCCTATAAATAGTAATTTTTCGAAAAATTTCCTAAAAATAGTAAATTTTCGAAAAATTTCCTATAAATAGTCAATTTTCGAAAAATTTCCTATAAATAGTCAATTTTCGAAAAATTTCCTAAAAATAGTCAATCTTCGAAAAATTTCCTATAAATAGTCAATTTTCGAAAAATTTCCTATAAATAGTCAATTTTCGAAAAATTTTCTATATATATTCAATTTTTTAAATATTTTCTATGAGCTTGACCGACTATAGCTTTTCTTACTTGTTTTCTATTGAAATTGGTTGATTCTATCAAAAGTTATAGTAACTTGTTCGCCGTCTATCACTCATTGCACGAGCTTTCGAAGTATGTATCCTAAGTCTTTTGATTTAATATTTGCTAACATTTCTGTTTTATTATTACAAGTCCAGCGTGTTAACTCTTGTAGAAAAGAAGTCGAGTGGAGGTGATAGAACCGAGATCTTAGGATTTGAGAACCTTGAGCTTGGTCCTTAGAACTATTGTAACCTATAACATTGATAAAATTTAAAAGAAAAAAAAAAACGAAAGAAGCCGAGCCTGAACATTAAAACGAGGCTATTTACTGTATTGACTGCATTCAAGCACATTCTTAACCTTTTTCCGTCTATCACTCAATGCACTGGCATTTCAAGTATGTTTCCTAAGTCTTTTGATTTAACATTTGCTAGCGTTTCTATTAATTAAAGAATAATTAACTTAACATTCTTTGTATCAGTACAAGTTTAACGTCTATTCTAATAATAATGATTCATTAATATTCTCTCAAAGTTTCTTTTTTGATAAAAGCAACAAAAATTTAAATAACTACAATTTATAATTTTATTTAAAATTTCTTACTATTTTTATCGAATCATCTTTGATTAATAAACATTCCTTGGAAAAACTAACTCTAACAATAACTTTTTAATACAGGGTCAATTCCAACGTCATTTAATTACAAATTGTTAACGTTTATGAAAATCTAAACAAAAAACTAAAAAAAAATAAACACTTACCTTAAAACTTTTGCCATCTGCCATACACTCACGATGCATTGTATCACCGGCTGCTGTTATTTCAGTTATTTTCATTTGAGGCTCTGAATCTGATGCTGAGCTTGTACTATTTTCCATCATGGGCGCACTGGTTGTCGACGACGTTGTAGTGGTGGTGGTCATTTCTTCTTTGGTATTTTCATGTATAGCAAAGTGATCGTGTTGTTGATGGCCATTGTGTTCTTGTAACTGTTCATGGGTCTTCTTATGTAATTCATCCTCTTCCTCCTCGTCCATACTCACATCGCTGAGATCTTTAAAGGCGGAATTTTTATTTTGCTCACTATTATTTTGATTGTCATGGTGTGAACGTTGAGTTGTCACAAAATTATAATGATAATTTAGGTTATCTTCATCTTCGGCAGATATGGAGGAGTCAACTGAGCGACCCTCACCATTAAAAACATAAACAGCTGGCATTTCGTGGGGTTTTTCTGTGGTCGATGTAGAAGAGGTCATTTCATGATGTTCCTCTGGGTTAATTATGGCCACATTCATGTGATGGGAGTGATCATAAGTGTTATGGTCATGTTGGCTGTGATCATGTAGGCTTTGATCTTGAGAGTTTTGGTCATATGAGTTTTGGTTTTGATGTTCATTATGTTCGTTTGTATGTTGTCCTTCAACAATGCTAATTACTGGTTCCACAGGTGTGGCTTTTGTGGTGGATGTCGTTAAAATAGTTTCATTTTCCTCATCATCATCATCGTCGTCGCTGTCGTTTTTGTCATTCATATTTATGGCTCTAGCCCTACCCTCAGTGGATTCATTGTGCTGCACTACCATCACAGGTTTGGCTGTTGCTTCATTTTCATTACTTATAACTATTTCATCGGTTTGTAAATTTTCAAAGGGTTTTGATGTCGTTGTTGTGGTTGTAGTAGTTGTGGGTGTTGCTGAATCCATATTTTCTTCGGTGCTGGATAACATTTGATAGTCTTCATGTTCAGCCAAACGATCATGATTCTCAGACAATATATGAGCATGATAAGGATCCTCGTGCTCTTCCAATGATTTAGAATTGTCTTTTTCTCTATTAAGTGATTCTTCACTTTGACTAGCTGTGATTAGGGTGGCAGGATGTCTAAAATTATTCAAGTCTTTAACATCATCTTCTATCTCGGCGGATATTTGATTGATGTGCTCTTCAGTTTGTGGTTCAATTTCATTGAATTTCTCTGTGGTCGATGTAGATGTTAACAGGTGTTGTTGGTGATCATGATCATGATAATGAACATTATTGTGTTCGGTATTATGTTCCGTATTATGTTCTGGATTATGTTCTTGATTATTTTCCAAATCTTGATTATGATCATGTTCATGATGATTATGTCCATGACCATTTATCCTCTGTATATGATCCTCTTCATCAATTTCCACATGATGATGTACTTGAGGTTCTTGCATTTTGTGTTCATGTTCATTCGTCATCATTGTCATTTCATTTTTCTGCTGCTCACTTAATATTGTAGGTGTTGTTGTGGGCTCGGTGGTTGTAATTGCTTCAATTGTTGTCATTGGCAATGAAGTTTCTCCTTCATTTGTTGTTTCAATTAATTTATTTGTTTCCGTTGTACTTGTTGAGCTTGATGACGGTGATAGCTCTTGCTTCTCCGGCAGCATTGTGGTTTCCATGGCCGTCATATGGGCTGGTGGCATTGTGGTGTCCATTGTTGATGATGAGGCATCTGTAATAAAGGAAATCATAATTGTAGTTTATTATTTGTAAGAAGAGGGTTTTGTTAAAGTTTTTTGTTTTATCAGTTGGATTAGATTTTTGTGTTATAATCAAATGTTTGTGTCTTAAGTCTTTTGTTTTCGTAGGCGATAATTTGACTTTTAATTAAAGTTTGCATCTTAAGTCTTTTGTTTTTTAAAGCAATATTTTTTATACTAAAAGTGTTTGCTTCTTAAGTCTTTTGTTTTTCAAATGAAAATTGTTTCTATATGAGGCTTATGTTTTAGATAAACCCTCTAATTTATAAACCATTTATAAATTTATCAAATTTATATTATTCGTATGGAAAATTTGAATTATAAGCTCGTTATAGTCTTATTTTCCGATTATGAATTAGGGGTATAGAATTTTCTTATACAAAAATTTGAAATTATTAAAATGTTTGTTTCTTAAGTCTTTTGTTTTTGTTTGATATTTTTGCTTAAAATAATGTTTGAATCTTAAGTATTTTATTTTAATTAAGAAATTATTTAAAAACAAATGCAATGTTTAGTTAAAGTGTTAAAAAACTGCTTTAAAACATTTCTTGCTCCTAATTTTATCACATTTTTAAACTAAAATTTCACAAGAATTTGTTTTCATAAATTTTAAAAACATTTATTCATTCGTCTTCAAAAAAGTGACACTTTTCTTTTTTTTTTGGTTTTTTAATCTCAACCGCCTGAAAATCAACTTGAAAATTTTTTCGAAAAAAAAGAATATTCTTGAAAAATATTCAAAAATATTTTTGTATTCCTCTTCATTTAAATTCTCAGAATTTTAAATGATTCAATATTTAAAACTAACATTTATCTTGGGGGTAACCAAAAACAAAGCTGAGAATCTTTAAGAAAAATATTCAACTTAATGGAGCTTTTGTGTGGAGTTTTTCAATGAATGTTTACCCCAGGCTAGCATTTTTTTTTTGTTTTTTTTTTGATATTCTGATAAAAATACATTCTTGAGAATTCTTAGGAAAACAAGAAGATGTTTTTTTTTCATAAGCTTAGAAATATACACCAAGTAATAATAAACAACAATGAAATCATGATGATTATATGTTTAAAGGTATTTTTTTTTTGCCCAGACACTTCTCTAATAACATCAATGAAAAATTTGAAAATTTTTCAGATAAAGGGTGGCATGAAATAAAACTAACAAATAAATATGTATATGAAATTATTAGAATTTTGAAATTTAAAGAGGATAAATAATAAACTAATCTATTCAACATTTTGAAATTTCGGTCTTAATTTTACTTAAGTTATCAGAAATTCAGAAATCATGCTTCAAATTATTTATTTCCAAAAATTGTTAAGAATTTTATTATAAAATTACGACCTCTATTTCTTTTCTCATATTTAACTATTTAATCATCATTTACTCAGATTTCTATTTGCCAATAATATTAGCACTAATATTTTGTAATTTCTTTTTATTCATTTAAACAGAAATTTACAGTTTTTTTATTAGTTTCTTTGTATGACATACTTCGATAACGGCCTTTTTAGGGCTTATGTTAGCGGTACGTGGGCTGTAAAAATCTTATTTTGGCACATTATTGTTGGCTTAAATAATAAACATTAAATTTAATAATAAACAATGACAAAATCCCAAAAGGTGATTGACTTTATGAAATATTAAGCGAAATAATGTCTATTGTATGGCTATTTACTGTAATTTTGAAAAAAATTTTTGGATAAAAAAGAAAAAACTAAAGACTTAAGCAACAAATTTTGCGAAATATTTTCTGAGGAAAATAAATTAAAAAGCTTTAATTTTTCAAAATTAATTCATCAAATTTAAAAAAATAAATTTTTTATATAAAATTTTTGATATTAAAATTTTCTAGAAAAATGTTCGATATATATTTTTTATAAAAAAATTTTCGATAGAAAAGTTTTTGATATTAAATTTTTAGTAGAAAAATGTTCGATATATTTTTTTTTAATTTTATATACAAAATTTTAATTTATTAAGAATATTACCAATACAACTTTTTATAGAAAAATTTTCAATATAAAATTTTAATAAAAAAATTTTCATATAAAATTTTTTATAGAAAAATTTTCAATGAAAAATTTTTTAAAGAAAAATTTTCAATGTGAAATTTTGAATAGAAAAATTTTCGATGTAAAATTTAAATGGAAATATTTCGATATAAAACTTTTATAGAAAAATTTTTAATATCAAATTTTTATAGAAAAATTTTTGATATAAAATTTTAATTAAGAAATTTTTGTTATAAAATTTCAGAATCAGAAAATTTTTAATACACATTTTTCTATAGAAAAATTTACGGTATACATTTTTTTATAGAAAACTTTTATAAAGTTTTTGTTAAAAAATTTTCGGTATAAAATTTTTTAGAAAAATTTTTGATAAATATTTTTTATAAAAAAATGTTCTATATTAAGTTTTTATAGAAATATTTTCGATACATAAAATATTATCTTAAAATTTTAAGATATAAAATTTTGTATAGAAAATATAATAATAAAATGTTCGATATATTTTTTTAATAGAAAAATTTTTCGATATAATAAAGAAAAACTTTCGATACAAAATTTTTATAGAAAATTTTTAATAGAAATTTTTTCGATGTAAAATTTTTAATAAAAACATTTTCGATGTGAGTTTTTAATAGAAAAAATTCCGATGTATAATTTCAATAAAATAATTTTCGGTCTAAAATTTTCGATGGTAATTTTTAATAGAAAAGTTTTCGATAAAAATATTTTAATAGAAAAACTTTAGATATGAAATTTCAATACAAAAATTTTCGATATAAAGTTTTTATAGAAAATTTCTTGTAGAAAAATTTTTGATGTAACATTTTTAATAGAAACATTTTCGATAAAATTTTAAATAGAAAAAATTTTTATGGTAATTTTTAAAAGATAAATGTTCAAGTTAAAATTTGTAATAGAAAAATTTTCGATGATAATTTTTAATAGAAAAATTGTCGATGGTTATTTTTAATAGAAAAATTTCGATACAAATATTTTAATAACATTTTCTATATACTTTTTTTCTCATTTTTGACATAAAATTTTAATTGAAAAATAAAACGAACATTTTTCAATTCAATTCTTGTTGTTTACAAAAAATTTTTCTTATGAAATTCTTTAAAAAAAATTCTCGATATCAAATTCTTTTCAGAAAAAATCTCTATGTACAATTTGATAAAAAAAATTTCGTTATCAAATTTTGAATAGAAACATTTTCTATCATCAATAGAAAAATTTTCGAGGTAAAATTTCTAATATAAAAATTTTCGGTGTTAAATTTTTAATTGAAAAATTTTCGATGTAAAATTTTTAATACAAAAATTTTCAATATAAAATTTTTGATACAAAATTTAAATTAATAAAATTTTCAATAAAAAATTTTTAATAAAAAAAATTTTTAATAGAAAAGTTTTCGATAGTAAATTTTTAATAAAAATTTATCGATGTAAAATTTTTAATAAAAAATTTTCGATGAAAAATTTTTAATAGAAAATTTTTCGAAGATAATTTCTGATAGAAAAATGTTCAATATAAAATTTTTAATAGAAACATTTTCGACGATAATTTTTAACAAAATAACTTGCGATGAAAAATTGTTTATAGAAAAATCTTGGATTTAAAGTTTATATAAAAAAAATTTCATTATAAAATGTTTGATCTAAAATTTTTAATAGAAAATTTATCGATGTAAAATTTTTAATAGAAAAATTTTCGTAAAAGTTTCTGATAGAAAAATTTTCGATGTAAAATTTTTAATAGAAAAATTTTCGATGTAAAATTTTTAATAGAAAAATTTTCGATGTAATAGAAAAATTTTTGACGATAATTTTTAATAGAAAAATCTTGGATATAAAGTTTTTATATACAAATTTTTTAGATAAATTTTGAATGGAAAAATTTTCGTTATAAAATTTTTAATAGAAAAAATTTTTGATGTGAAGTTTTTACAGAAATTTTTAATAGAAAAATTTTCGATGAAAAATTTTTTATAGAAAAATTTTCGATGATATTTTTTAATAGAAAAATTTTCGGTGGAAAATTGTTAATAGAAAAATCTTGGATATAAAGTTTTTATATACAAATTTTCGTTATAAAATTTTTGATATAAATTTTGAATGGAAAAATTTTCGTTATAAAATTTTTAATAGATAAAAATTTTGATATGAAGTTTTTACAGAAATTTTTAATAGAAAAATTTTCGATGGAAAATTTTTAATAGAAAAGTTTTCAATGATAATTTTTAATAGAAAAATTTTCGATGGAAAATTTTTAGTATAAAATGTTTTTTTTATAAAATTTTTAGTAGAAAAGTTTCGATGCAAAATTTTTAATAAAAATGTTTCGGTGTAAAAAATTTTTTGATGTAATATTTTTTATAGAAAAATTTTTATGATCATTATCAATTTAAATATTATTGTTCACAAAAAATTTTCATTATAAAATTAAAAAAAAAATCGTGTTATATCATTTTTTTCAGAAAATATCAATATAAATAAAATTCAATATTAAATTTTTATAAAAAAATTTTCGTTATGAGATGTTTAACTAAAAAATTTTCGTTATAAAATTTTTGATATGGAATTTTTACAGAAAATATCTCGATATAAAATTTTTATAAAAAATTTTTTATATAAAATTTTTATAAAAAAATTATATATTCCATTATGTGATGGAAATCGATCGTTTTCAAAAAAATGTTCATTGTAAAACTTACAAAAATTTTTAACGTGAAGTTTTTACAGAAAATTTCTCGATAGAAAATTTTTATAGAAATTTTTTTTTAAAAAAATTTTATGAAAAATAAAATTTTCCGGTATGTGATGGAAATCGTTCGTTTTCAAAGTTATCGATTTTTGATATAATTTTGAGAAAATTTTAGTTTATTTCCCCCCCCCCCCCCCAAAAAAAAAAAAAAAATAAGATTTGGGCTTTGTTTCTTTTGTGGAAATAGGGAAAGTTATATAAAAAATATATCTGAAATCGATTGATTTCCATCCCATACCGAATTTTCCAAAAATTTTAGGATATAAAACTTTGTGTGCAAATTCGAATTTAACTAGCAAAGACAAAAACCTCACTTTTTAGCACAGTCAATTTTTGTGCTGTTAACAATTTAACAGTAATGTTAAATGCTGTATTGGAACTAGTTCAAAAGGTTTCAATTTAGATATTTATGGAAATCTACAAGTATTTCTCTATTTGGAGCAGACACTCCTAAGGGTCTAATTTGATAATGCATAAGTCGATTACATAAAATAATCTTGAAATTTTATAAAAAGATTTAAACCTTATACTTCATCAAAAAATCCAAATGTGGTCCAATAGTTGATGAATTCTCAATTATCATTATCTTAAAATTTATAAGCCTTTTTTGTTTTAAAGTGACTTTAAATAGTAGGTCTTATATGGGATTTATGGTCAAATATGGGAAGATTGTAATGAAATTTGTTATAGCAATATCTTTACTAAATTTTATATCATAACTTAGTTCTATGGAGCTTTTCGAGTACATTTTATATCTAAAATTTATTAAAACGTTTCTTTAAATTTGTATTTATTCGATAAATTTGATGTTTACTGTAAAGTTTGGTCAGTGAGAGTTTAACATGCCTAAAAGGCAGATGATCGCAATAATTTTTCGATGTTTGTATGTATATGTATGTATGTAAAAATATTCAATACATTCCCCCAAAGGCTTTTTTAAGCTTAAAAAATAACATTTGAACTCTATATGAGAAAATATTACATAATAACCATTCCATTCCAATAACCAAACATGCAGAATGACAAACAAAATTTTCAAAATTTAAAATGACAAAAAAAGAAATGAATTAATTAAACAATGTATAAAGAAACACATAACACAACCAAAAAATTGATTCGAGGTATATAAACCAAAAAACACCTAAAGCATAAAATTTATACAACAAAAAATTAATTAATTAAACTACAAACCTACGAACAAATAATACACACGAATATAATAATTTGAGGTACCTACAATCTTTAAAAAAAAAAAACTGATAAAAAGTTTAATGACTCATATAATTTATTAAAGCATTAAACAAAAAAAGCACGTGTTTTGTAGAGGTTAAGTAATGAAAGAAACAAAAAAACTAAAAAACTAAAATTAAATAAAATATCTGTTAACTTTTTTTTGTAATTTCATTAATATTATTTAATCAAAGATTGATTTCCGTTAAAATTATATGTTTGCTTTTAGTTCAAAAAAGCTTGTTTGCCTATAAGCGTCTCCTGGCGCACTTCAACTTCATATTGATATTGACTGAAAACTTTATAAACATCCGCTTGGTAAGTTTTTTTTTAATTTTTTTCTGGCTTTCTTTCTTAAAACTGACATTAAATAATGAAGTTTCTTGAGACTTCAATACATTTTATGATAAAACGTGCCTGGCGTAATGATGGGTATTGTGTTAAGAACTATAAAGTCTTAAGATTGTGTGTGGTTTATTTTTACATGTGTATATTTATGCAGTTTTTAATATGTAAAACAGAATACAGAAAAACTTCAAAGAGTTTTCTTAAATCCTTGTTACTTTGAAGGCAAAACAACTTTAACTGGAGGCTAACTATGCATATGACTGAAGTGGCAATATAAAACAAAAGACTTAAGGCACAAACTTGGCGTTTGGTTTATTTCTTTATAAAGTAAAAGCGTGTGAAATTTAGAATAGAAAATATCTATAAGAAAGTAATTTTAGCTTAATTTGCTTAAAATGCCTAGAACAGTCTAGTTAAATATTAAGCTTTAAAGCTAATTAACAGTAATTTTTTAAACCATTAGTTTTAAATAAATGAATTAAGACACACATTTCTTTGAAGATGTTGTCTTAAACAAAAGACTTAAGACACATACTTTTTAAATATTCAAAACATCTGGAAATTTGTAATTCTTTGTTTATAGTTTTTTAGCTGCTGTCTTACTTCATAATTAGCCATCTAGTAGTATCGTTTATGTATGTCTGTTATAATTTGCAATTATAGTTATTTAGTTTCATTTGTGGTTTTGCAATTCTTTTCTTTGTAACATATATTTTTTTCTTTTGCTTAAGGAAATGACTTTTAATTTTGACCTAGATAGATTTAGATAAAAATTGAGCATTTTGTTCATCGCCATATCTACATAAAATCTAGTAAATGTGCTAATGTAAATGAAACCGATTAAATCTCCAAACAAATTTATTTGTAGTGTGACCCCATAAAAATAAAGTTTAGATATATTTTAAAAATCTTCGTCCTTTTGAAAATTATCTATAAAAAAGATTTCCCAAAAATAAAAAAAATTGATAAATTTCTTATAAAAATAAGAAATTTTTGAAAAATTCCCTATAAAATAAGAAATTTTTGAAAAATTTCATATGAAAATAAGAAATTTTTGAAAAATTTCATATGAAAATAAGAAATTTTTGAAAAATTTCATATGAAAATAAGAAATTTTTGAAAAATTTCATATGAAAATAAGAAATTTTTGAAAAATTTCATATGAAAATAAGAAATTTTTGAAAAACTTCTTAAAAAAATAAGAAATTTTTGAAATATTTCCTATAAATATCAGAAATTTTTAAAATATTTCCTATAAAAATAAAAAATTTCCTATAAAAATAAGAAATTTAAAAAAAAAATTATTTATAAAAATAAGAAATTTTTGAAAAATTTCCTATAAAAATATGAAATTTTTGAAAAATTTCCTATAAAAATAAGAAACTTTTGAAAATTTTCTTATAAAAATAAGAAATTTTTGAAAAATTTCTTATAAAAATAAGAAGTTTTTGAAAAATTTGCTATAAAACTAAGAAATTTTTGAAAAGTTTCCTATAAACATAAGAAATTTTAAAAAAATGTCTATAAAAATAAGAAATTTTTAAAAAATTTCTCATAAAAATAAGAAATTTTTAAAAAATTTTCCGTAAAAATAAGAAATTTTTGAAAATTTCCTATGAAAATAAGAAATTTTTGAAAAATTTCCTATAAAAATAACAAATTTTTGAAAAATTTCCTACGAAAATAAGAAGTTTTTGAAAAGTTTCCTATAAAAATAAGAAATTTTTGAAAAGTTTCCTATAAACATAAGAAATTTTTGAAAAGTTTCCTATAAAAATAAGAAATTTTTGAAAAGTTTCCTATAAGAATAAGAAATTTTTGAAAAATTTCCTATAAAAAAAAATTCCTATAAAAATAAGAAATTTTTGAAAAATTTCTTATAAAAATAAGAAATTTTTCAAAAATTTCTTATAAAAATAAGAAATTTTTGAAAAATTTCTTATAAAAATAAGAAATTTTTCAAAAATTTCTTATAAAAATAAAAAATTTTTGAAAAATTTCTTATAAAAATAAGAAATTTTTGAAAAATTTCTTATAAAAATAAGAAATTTTTGAAAAATTTCTTATAAAAATAAGAAATTTTTGAAAAATTTCTTATAAAAATAAGAAATTTTTGAAAAATTTCTTATAAAAATAAGAAATTTTTGAAAAATTTCTTATAAAAATAAGAAATTCTTGAATAATTTCTTATAAAAATAAGAAATTTTTGAAAAATTTCTTATAAAAATGAGAAATTTTTGAAAAATTTCTTATAAAAATAAGAAATTTTTGAAAAATTTCTTATAAAAATAAGAAATTTTTGAAAAATTTCTTATAAAATAAGAAATTTTTGAAAAATTTCTTATAAAAATAAGAAATTTTTGAAAAATTTCTTATAAAAATAAGAAATTTTTGAAAAATTTCTTATAAAAATAAGAAATTTTTGAAAAATTTCTTATAAAAATAAGAAATTTTTGAAAAATTTCTTCTAAAAATAAGAAATTTTTGAAAAATTTCTTATAAAAATAAGAAATTTTTGAAAAATTTCTTATAAAAATAAGAAATTTTTGAAAAATTTCTTATAAAAATAAGAAATTTTTGAAAAATTTCTTATAAAAATAAGAAATTTTTGAAAAATTTCTTATAAAAATAAGAAATTTTTGAAAAATTTCTTATAAAAATAAGAAATTTTTGACAAATTTTTGAAAAATATAAAAATAAGAAATTTTTGAAAAATTTCTTATAAAAATAAGAAATTTTTGAAAAATTTCTTATAAGAATAAGAAATTTTTGAAAAATTTTTGAAAATTTTCACATAAAAATAAGAAATTTTTTAGAAAATTCTTATAAAAGTAAGAAATTTTTGAAAAAATTCTTATAAAAATATTTTTAAAATATTCCCATAAAAATAAGAAATTTTTGAAAAGTTTCCTATAAGAATAAGAAATTTTTGAAAAATTTCCTATAAAAAAAAATTCCTATAAAAATAAGAAATTTTTGAAAAATTTCTTATAAAAATAAGAAATTTTTCAAAAATTTCTTATAAAAATAAAAAATTTTTGAAAAATTTCTTATAAAAATAAGAAATTTTTGAAAAATTTCTTATAAAAATAAGAAATTTTTGAAAAATTTCTTATAAAAATAAGAAATTTTTGAAAAATTTCTTATAAAAATAAGAAATTTTTGAAAAATTTCTTATAAAAATAAGAAATTCTTGAAAAATTTCTTATAAAAATAAGAAATTTTTGAAAAATTTCTTATAAAAATGAGAAATTTTTGAAAAATTTCTTATAAAAATAAGAAATTTTGAAAAATTTCTTATAAAATAAGAAATTTTTGAAAAATTTCTTATAAAAATAAGAAATTTTTTAAATTTTATTTTATAAAAATAAGAAATTTTTGAAAAATTTCTTATAAAAATAAGAAATTTTAGAAAAATTTCTTATAAAAATAAGAAATTTTTGAAAAATTTCTTATAAAAATAAGAAATTTTTGAAAAATTTCTTATAAAAATAAGAAATTTTTCAAAAATTTCTTATAAAAATAAGAAATTTTTGAAAAATTTCTTATAAAAATAAGAAATTTTTCAAAAATTTCTTATAAAAATAAAAAATTTTTGAAAAATTTCTTATAAAAATAAGAAATTTTTGAAAAATTTCTTATAAAAATAAGAAATTTTTGAAAAATTTCTTATAAAAATAAGAAATTTTTGAAAAATTTCTTATAAAAATAAGAAATTTTTGAAAAATTTCTTATAAAAATAAGAAATTTTTGAAAAATTTCTTATAAAAATAAGAAATTCTTGAATAATTTCTTATAAAAATAAGAAATTTTTGAAAAATTTCTTATAAAAATGAGAAATTTTTGAAAAATTTCTTATAAAAATAAGAAATTTTTGAAAAATTTCTTATAAAAATAAGAAATTTTTGAAAAATTTCTTATAAAATAAGAAATTTTTGAAAAATTTCTTATAAAAATAAGAAATTTTTGAAAAATTTCTTATAAAAATAAGAAATTTTTGAAAAATTTCTTATAAAAATAAGAAATTTTTGAAAAATTTCTTATAAAAATAAGAAATTTTTGAAAAATTTCTTCTAAAAATAAGAAATTTTTGAAAAATTTCTTATAAAAATAAGAAATTTTTGAAAAATTTCTTATAAAAATAAGAAATTTTTGAAAAATTTCTTATAAAAATAAGAAATTTTTGAAAAATTTCTTATAAAAATAAGAAATTTTTGAAAAATTTCTTATAAAAATAAGAAATTTTTGACAAATTTTTGAAAAATATAAAAATAAGAAATTTTTGAAAAATTTCTTATAAAAATAAGAAATTTTTGAAAAATTTCTTATAAGAATAAGAAATTTTTGAAAAATTTTTGAAAATTTTCACATAAAAATAAGAAATTTTTTAGAAAATTCTTATAAAAGTAAGAAATTTTTGAAAAAATTCTTATAAAAATATTTTTAAAATATTCCCATAAAAATAAGAAATTTTTGAAAAGTTTCCTATAAGAATAAGAAATTTTTGAAAAATTTCCTATAAAAAAAAATTCCTATAAAAATAAGAAATTTTTGAAAAATTTCTTATAAAAATAAGAAATTTTTCAAAAATTTCTTATAAAAATAAAAAATTTTTGAAAAATTTCTTATAAAAATAAGAAATTTTTGAAAAATTTCTTATAAAAATAAGAAATTTTTGAAAAATTTCTTATAAAAATAAGAAATTTTTGAAAAATTTCTTATAAAAATAAGAAATTTTTGAAAAATTTCTTATAAAAATAAGAAATTCTTGAAAAATTTCTTATAAAAATAAGAAATTTTTGAAAAATTTCTTATAAAAATGAGAAATTTTTGAAAAATTTCTTATAAAAATAAGAAATTTTGAAAAATTTCTTATAAAATAAGAAATTTTTGAAAAATTTCTTATAAAAATAAGAAATTTTTTAAATTTTATTTTATAAAAATAAGAAATTTTTGAAAAATTTCTTATAAAAATAAGAAATTTTAGAAAAATTTCTTATAAAAATAAGAAATTTTTGAAAAATTTCTTATAAAAATAAGAAATTTTTGAAAAATTTCTTATAAAAATAAGAAATTTTTGACAAATTTTTGAAAAATATAAAAATAAGAAATTTTTGAAAAATTTCTTATAAAAATAAGAAATTTTTGAAAAATTTCTTATAAAAATAAGAAATTTTTGAAAAATTTCTTATAAAAATAAGAAATCTTTGAAAATTTTCTTAAAAAAAATAAGAATTTTTTGAAAAATTTCTTATAAAAATAAGAAATTTTTGAAAATTTTCACATAAAAATAAGAAATTTTTTAGAAAATTCTTATAAAAGTAAGAAATTTTTGAAAAAATTCTTATAAAAATATTTTTAAAATATTCCCATAAAAATAAGAAATTTTTGAAAAATGTCCTATAAAATAAGAAATATTTAAAAAATTTCCTATAAAAATAAGAAATTTTTGAAAAATTTCCTATAAAAATAAGAAATTTTTAAAAAATTTCCTATAAAAAAAAGAAATTCCTGGAAAATTTCCTATAAAAGAAAAAAAAAATGATAAATTTCTTATAAAAATAAGAAGTTTTTAAAAATTTTATACAACAGTCAGAAATGAAAAATTTCCTATAAAAATAAGAAATTTAAAAAAAATTTCCTATAAAAATAAGAAATTTTAAAAAAAATTTCCTATAAAATGAAGAAATTTTTGAAAAATTTCCAAAAAAAAGAATAAGACATTTTTGAAAAATTTTATAGGAAATTTTTGCAAAAATTTTTTTAAAAAACTAAGAAATATTTGGAAAAATTTCCTTTAAAAGATAAGAAATTTTTGTGAAAGATAAGAAACGTTTGCTAAAATTTCCTTTAAAAATTAGAAATTTTTGCAAAAATTAAAAAAATAAGAAATTTGTGCAGTCTACTCCATAGTCTATTCTGTAGTCTATTTCATAGTTTATTCCTTAGTCTATTCGACAGTCCGTTTCATAGTCTTTTCCATAGTATATTTCATATACTATTTCATACGCTATTTCATAGTATATTCCTTAGTCTATTTCACAGTCTGTTCCATAGTCTTTTACATTGTCTATACCTTTGTGTATTTTAGTCTATACCATAGTCTATTTCATAGTATATTTCATTGTCTACTCCTCAGTCTATTTCATTTCATAGTTTATTCCATAGTCTATTAAACAGTCTGTTCCATAAACTTTGCCATAGTCTATTCCATAGTATATTCAACAGTATATTCGATAGTCTTTCAATAGTCTATTTCAAAGTCTACTTCTTAGTCTGTTCCATAGTCTTTTAAATAGTATATTTCATAGTTAATTCCACAGTATTTTCCGTAGTCTTCTTCCATAGTCTATTCTACAGTCTTTATTCCATAACTTTATTTTATATCGATTGTTTATTAGAAAAAAGTTTATTTCTTAAGTCTTTTGTTTTGAACGGCATATGATATTTATAATTTCTGGAAGTTTTAGTTAAGCTTTCAAATTACTTTGTCTAAATGCAATAAATGTATATTGTTGATATAAACTTCAAAATCCCTTACCTTTTAAAAGTAATTGTTACTTTTAAAAACCATTAATAAAATTCTAACTTAATATTTTTCTAAATTTGTTATTATTCATACACTCATGATCTAGTTTTTCATTTATGATCAAAGTTTTGAAAATAAAAAAAGTAATTGAAACACTTTTTATTCCAATGACCTTCATCTTGAAGTAAGATACCTAATAGCAATTATTATAGATTAATATACATATTTATAATGACATTTTACTTATGCAAACATTTAAAAAGACTCCAATGTAATTTAAACTTAAAAAACTATTAAAAGGCGATTATTTAGTTTAGATTAAAACCTGAACAGTTTTTCAAACGTTTGCACTCGTTCATGGTCAACTGGCATTAGAAAAAAATATAAAATTTAGATGACAAGTCAGTCATATGATCTTAAAACTTAACTAAAACAAGAGCACAAAAAAAAACTGAACTTTGAAATTGTAAAGAGTTCAATGTTTAAGACGATTAAAAATGATTTTTGAAATAAATAAATTTAAGTTAAATTTTGAGGCAAAAAAGCAAATGTTTTAAAAATTTATGTTTTCAAAACAAAATATTTGTAAACTAATATTTGGCATACAAATTGTTTAGAAAACAATTTCAAAATATCAAATGTTTGTCTTCTTACCAGACACTATAGAATGTTAGGATATTAAGACAAACGCATCTTTCAAGTTTTTGTGTTTTTTATTTAATCTCTTGTTTTGTTTATATTTTTTATTTTTCATAGCAACTCTCAAGGTTCATGTCAGTAACCCTTTTCTTAAATGCAATAAAACTTTTTTTCTTCATTTAATGGCCTAAAGGAAACAAACTCCATACAAACACAAAACACTCTAATACCAACTCAAATATACATTTAACTGTAGACTAAAAGCTTGTCTTTCAGGCAAACAAACAATAAATATATGGTTACTTCTTCACCAGCACTATTTTAGCCAAAACAAAATTGCACAAAAAAATATTTAAAAAAAAATGGAAACAAACATAAACAGAATGAACTAAACCTAAAGCCACCAAAGAGCATATTTTTTTTTCCTACTACTCCAACATACTATTCATTGCCCATACCATGAGTGTGACTAAAATGTTGAAATGAAAACTTTAACTAACAATACTCTGTTAACAAAACATCATCTAAAGCAACAACAAGGAAAGGAAGACGAACAAAAATAAAATTTAGCAAAAAATGAAAAGAAAACAATAAAACGTTTGAGGGATTTGCATGGTTTTATAGTGTTGCCCCCTGCAAAGGTTCTTCTTGCATAAGGCCTAAACAGTAATATTCTGAAAAAAAAGTATTGTGTATGTCTAGTAAACAACAACCCAGCGAACATTTTAAAGAAAATAAGAGAATTAAGTTTCTAAGCTCTTCTCGCATGTATAACAGAAAAGGTTTGTTTCTTAAGTCTTTTGTTTTGATACTAAGAAAATTTAACGAATTTATATTTTGAGGGTATGACAAATTAAACAAGATCTTAAATTGCCAAACATATTTAAAAGCATAAACTTTATTTCATTATTTTTATATTTTGCACAGTGATTTGTTAAATGAAAAATGTAAAACATAAAAAGAGTATATTTGTTGTGCTTTAGAGTTTTATTAAAAAGTTTTCGTTATATTTAAAATATTTGCTGGGTTCACTTAAAGAACATTAATTTATATTTTCGAGTTTTCTGAAAGACTAAAGTCTAGAGTCATGCTTTGTTAGAGCAGACAAACACAAAACGCCACTCCATTTCATGCAAACAAAAGTGGAGAAAAAATAACAGAACGTTGAAGAAATTCCTAGGAAACTATTAACGATGTCTTAAGATTTTTGTTTTGAAATAAATATATCGCTCAATCATAGGAATAAAGGCAAAAGTCTAAAAAAAGTTAAAAATTTTTACAAAAATTTCCTTACAAAAATAAAACATTTTTGAAAAAAAAAATAAAATAAAAATTTTTTTATAAAAAATTTTTTTTTGAAAAATTTCCTATAAAAATAAGAGATTTTTGAAAAATTTCCTATAAAAATAAGAAATTTTTGAGAAATTTTCTATAAAAATTAAAAATTTTTGAAAAATTTCCTATAAAAATTAGAAATTTTTGAAAAATTTCCTATAAAAATTAGAAATTTTTAAATAAATTTCCTATAAAAATAAGAAATTTTTGAAAAATTTCCTATAAAAGTAAGAAGTTTTTGATAAATTTCCTATAAAAATAAGAAACTTTTGAAAAATTTCCTATAAAAATAAGAAATTTTTGAAAAATTTCCTATAAAAATAAGAAATGTTTTAAAAATTTCCTATAAAAATAGGAAATTTTTTTTTTAAATTGGTTTTCAAATAAGAAATAGCAAATAATTCTTATTGTTATAAGAAACTTTTCAAAATTTTCTTATTTTTCATAAGAAATTTTTCAAAAATTTCATATTTTTATAGGAAATTTTTCAAAAATTTTTTAGCTTTATAGTAAATTTTTCAAAAATCTCTTATTTTTATAGGAAATTTTTCAAAAATTTCTTTTTTTGATAGAAAATTTTTAAAAATTTTCTTATTTTTATAGGAAATTTTCCAATAATTTCTTATTTTTATAGGAAATTTTTCAAAAGTTTCTTATTTTTATAGGAAATTTTTCAAAAATTTCTTATTTTTATAGGAAATTATTCAAAAATTTCTTCTTTTTATAGGAAATTTTTTAAAAATTTCTTATTTTTATAGGAAATTTTTCAAAAATTTGTTATTTTTATAGGAAATTTTTCAAAAATTTCTTATTTTTATAGGAAATTTTTCAAAAATTTCTTATTTTTATAGGAAATTTTTCAAAAATTTCTTATTTTTATAGGAAATTTTTCAAAAATTTCTTATTTTTATAGGAAATTTTTCAAAAATTTCTTATTTTTATAGGAAATTTTTCAAAAATTTCTTATTTTTATAGGAAATTTTTCAAAAATTTCTTATTTTTCAAAAATTTCTTATTTTTATAGGAAATTTTTCAAAAATTTCTTATTTTTATAGGAAATTTTTCAAAAATTTCTTATTTTTATAGGAAATTTTTCAAAAATTTCTTATTTTTATAGGAAATTTTTCAAAAATTTCATATTTTTATAGGAAATTTTTCAAAAATTTCTTATTTTTATAGCAAATTTTTCAAAAACTTCTTATTTTTATAGGAAATTTTTTAATAATTTCTTATTTTTATAGGAAATTTTTCAAAAGTTTCTTATTTTTATAGGAAAATTTTCAAAAATTTCTTATTTTTATAGGAAATTTTTCAAAAATTTCTTATTTTTATAGGAAATTTTTCAAAAATTTCTTATTTTTATAGGAAATTTTTCAAAACTTTCTTATTTTTATAGGAAATTTTTCAAAACTTTCTTATTTTTATAGGAAATTTTTTAAAACTTTCTTATTTTTATAGGAAAAGTTTTCAAAACTTTCTTATTTTTATAGGAAAAGTTTTCAAAACTTTCTTATTTTTATAGGAAAAGTTTTAAAAATTTCTTATTTTATAGGAAATTTTTCAAAAATTTCTTATTTTTCTAGGAAATTTTTCAAAAATTTCTTATTTTTCTAGGAAATTTTTCAAAAATTTCTTATTTTTATAGGAAATTTTTCAAAAATTTCTTATTTTTATAGGAAATTTTTCAAAAATTTCTTATTTGTATAAGAAATTTTTCAAAAATTTCTTATTTTTATAGGAAATTTTTCAAAAATTTCTTATTTTTATAGGAAATTTTTCAAAAATTTCTTATTTTTATAGGAAATTTTTCAAAAATTTCTTATTTTTATAGGAAATTTTTCAAAAATTTCTTATTTTTATAAGAAATTTTTCAAAAATTTCTTATTTTTATAGGAAATTTTTCAAAAATTTCTTATTTTTATAGGAAATTTTTTAAAAATCTCTTATTTTTATAGGAAATTTTTAAAAAAATTTTTATTTTTATAGAAAATTTTTCAAAAAATTTTTATTTTATAGGAAATTTTTCAAAAATTTCTTATTTTTATAGGAAAATTTTCAAAAATTTCTTATTTTTATGGGAAATTTTTCAAAAATTTGTTATTTTTATAGGAAATTTTTCAAAAATTTCTTATTTTTATAGGAAATTTTTTAAAATTTTTTTACTTTTATAAGAAATTTTCAAAAATATCTATATTTAATATTATCTAAGTATTTCAAAATGAATTAATATTTCAATCACGAAAATTTGCATGTTTTAATTTTTGGGTCTTCTTTGAAGTATTCGAAATTAATTGCAATTCAATACAAGGTGTTTTGTTAAAATATAAATATAATAATTTAACCACAAATTAAATTAATATTCGTCTATTGTTTAAAAAATATTTTTGTTTAAGTAATTATTGTGCACCAGCCAAAATTCAAAGCTGATTCATTCATTCAAATGATAGAAAAAACAATTAACCACGCATCATGTTGGAAAAAAAACACGATTTCAGAAAAAGGAAGGTGATAAATGAATTACTGACAAGTCCGCACCTAAACTAAAGAATGACCTTAAACAAATGAAACAAATAGAAAAATTTAGTTATTGTAAAATAATAAAATTGTACTTATGTAGGTATTAATACAAATATTTTTGGCAAGGTTTTTAGTAGGAAACCAAAATCGAAAAATTGGGAAATTTTTAAAGAATTTTTTATATTCACTATAAAAACTATGATTCATAGTTATCGATAATTTAAAGGAGTTGGCTTTGCCTGACTACACAAAACCCATAAAAAAACTGAAAGTTTTTTTTTTTTTAAATGAAGTATAACACATGTGGGTCTCAAAATATTTCATAATTGTTTTAGCTGTTGAAATATTGAAATTGACAACCTTTCATAAACAATTTCAGTTATTTTGGTTTTTTATTTTTGTCTATTTTTTTTAGTTTCTGCTTGAGAAGAAACCTGAAATATTTTTGTTTGTCTATTGCATTTGTTTTGTTTTTTAATAATATATAGTATTTTATTTAACTATTTCAGCCAGCTTTTGTTGCATGATTTTCTGTTTCTTTGTCTGTTGTTGGGCTTTGGTTTTCATGCCTTTACTTTACTTTTTTTTTTTTGTTAAACAAAAAGTGCAGTCATTGGTGCGTTAATAAATAAAAAAACTAAATTAATTGCATTTCATATGGAGTTTTTCGAGTTGGTCTAGACCATCGCATTCTTTTTGTTCAGTTGATTATTAGACCAGGTTACAAGTATTACAGTAATTTTATATTATTATACAAATGCTATTTGCAATATATATTAATTTTAATATTTGAGTAATAATTTGTACACATGAAAGATAAGATTTATGCATTAATATTAATAGAGTAATTAATAAATGTCTTATTAATTTTTTCAAAAAGTATGTGCACGAAATTAAGTGAAGGCAAGAAAAATATCGAAAAGTTTTATAGAACTTTTAAGCAAAAGTTGTAATAAAATAAGATATTTTAAGAAAATATCACAATTTCTAAATATCATAAATTGTAGTTCATGTTGTAAATATTTTTCAACAGTCTTAAATTATTTGCTCTTTGGTCTATTTTCATTTAATATATTTCAGAAATATGATCATTAAATCAAATTTTTGTCAATTCGAGATCAAAATACCGTTAAAAGTAAATGGGTCTGTTGGCAAATGATATGTGTAAAGAAAATGCAAAAGGCAGTAGCAAAAATATTTCTTAACACTTAAGTGATAATTGGATTTTAAACCAAATATCCATCAAATATTTTGCTAAAAGTTTAGTCATCATGATTTTAAAAAAGTTGGGTAAATATAATGATTTTATAATAGTTGGATTTAAAGCCAAGTAAGAATTTAAATGGTTTAAAAAAAAAAAATTAAGGTTAACTCATGTTTTTTAAAATTTAATCATAAAAACAAAACAAAGTTTCTAAAAAAAAAAAAAAAATTGTTCACAACAAAATTTTTGCCAGAAGCTATCAAACATTTTGTTTTATTTGATATTAAATATAACTTCTAACAAGAGCTCTATTAAAAAAACTTACAATTAGAAAACATCTTATGTTTATTTTTAAGATGTCTTCTAGGCAAAAAGTTCTTCTTTAAAAAAGTATTCTTTTTTAGATTTATACAAACGTTTATATTCAGGAAGAAGCTAATTTTATAATCAAAACTAATGATTTTATTCACGAAAGATTAATTCGTGCTTGTGTCTTAAGTCTTTTGTTTTTAACTCTAAAAATTATTAAAACTTTAGTTCTTATACTCTTTACCAAAATAGGTGCAATAGGTACATTGGGTTTGTCCATTTTTATAAGAAATTTTTCAAAACTTTACTTTTTTATAGGAAATTATTCAAAAGTTTTCTATTTTTATAGGAAATTTTTAAAAAATTTTATATTTTTATATTAAATCTTTCAAAAATTCTCTATTTTTATACGGAAATTTTCGCAAATGTTTATAAGAAAAATTTCAAAAATTCTCTATTTTTATAGGGAAATTTTCAAAAATCCTCTATTTTTATAGGGAAATTTTGAAAAATTTTCTATTTTTATAGGAAATTGAAAAATTAGGTTTAATCAGGCTTGAGTTCATTTAACTTTCAAATTATTAATTTTGAAAAGTAATTGTGGAGAAAAACTGAAAAAATTATTTTTGAACGCGGCTCAATTTTTCAAAAATTTTCTATTTTTATAGAAAATTTTTCAAAAATTTTCTATTTTTATAGGAAATTTTTCAAAAATTTTCTATTTTTATAGGAAATTTTTCAAAAATTTTCTATTTTTATAGGAAATTTTTCAAAAATTTTCTATTTTTATAGGAAATTTTTCAAAAATTTTCTATTTTTATAGGAAATTTTTCAAAAATTTTCTATTTTTATAGGAAATTTTTCAAAAATTTTCTATTTTTATAGGAAATTTTTCAAAAATTTTCTATTTTTATAGGAAATTTTTCAAAAATTTTCTATTTTTATAGAAAATTTTTCAAAAATTTTCTATTTTTATAGGAAATTATTCAAAAATTTTCTATTTTTATAGGAAATTTTTCAAAAATTTTCTATTTTTATAGGAAATTTTTCAAAAATTTTCTATTTTTATAGGAAATTTTTCAAAAATTTTCTATTTTTATAGAAAATTTTTCAAAATTTTTCTATTTTTATAGGAAATTTTTCAAAATTTTTCTATTTTTATAGGAAATTTTTCAAAAATTTTCTATTTTTATAGGAAATTTTTCAAAAATTTTCTATTTTTATAGGAAATTTTTCAAAAATTTTCTATTTTTATAGGAAATTTTTCAAAAATTTTCTATTTTTATAGGAAATTTTTCAAAAAATTTCTATTTTTATAGGAAATTTTTCAAAAATTTTCTATTTTTATAGGAAATTTTTCAAAAATTTTCTATTTTTATAGGAAATTTTTCAAAAATTTTCTATTTTTATAGGAAATTTTTTAAAAATTTCTATTTTTATAGGGAATTTTTCAAAAATTTTCTTTTTTTATGGGAAATTTTTCAAAAATTTTCTATTTTTATAGGAAATTTTTCAAAAATTTTCTATTTTTATAGGAAATTTTTCAAAAATTTTCTATTTTTATAGGAAATTTTTCAAAAATTTTCTATTTTTATAGGAAATTTTTCAAAAATTTTCTATTTTTATAGGAAATTTTTCAAAAATTGTCTATTTTTATAGGAAATTTTTTAAAAAATGTCTATTTTTATAGGAAATTTTTCAAAAATTGTCTATTTTTATAGGAAATTTTTCAAAAATTTTCTATTTTTATAGGAAATTTTTCAAAAATTTTCTATTTTTTTAGGAAATTTTTCAAAAATTTTCTATTTTTATAAGAAAATTTTTCAATTTTCTTTATTTTTACAAAAATTTTTCAAAAAATTTCTTACTTTATAGAAAATTTTTCAAAAAATTTCCATTTTTATACAAAATTTTTCAAAAATTTTCTGTTTTTATAGGAAATTATTTTTTATAAAAGTATTTTTGGAAAGAAGCCATTTTTTCACCAAAATTAATGATTTAGTTCAGGGATAATTAATTCGTGTTTGTGTCTTAAGTCTTTAGTTTTTAATTCTTAATATGATTAAAACTTTAGTTATTTTTCTTAAAAAATAGTTATTTTGTTGATAATTGATCCATATTTTACCTCATTTGTGTAGGGTATCATATGGTTGAGCCTGACCGACTATAGAACTTTCTTACTTGTTTTTCTTTTATTAGAGTTTCATTTTAGAAAAAAGCTCATCTTTTCACCAAAACTAACGATTTAATTCACGGAAGATTAATTCGTGCTTGTGTCTTAAGTCTTTTGTTTTTTATTCTTAATAAGATTAAGACTTTAGTTATTTTGCCTTAAAAAAAGTTATTTCATAATTAAAACTCATTATGATTATCATTATTAAAATGTTATTTCCTGCAATATTTATAAATATTTTTTGTCTAGCAGGAAAAAAAACGTGAATTTCTATACAAATTTCTATTGCATTTCCCTCTCGTCGTTATATTTGACGTTGTGGTTTACTGACTACTTTAATGGTTGAATAAGTTTTCAGTGTAAAGGTAACCAAACAACTTGTTACTTTTTTATTCCGAAAACGAAAACAAAAAAGATGACACTACCGGTGCTGGCTGACTTGTTTGTGGTGGTGGTATATTGAGGATGAAAAAACTCTAGCTACTAACTGAATATTAATGTTTAAATACAAACATGAAAAACAAATGTGTGTGTATATATGACCCTCTAAAATACCACTTGTTTTTTTATTTTAACCTGTTTTTTTTCCTTTTTTCCATTAACTTCTTTGAATATTTCTGGTTTATAGAGTAAAACAAATCAAATGACTTTCTTACAACAAGTTAGAGGCTACAGCTGAAAAAAAAAACAAATAACATGCAGCCAAACAAACAAAATCAGTGAAATGAAAAGTCTGTAAAAATGGGGAAAAAAGTCTTTAAAAACTGGCTTGTATATATTTCCATGTTTGTGTCGTCTCAGTCAAAAAGAGTGGAAGTATCTTTAAAAACATAATAAATAAAAATGTCATTACATCAAGTCAAGTATTTTGCAGAAAATTTTTTTCATTTTAATGAATGAACATTTAATAGAATACTTTCGTATATTATGTGTTTAAAAAATAACAGAGAAAACATTTGGCAAAAAAAGAGAAACTTGTAATAAGTTTTAAAAATTAAATCTTTTTGCCAAAAATTTCTATTAGATTTAAGATAATTTTAAAATTAGGTTTAAATTTCTTCATTAACTTTTGAAAAAACTCTAAATACTTTCTCTGTTTGCTTAAAAATTTAATTTGCGTTTAAAGTTCAAATTCTATTTAATTAATGGCTTTTTAAAAACAATATTAATCTTTAAAGAAGTTTCACTTTTTCACGTTTTCTGTAAATTCCAAACTTATAATTAAAATGAAACTAGTATTTATGTTTATATTCTTTATTTATTTAAAGTTAAGAATTTTAAATATTTATAGTATTAATGTCAGGGTTGTTTGGCATATGTTTATAAAATCCGTAATAGTTTATTGTTTTTAAACATTTTTAAAAGTGAGTTTTTAAAAACTCAATAGCTATAAAAAAAAAAATGAAAAAGTGACTGTTTTTTAGAAATTTTTTACCTTTATAGGAAATTTTTCAACATTTTTCTATTTTTATAGTAAATTTTTCTTTTAAAAGGAAATTTTTAAAAAATGTTCTATTTTTATGGGAAATGCTTCAAAAATTTTCTATTTTTATAGGAAATTTTTCAAAAACTTCGTATAAAAATCAAGAATTTTTGAAAAAGTGTCTATATTAATAGAACATTTTTGAAAATAGAGAATTTTTATAGAATTTTTTTTAAATAGAAAATTTTTGAGAAATTTCCTATAAAAATAGAAAATTTTTAAGAAATTTCCTATAAAAGTATAAACTTTTTAAAAAAATTTCCTATAAAAATAGAAAGTTTCCTATAAAAATACAAGATTTCCTATACAAATAGAAAATTTGTGAACAATTTCTTATAAAAATAGAAAATTTTTGAAAAATTTCCTATAAAAATAAAAAAATTTTGAAAAATTTTCTATAAAAATGGAAAATTTTTGAGAAAATTCCTTAAAAATTTAAAATTTTCGAAAATCCTTCTTTAAAAATAAAAAGTTTTTAAAAAATTTCCTGCAAAAATAAGAAACTTTTCTTAAAAAAATAACAAACTTTTGAAAAATTTCTTAAAATTCTTATTTTTACAAGAAATTTTTTAAAAATTTGTTATTTGTATAAGAATTTTTTAAAAAATTTATGATTTTTATAAGAAATTTTTTGAAAATTTCCTGTTTTTATAAGAAATTTTTAAAAATTTTCTAATTGTTATAAAAAAATTCTCAAAAATTTCCAATTTTTATAAGAAATTTTTAAAAAATTGCTTATTTTTGCACGAAATTTTCTAGAAAAATTTTCGAAAATTTTCTATTTTTATAGGAAATTTTTTATTTTTATAGGAAGTTTTTATTTTTAAAGGAAATTTCTAAAAAATTTTCGATTTTTATAGGAAACTGTGCAAAAATCTTCTATTTTTATAGGAAATTTTGCAAAAATTTTCTTTTTTTATAGGAAATTTTTCAAAAATTTTCTATTTTTATAAAATTTTCTTTTAAATTTTAATTTTTATAAGAAATTTTTTAAAAATGTTATATTTTTATCGCAAATTTTTCAAAAAATTTTCTTTTATAGGATGTTTTTTTAAATTTTCTATTTTTAAAAAACTTGGAAATTATTGAAAATTTTCTTATAAAAATAAGAAATTTTTAAAAAATTTCTTAAAAAAATAAGAAACTTTTGAAATCTTTTTTAAGCATTTTCTATTTAAAAAAAAAATAGAAATTTTTGAAAAATTTCTTATAGAAATAAGAAATTATTGAAAACGTTTTTACAAAAATTAGAAATTTAAAAAAAATTTTCTTTAATAGAATATTTTATAGAATTCTCTTCAAAAAAATCTTATTTTTGTAGGAAATTTATTCAAAATTTTCTTATTTTTAAAAGAAATTTTTCGAAAATTTCTTATTTTTATTAGAAATTTTTCAAAATTTTCTTATTTTTATTAAAAATTTTTAAAAAATTTCTTATTTTTATAAGAAATTTTTTAAAAATTTCTTATAATTATAAGAAATTTTTCATAAATTTCTTGTGAATTGAAATTTTTTATAAATTTTTTATATAAATCTTATTTTTGTAGGAAATTTATTCAAAATTTTCTTATTTTTAAAAGAAATTTTTCAAAAATTTATTATTTTTGTATAGAAGTTTTTCAAAAATTTCTTATTTAATAAAAAATTTTTCAAAAATTTTTTGTTTTTTTTTAAGAAATTTTTCAAAAATTTCTTATTTTGAAAAGGAAATTTTTAAAAATTTCTTATTTTGAAAAGGAAATTTTTAAAAATTTCTTATTTGAGAAGAAAATTTTCAAAAATTTTTTATTTTTATAAGAAATTTTTCAAAAATTACTTATTTTATAAGAAATTTTTCAAAAATTTCTTATTTTTGTAAGAAATTTTTAAATAATGTCTTATTTTTATAAGAAGTTTTTAAAAAATGTCTTATTTTTATACGAAGTTTTTCAAAAATTTCTGATTTTTATGAAAATTTTTAAAATATTGTTATATTTTGATAAAATTGTTAATTTTTATAAGAACATTTTTAAAAATTTTCTATTTTTGTAGAAAATTTATCAAACATTTTTCAAAATTTTTCTATTTTAATAGAAAATTTATCAAAAATTGTATATTTTTTTAAGAATTTTTCTTCAAAAATTTTCTATTTTTATATGAAGTTTTTCAAAAATTTTCTTTTCTTATAAGAAAATTTGTCGAAAATTTTTTATTTTTATAGGAAATTTTTCCAAAAATTTCCATTTCTATAAGAAATTTTTAAAAAATTTTCTATTTTTATAGAAAACTTTTCAAAAATTTTCTTTTTTGATAGGAAATTTTTCAAAAATTTCTTATATTTAAAGGAAATTTTTCAAAAATTTCCTACATTTATAGGAAGTATTTTAAAAATTTTTTATTTTGACAGGAAATTTTGTAAAAATTTCTTATTTTTATATGAAAATTTTCAAAATTTTCTTATTTTTATAGAAAATTTTTCAAAAATTTCTTATTTTTATAAAGAATTTTTTAAAAATTTCTTAATATGATAGAAAATTTTTTAAAAAAAATCTGTAGAGAATTTTTTAAAAATTTCTTATTTCTATAGAAAATTTTTTGTTTTGATTTGTTCAAGGAATTTTTAAAAATTTTATTATTAAACTTTAATATAAAAAAATAATATCTAATATTCAATTTTAAATACATTTGATCATTCAAGTATTTAACTATTAACATTTTACTAGAACTTTGTTCTTCACTTAAAAATCAATTATATCTATACATGAGCAAATATCAACAATAATTAACAAAAAAATTTGTTAATTAAATATTTATTGACTTTGCTTTATAATTCTAAAATTCAAAATTTTTTAACACCTACTTAAAAAACAAACATTGAACAGATTTCAAATGACTCTCGACAACAAGACAAGGCCATTTTAAGCAAAATAATTAAACAAATTTTATAAAAAAAAATTGAAAATACTAAAGATCTAAAAATAAGTATCGAAAAAAAGCAACTAATCTTATAAAAAGTAAAAACTAGTTTTTTATATTAAACAAATTATTTTCTACGACCACTTTAATGTAATTATTGAAGTTCAAAGTTAATTTATGGCGGTAATAAAAGCAATCCGAGTATAAGTTTGTATATTTTTAGTTTAAATACAATATTTTTTTTTCTAAAACGTGTCTTTCAAGACAGAAAAGAGATTTAGAACTTGAAGTCATTAGCAAAAGTTAGCTTTAATATGACTGTACACGAGATATTCGTACCAGTACTTTGAATACTGACTGGTTGGCTTTTTACTTTTTTTTTTTTTTTTTTGTTTTTGCTAAGATCATATGAGTTTTGTTAATTCTATTTGGTATTTGAGACTTCAAATGTTAATGTTAAAAAATTTGTTATAAAAGTGGTTTTAATGTTGCCAATAAATATTAGATTTACTCTCCATAGAATGTGGCCTTTAGATTTTTAAACTGAAAAGTTGTTTTCCATTACGAAAGTGAAAAGTATTAAGTGTGTGTTTATGTCAGAGTTCCTAGGAGTGGAAAGAATAGAATGATAACTGATAAAAAGAAACATTAGGTGTTTCCTTGAAGGGCGATTATTTAGAATTTTTCCCTAAATTATATTCTATTCCAACATTTTATACCATATTTGAAAAATCTAATAGTTAAGGTACAAGTAATAGTAATTATAATGGTACTAGTATTGGTTACAATAATAGTAATTGTAATAGTAATGGCAGTAGAATGGCACTAGTAAAGGTGATAGTAATTGTAATAGTAATGGTTATAGTAATTGTAATAGTAATGGTAATAATAATGGTAATAGTAATGGTAATAGTAACGGTAATAGTAATGGCAATAGTAATGGTAGCAGAGATGGTAATAGTAATGGCAATTGTAATGGTAATGGTAATAGTAACAGTAATAGTAATGGTAATATTAACGGTAATAGTAATGGTAATAGTAATGGTAATAGTAATGGTAATAGTAATGGTAATAGTAATGGTAATAGTAATGGTAATAGTAATGGTAACAGTAATGGTAATAGTAATGGTAATAGTAATGGTAATAGTAATGGTAATAGTAATGGTAATAGTAATGGTAACAGTAATGGTAATAGTAATGGTAATGGTTATTGTAACGGTAATAGTAATGGTAATACTAATGGCAATAGTAATGGAAAAAGTAATGATAATGACAATGTTTATAGTGTCGGAAGTAGTAATGGTAATAGTAACGGTAATAGTAACGGTAATAGTAATGATAATAGCAATGGTAATAGTAATAGTTATGACAATAGTTATGGAAGTACTAATGGTAATAGTTATAGTAACGGTAATAGTAATGGTAATACTAATGGCAATAGTAATGGAAATAGTAATTGTAATATTAATGGTAATAGTAATGGTAATAGTAATGGCAATAGGAATGGTAAAAGTAACGATAATAATTATGGTAATACCAATGGCAATACTAAAGGTAATAGTAATAATGATAGTAACGGTGTTAGTAATGGTAATACTAATAGCAATAGAAATGGAAATAGTAATGGTAACAGTAATGGTAATAGTAACGGTATTAGTAATGGTAATAGTAGCGGTAATAGTAATCGTTATACTAATGGTAATAGTAATGGAAATAGTAATGGTAATAGTTATAGTAATTGTAGTAGTAATGGTAGTAGTAATGGTGATAGTAACGGTGATAGTAATGGAAATACTAAGGTCAATAGTAAAGGTTATAGTAATGATAATAGAAATCGTAATGGTAATAGTAATGGTAATAGTAAAAGTAATGATAATAGTAACGGTTATACTAATGGCAATGGTAATGGCAATAGTATTGGAAATAGTAATGGTAGTAGTAAGGATTATAGTAATAAAATATTAAATTATTGTTGAATAAATAGCTAATTTTTGCTAAATAAAAATGGTAATACAATGGTTATAGTAACGGTAATAGTAATGGTAATAGTAATGTCAAAAGTAATGGTAATTGTAATAGTAATGGTAATAGTAATGACAATAGCAATGTTAGTAGTAATAGTAATGATAACAGTAATGGTAATAGTAATGGTAATAGCAATGGTAATAGTAATGGCAATAGTAATGGTAATGATAAAAGTAACGATATTAATTATGGCAATACTAATGGCAATAGTAATGGAAATAGTAATGGTAATAGTAATTGTAGTAGTAATGGTAATAGTTATGGTGATAGTAACGGTGATAGTAATGGAAATAGTAATGGTAATAGTAACGGTAATAGTAATGTTAATTGTAATGTTAATAGTAATGATAATTGTAATGATAATAGTAATGGTAATAGTAATGGTAGTAGTAATAGTAATAATAATAATAATGGTAATAGTAATGGTTATAGTAATGGTAATAGTAATGGTAATAGTAATGGTAATAGAAATGGAAATAGTAACGGTTATAGTAATGGTAATACTAATGGTAATAATAATGGCAATAGTAAAGGCAATAGTATTGGAAATAGTAATGGTAGTAGTAAGGACTGTAGTAATAAAATATTAAATTTTTGTTGAATAGCTAATTTTTGCTAAAAAAAATGGTAATAGTAATGCTTAGAGTAACGGTAATAGTATGGTAATAGTAATAGCAGTAGCAATGGTAATTGTAATGGTAATAGTCATGGTAATAGTAATAGTTATGGTAGCAGTAATGGTATTAGTAATGACAATAGTATTGGTAGTAGTAATAGTGATGATAACAGTAATGGTAATTGTAATGACAATAGTTATCGTAAAAGTAATGGTAATAGTAATGGTAATAGTGATAGTAATGATAATGGTAATAGTAATGATAATACTAACGGTAATAGTAATGGTGAAACTAATGACAATAGTAATGGCAATAGTAATAGTAATTGTAATGGTAGTAGTAAGGGTTATAGTAATAGAAATATTAAATTTTTGTTAAATAGCTAATTTTTTACTAAAAATGGCAATAGTAATGCTAAAAGTAATGGTAGTATTAATGGTAATAGTAAGGGTTATAGTAATAAAAAAAATAGTAAATTTTTGTAGAATAGCTAAGTTTTGCTAAAAAAAAAAATATTTATCATTTAAAGTGAACTTTCTGAGAAACCACTTGTTTTTACTTAATTTACTTTTAACTACTACAATTTCATTGCTGCCAAGAAACTTTGAACTAAATACATTAAATTAACGAAATCAAATAAATTTGCAATAATAACAATTAGCCAAGTTTTTTATTGTTTACTTTTTCAAGTACAGAATTTGAAAAACCGCATATAAATCAATTGCAAAGTTAAATATTTGTTAATGCAAAAAAATGGGTTCAGAAAGATCAATAGCAATTAGTTAGATCTTTACAGGAAAATTACCTCAAGTGTCTAGTCTAATGCATTAAAATGGCGCATATTAGTGTCATTAATAATTACAGATAGATTTAGAAAATAGTACTAGACATTTAAAACTAGTTTAATAGGAGTATTAAAAAGTAATCCGTTAAACATTTCTAAATTTCAAAAATTCTCTATTTTTATAGAAAATTTTTCAAAAATTCTTAAAGAAATTTTTCATTTCTAAATTTAAAAAATTCTTTATTTTTATACAAAAATTATCAAAAAATTTTTAAGGCAATTAAAAAAAAATCGTTTTTTCCATTTCTTAATAACTTTATAATTAAGGCAAATCAAATATTTTTCAGATTACAAAAAGTCTGCAGTTCGGTTTTTTATCTCAATGTTTACATAACTTTTTAACAACCATTTTTTGTCTCATGTTCGAAATTTGCATATTGTCATACTTTTGTAAGTTGTAACTGACAATCATATTATAAAATTTTTAAATGATATTTATATGGTTGGATAAATAAATGAACAAAAAATCGTGCATTTCGCAGAAAAAAATATTTAATTAAGTCGTTTTTTTGAGTGGGTGTAGAATTAAGAAAAATATTTTTTTGCAAAAAAATATGCAAATAATTTCTGGTTGGTTACAGCCTTAAAAAGTTTTTTAAAATAACACTTGGTTGCAAATGTCTAAGAAATTTTATTTACTTTAAGGCACGAACAACATTTTTATGGCCTAAAATTAAATAATAATGATAAAAAATGTCTGGTATTTGGGTTTAAAGTTTTCAGATGTAAAGGTTACAAGAGATACATAATTTGAAATTATGGTAGTTTAGAAAAATTTTGTAATTATTTACATCTATGATATATTAAAAAAATCAATCAAAATTTTTTAAAACAAACGGATACTTAAAATTAACATGTAGTTTTCTTTTGAGATCTTCAACAACCAAAATTACGCCTTTTTTTTGCCTTTTTGATTGTAGACTAATAAATTTTTTTAATTTCTGTTAAAATTTTTCATGTTCGTTTTTCATAGGTTTTTAAAAAACCTTAAAATTTTTGGTTTCAAAAATTTCCCGTTCTAATAGAGAACTTTTCAAAAAAGCATTAACAAGTGTTTTTGATAATTTTTCAAATTTGATTATTTCCAGCCTCATCATTCACTTCATTGATCATTATTCTTTTTTTTTTCAAATTTTTGTAAGTTACGACCCCCAATTTGTTTGAATATGATTAAGACACAGGTACCTGCGATCATTGAACCTTTATGTAAAAATCATAAATTGTTCGCTGTATTGTAAACCTTTCATTTCAATCTATTCATTCAAATCTATAAAAGATTAATGTGGTAAAATAACAATTCTCTTAAAGTTTTGGATTTTTTGTTTTTTGGATTTTCAAAAAGAATAAAAAGAACTAACGAAATAAATGGAATCTAATTGGAAATCTTTTTATGCATGAATATCATAAAAATTTACACCATAAGCAAAAGAATTTTGAAAGTAAATAAAATTTTGTAAAAATAGAAAATTTTTGAAAAATTTCCTATAAAAATAGGAAATTTTTGAAAATTTTTTTGAAAAATTTTCTATAAAAATAGAAAATTTTTGAAAAAATTTTTATAAAAATAGAAAATTTTTGAAAAAATTTCTATAAAAATAGAAAATTTTTGAAAAAATTTCTATAAAAATAGAAAATTTTTGAAAAAATTTCTATAAAAATAGAAAATTTTTGAAAAAATTTCTATAAAAATAGAAAATTTTTGAAAAATTTCCTATAAAAATAGGAAATTTTTGAAAAATTTCCTATAAAAATAGGAAATTTTTGAAAAATTTCCTATAAAAATAGGAAATTTTTGAAAAATTTCCTATAAAAATAGGAAATTTTTGAAAAAGTTCCTATAAAAATAGGAAATTTTTGAAAAATTTCCTATAAAAATAGGAAATTTTTGAAAAATTTCCTATAAAAATAGGAAATTTTTGAAAAATTTCCTATAAAAATAGGAAATTTTTGAAAAATTTCCTATAAAAATAGGAAATTTTTGAAAAATTTCCTATAAAAATAGGAAATTTTTGAAAAATTTCCTATAAAAATAGGAAATTTTTGAAAAATTTCCTATAAAAATAGGAAATTTTTGAAAAATTTCCTATAAAAATAGGAAATTTTTGAAAAATTTCCTATAAAAATAGGAAATTTTTGAAAAATTTCCTATAAAAATAGGAAATTTTTGAAAAATTTCCTATAAAAATAGGAAATTTTTGAAAAATTTCCGATAAAAATAGGAAATTTTTGAAAAATTTCCTATAAAAATGGGAAATTTTTGAAAAATTTCCTATAAAAATAGGAAATTTTTGAAAAATTTCCTATAAAAATAGGAAATTTTTAAAAAATTTCCTATAAAAATAGGAAATTTTTAAAAAATTTCCTATAAAAATAGAAAATTTTTAAAAAATTTCCTATAAAAATAGGAAATTTTTGAAAAATTTCCTATTAAAGTAGGAAATTTTTGAAAAATTTCCTATAAAAGTAAGAAATTTTTGAAAAATTTCCTATAAAAGTAGGAAATTTTTGAAAAATTTTCTATAAATATAGGAAAAAATTGTTGAAAACTTTTCAATAAAATATAAAATTCTTGAAATTTTTGAAAAAATTTTCTGTAAAAATAGAAAATTTTTGAAAAAATTTTCTATAAAAATATAAAATTTTTGAAAAAATTTTCTATAAAAATAGAAAATTTTTGAAAAAATTTTCTATAAAAATAGAAAATGTTTAAAAAATTTCCTATAAAAATAGAAAATTTTTGAAAAGTTTAATATAAAAATAGGAAAATTTTGAAAAATTTCGTATAAAAATAGGAAATTTTTGAAAAATTTCCTATAAAAATAGAAAATTTTTGAAAAAGTTTCTTTAAAAATGGAAAATTTTTGAAAAATTTAAAAATTGTCTATAAAAATAGCAAATTTTTGAAAAATTTCCTATAAAAATATAAATTTTTGAAAAAAGTTTCTATAAAAATAGAAAATTTTTCAAAAATTTTCTATTTTTATAGAAAATTTCCTATAAAAATAGGGAAATTGTTGAAAAATTTCCTATAAAAATAGAAAATTTTTGAAAAATTTGGTATAAAAATAGAAAATTTTTGAAAAATTTGGTATAAAAATAGGAAGTTTTTAAAAAAATTAATATAGAAATAGGAAATTTTTGAAAAATTTCCTATAAAAATAGAAAATTTGTAAAAAATTTCCTATAAAAATAGAAAAATTTCCTATAAAAATATGAAATTTTTCAATAATTCCCTATTTTTATAGGAAATTTTTTAAAAATTTCCTATTTTTATACCAAATTTTTTAAAAATTTTCTATTTTCATACCAAATTTTTCGAAAATTTCCTATTTTTATACCAAATTTTTCAAAAATTTATTTTTTTTTATACCAAATTTTTCAAAAATTTCCTTTTTTTATAGGAAATTTTTCAAAAATTTCCTATAAAAATAGGAAATTTTTGAAAAATTTCGATAAAAGTAATAAATTGTTTAAATAGGTTTTTTATGGGAAACAGTGTATTCTAGATCTAATACTGCCAACAATGGCTATTGAGATCCAATAGTATTATAAGTTAAAAAAAAAAAATAGAATGCCGCAGTTTTAGAAAAATATTTTTTGTTGTTTTGAAAAATTTAAAATAGAAATAATAACAATAAAATTAACCATAACAACAAAAAAACTTAAAACTTACCATCATTTGAGAGCATTGAATGTGAAGCGGTTGTTGAGCTAGAAGATGATGAGGAGGTTGAAGATGATAATTCATCCAAAGCAGTAGAAGATGGATTTGTTAAAGTCTCTGTAGTTGATGATGTTGTTGTTGTTATAATTGGGGCCGCAGCAGACTCCGGTGTAGAAGACATAAAAGTCATTGAACTATCATTATTCATTTCAGTTGATTTTATTGTTGTTTCAGAAACTGTTTCTTTTACTGGAGCTGATGATGATGTTGCTGTTGTTGCTGTGTCTAATATTTTGGCCTCAGTTGCAGTCAGTTCTAAAACATCATCAAGTCTATTGATGTTTGGCTCAGTGTTAGAGCTGGCAGTATTAACAGCGTTGGTGTTATTATTGCTTTCATTACTGGGATTTGGCAACAACGTTTCGGATGAAGATGAGGCTGCTGATGAGTCTGTAACTTCATTTATGGTTGGAAATGATGATGAGGATGATGATGAAGCTGATGATGGTATTATTGTGGAAAATTCCATGGCTGCTAAGCCAAATAATGATGTTTGTAGTGATTGTGATCCATCAGTATTATTTGTAACATTGTTAATATTTGCATCATCGCTGTTAATGTTGTTGTTGGTGTTGTCGGATGGTGCTGCTTGAGTTTGAATGCCACCGCCACATAAAAGTGTACCACAAATTAAGGCAACCATTAACCATGATGAAGATGATGCTGCTGCTGCCAATGTGGTTACCACTCGCGGAGATTTTCTACGTTTACTTGTTGCTAACATTTTCGTGAATTATATATTTATATCTAAATATTTTTTTTTTCTTTATAACTTAACTTTTGGTTGTTATATGAAGATGATGATGATTCTGTTTAAACAATTTTCTTTTATGTAATTCTTTCTTGTTAAATCTAATTTTCACTAGACTTTAATTTATAGATAATTTTTCTTACTTGGTTTTCGTTTCGTAACTAGGAAGTTTACACGTTTTTTTTTTAATTTATGTATTATTTTAATTTTTTTCTTTTTTTCTTAAATTATTCCAAATAATGCCCGAAAGATTTGAATTTTTTTTTTCAACACTTTTTTATTTTTTTAGGTTAAACACCGTAATTTTTTTGGTTTTTTCTTTGTTAAGGGCTCATGTTGCTAAAAAGATAATACAATTAAAAAATAAATTAATTAATTTCTTTGTTTAACAAATTAGTCTAATTTGAATACTAAAGTTATCAAAATCAATCATAAAAATGTTATTAAAGCAAAACCTTGTCCTATTTTCTTTCTATTATTTGTTTAAATAACTCATTAATTTTATGATTTTATAGTTTAATCTCCATTGCTTCATTTAATTGATTTCATTTTAAAATTAAATTATTTGTTTGTGAGTTTTAGAGAAAAAAAGTGTTATCATTTTTGAAAAAAATTTAACAGTAATTTCCGTTTAATATTTTTTTCTGATTTAAACTGACAATGACAATTAACTAATTAAAGTTTTTCATTGAACAATTACAATTATTTATAAATAAGAGACCATGAATAATGACCATTTGCAGACTTTTAAAGTAGATAAAGATTTTTCATGGGAACTAAAGCTTACAAAGTGTTAATATAACTAATTGGAACCATAAAATCTATATAAAAAAGAACAATAATAACAACGATTTTTTTTCTGCAATAGAGGTCGCTTTAGCTATTCATGCTTATTTGGTCATGCTGATTTTATTCGCACCCTACGTTTTTCAAATGTAGCTAAGATAAGGAAGATATATTTAAGAATTCTTCCACAGAAAATCATTAAAATTATTTCACAGATTGCTGAGTTTTTTTTGAAGGGAAACTCAAAAGAGACCCAAGTTAGGGTAAGACCAAAATTATTTGCTTATGCTATGCCTTATGTTGAAACTAAGAAGTAGGATGAAGGATACTAGGAGTTTGTTTTTCGTTGCCTTACTGGAGTAAGGCAAGAATGTATCTTGGTACCTATACTTTTTATCTTTGTCATTTACAATATAATGCAAACGGCATTGAATGGTAGGCGCAGTATCCAATGGATACCCTTTAAACAACTCGGGGACTTGGAATATGCTGATGACGTATGTCTTATAAGTCAAAGCTCACTCCACCTTCAAGAAAATACTAGCTCTATCACTGTTAAATTTCGGGCTGCTGAGCTGGACATCAATATTTCCAAGACAAAGATTATGCCTGCAGGCTATGGCACATACCCGTCAACACGCACTATTATGGATAACGAGGTTACTGGATGTAAAGGTACCTTTAATTATCTTGGTATTCATAAAAGGTGGCGTTGACGAGGATATTGAATCGCCTATTAACAAGGCGAAATCTGCTTTCTGCTGCAAAACTTGGAAACGCACAAATGCCATCAATAAGTGCCTGCAAACCTTTACAAACAAATGCTTACGGCAAATGCTTAATACATGGTGGGCGAAACGCATAAGGAATGAAGATCTACTTAACACGACAAATGAAATTCCTTCTTATATAGAGGTATATCAACGGAAATGATGATGAATATGCCATACACTTCGAAGACCAAATGGCAACATTGCTCGACAAGCGCTTCGTTGGTATCCACAGGAAAGAGGCATACAGCTATTCTTGGAATGACGTATGCTTAACATCTATATAAAAGGATGTTTGAGGCCCTATGTTCCACTAGGAGTCAGGGATAACAGAAGTATATTTTGAGATTTTGTTACAATCAGTCCATTGGCCAGTCGACTAAAAATAAATGAGTTGTAGCCGATAGACGTATGTTGCACAAGAATGTTATGGTATCTAAATCGAGATTCCTATATTCGTTACCGTACATTCCACTGTAGTAGCAATATAATAGTGAGGCATAACCAAATTTCTAATAAACCGATGAGTACTTTTATCGTCTCATTCATGCGGTCGAGAAGACAAACTTTGAAATACCAGCACATTCATGAGAATATTATTAAGGACAAGGAGCTGTAAGGATTAATTTTCTACAAGGTTTTCAAATGTTTTTGTTTCCATTAATGTGTCTTAGGAGAGCGATAGAATAGTATAAAACGAACAACTTTTTTGTCTGAGATCTTGTAAATCAATAGTGTTGAATATAATATTGTCACCGATTAGCACATTTAACGTCTCCTTCAAGCCTCTGAGAAGTTTAAAATAAAAACAGACTTGAAGCACCAGCCCCTATATAAGAGTTGTATTTCATTTTCAGTCACATATAGGTACCTTAAATATTAAGGACAAGAACCTAGATTGAAGTATCTTCTATACCGTCTTAAAAACTTAGGAACTTGAATGCTTCTTTTAATGCTTTGATTATTGAAAAATATGTTTGTTCCCACAAATATTATATTAAATTTTCATAACCGGAACATAAAGAGCGAAATTTCTTCGGATATCCAGGAAATAAAAAGAGCTGGATATCACATTGTCACCGACTAGCACTTTTCCATCTGCTTGAAGCGGTCAAGAAGTTTCAAAATAAACTTCGAAGCACGAGCTCATGCATGACAAACACCGGGAGGAAGTATTTCCTATAACGTTTTAAAAAACTTGGGAACTTGAATGCTTTTTTCGACTGTTATAAAATGTATTTGTTTCAACGATATTATCTTGCTAAGAATATTAAAAGCACCTGATTTCTAAATACTTACATCACTTATGAACGTGTATGATGTTCCAAAATCAACTACACTTCACCTCTAGAGATGGGTTTAGACCTGGGTATTTACCTAATGTTGGATATTTACCTATTTATACCCACTTTCATACCCGGGTATTTATCTAATTTCGGGTAAATACTTATTTGAATAACAAATACTCGTTGCTAAGTAGAGCAACAGAATTTTGAACATTTTCGAATTTATCTGAGGTTCCTTTTGCATTGGAATTCATTTACACAATGTCACAGGCTCTAAACATAAATGTAATGGCAGATTTTGTCAATTACAAGGCCAGAAATTATTTTTGGGCCAAAACTTGTGTTTGGATGAAATTTCTCCAATAAATTAGTGGAAAGGAATTTGTGGACGTACGCAATTAAGCAAATTAGATATTCGAATTTTAACAGCTCCCTGTACTTTAGCTGCTTCTAAACGTCCCCTTATCACGCACAGCTTCTTCTTTTAAATTTTTTTTTATTCTGATTTATACCCACATTTTGGGTAAATACCCAAGTGCTTGGTTAAATATCTGGGTATTTACCTTTAAATACCCAATTTACTATTTGGGTATTTACCCTTGTCCCATCACTATTCACCTCTATTAAGGCTTTCACCTGATACACTGCCCATTCTGGTCTGCCTTAAATGTTGTTACTTAATTTCTAACTAAATTTCTTCTTAACTTTGTTCACTGTAGAATTTTTCCCGAGAAACAACATTGTATACTAAATATAGTTTTTGAATCTGTTGCGATATATCGAGTAAAAGCTCTAAGGGGGTGGTTTCACTCGATATATCGCAACTCTATTCACGTCTATCCTAAATGTCCCATTCCAAACATTTCTCATATTTTCATATTTTAACTTTTTTACTACTAAACTCCAGAGAAAGAATAAACAAGTAAGAAAGCGCTATAGTCGGTCAAGCCGACCATACGATACACTTCACCACTAAGGTCAAAGGTGTTATTTTTCCTGTATAAAGACAAATATTTGCTAAATTTTGCCATCATACAAACATTTTATCAAAACTTATATATTCAACCTGTTTCCGTCATTTGCACTTATATGAAAGCTAGAGTCAAATGTGGACCGATTTCAACGAAATTTGATACAGTGATTTAAGTTTACATAAGCAGTATCTGTTTTAAATTTCATGAAAAAATATTGATATTTGTGGCCAATATATTAATTCCGGGAAGTGGGACCTATGGGAGGTACCATAAATAATGGACCGATTTTGACCAATTTCAATAGCCATGGTCCCATTATCAAAAAAATTATCTGTGCCAAATTTCATCAAATTATCTTAAGAATTGCGACCTGTAGTTTGATTACAAGGTTTACATGGGGGTCCAGCCAGCCAGCCAGACGGACATCGCTAAATCAGAAAGTGATTCTAAGCCTATTGGTATACTAAAAGGTGGGTCTAAGACAAATATTTCTATGCGTTACAAACATCAGCACAAACTTATAATACCCTTTCCACCTATGGTGGTGAAGGGTATAAAAAGTAATTCTTGGGTTTTGGAATCTTACAGCTTTACAACGATATATAAAGGTTTCTTCGAAATGAATATAATTTTTTTGAATTAATATTACGAAAATTCGAGCAAAATTTTAAATTTGTTTAAACAATTTTTATGAACCGTCTGTTATTTCTTTTATCAAGTATATAATTCAAGTAAAGTTTAACCAGGATTTCTTTAAAATAAAGTGTGAGCCATATGTAATATACAGATATTTATACCCTTCACCACCATAGCACAGTGGTTTACGGACGCTTTTTTTGGAAATAATTCTGTAACTTTTGAACGACTTGAGATATTTGAATGAAATTTGACATGGTGGTAGTCAAGGAGTATTTGAGTTGGTTTTTAAAAGCACTGGTCCATGAGGGGTCGGGAGAGTGATTGATGGACCTTCAAAGTTGGTCACCTCGGGTGTTCGATTTTTTTAAAAATTCGCCAAAAATCCATTTATGTATGGATTGAAAAGAAATTTTAAACTTAAGTTGTCCTTGAGAAGATCTACAAAAAATATGCTTAAATGTGTAGGTTATCTCCTTTGGATTTCGAGATATTTGGGTAAAAAGGAATTTTTAGGTTGATTTTTTACCTCTTTTTTTAAGCTTTTTTTGATCTGGTGGACGCATCTGAGGACCAAAAATTTTTTAAGAATATTCTTTAAATTTGTAATAAAATTCTGAATAATTTTTGTGCAAGTTAGTTATAGAAATCTTCTTTTGTTTAAAAGTTAAAAATATTCAAAGTTGAAACTTACAAAAAATTTCGCTTTTTTTTAGTTTTTCCCCAAAAGATAGCTATATTTTTTCACTAATAAAAAAATATTTTCTTAAGAAACATAAAAAGATTTTTAAAGTTTTTAAAAGAAAACATAATGAGAATGCGTATAAAACAAATTTCTTGCTAATTGGACTTTTGGTCCTCGCACATGTCCTCTCCAAAAAATGGCAATTTGTAAAAAAAAAAATTAGTTTAAACAAAAATTTCTCAAAAGGCAAAGCACCGATTTGAAAAAAATTATAATGTTCATATTTTCCAATATATCTGTTATTGATTAGAAAAGTTTTTTCTGAAACGCGCTGCAAATAGAGACAGTGTTGCCATATTTGTAAAAAAACTCATTTTTTGAAACACCTTTTTCCCCAGTTGGGAATTGGGGAATTTTTAAGTTAAAATTGGGAATTTTTTTTAGTCTATTGCTTTTACATCTTATTGGTCTACATTACTACAAAATTTCATTGTAATATCTTTATCCATGTCATTTCCACAGAATATCAAAGATTAAAAATATTTTCCTTAAAAAAGCAGAAAAACAATTTTTTTTTGTTTTACGATACAAAGTGTAAAAAAAGTAACGCACTTAAAAAAAACTTTTACTTAGTGCTAATCTCCTAGTCTTTCCCGATCTAATGATACTAAACATGTATATAAAGCATTAATACCGAGTCTTAAAAAACTCTGAAAAGTTTGGCCCCCGTAGCATTTTTACACTGTTTATTTAAATATAAGTGATGAATTTGTGCATATAAAGTTAATTATCATACTCAAATATTTCACTATTTTTAAGATGACAATGATCCTTCGCTAATAAACAAATATTTTCTTCAAAAAGATATAAATAGTTTTTTATTTTTTTAAAGAAAACATTATAAGAATGACTTAAAAAAATTTTATTCGATTTTGCCTTTTGTTCCAAGCTAAAAAATAAAATTTTAGTAAAAGATTCTAAATAAGTAAGTACGAGTAAGGCACCGATTTTGATAACAGTGTAAAGGTAATATATCCATAATTTGTAGCAAAAGTTTAATTAGAAGAGTACTTTTATAGTAACAGTGTGACAATTTATTTAAAATAAGATTTAAAGGCATTTTTCCGGTATTTAAAATTGGTGTATTTGAAAAAATTGCAAAATTATGTTAAGGTTATAAAATGTTTTTTAATGTGAAAGTTAATGCAATAGGTAAAAATTGTTACAACTTGGGTTTTTCATAATGGTCAGAAAGGATATGGTTACTTACCTCCATACAGGTAGGTTTTACGAGACGCACATATTGGTTGAGTTATATATGCACCTATTTTTAGAGGTAAAAAATACATTAATTCATTGATTTCTTTATTATTCTTTGGATACAGGTATATATAAAAAATGTTTTTTTTTAATATAAAAAAGAAAGTTTTAAATGTAACTGCTATTAACAGTTAAAACATCATGGCTATAACATTGGAATTTAAAGTGTTGTGCGATATTCTTTTTGAACAACCAAGCAGTTCGAGAGCAGAAAAAATTAAAATAATCATGCGATATGCTAAAAGTCAAACTAACTCCATGATTCTCAATAGTGAGGAAGACAAAGTCGTAAAATTTGTAAAGTTATTTGAACTTAAAATTAAGTCGGTTAATTACTGTTTAAAAAGATTTGAATCTAAATTTAAAGACTGGCTGAAGGACTCAATTGAGCTTAAAACTTCTGGTGCTGGAGCCCCTCTAAAAAACTATGATGATCTCGGAGAAAGATCTAAAAAGATGCGATTATCCGAAGTTCTTTCTACTCATTCGGATACTGAAATCAAAGATTCCTTTAAGGAAGTGCTCAAACGAAATAATCAACCAGCTGAAGCTAAACAAATAGCAGATATTCTCCCAGAGGCTTCTCCTAAACGTCTTAAGCGAATTATTAAGAGTATACCAACTCCTTCTTCTCAATCAGAATTTTCGGAGGAAGAAGCACTTGCTCTTATGCTCGAGTTGAAATTGAGTAAAAATAAATATATTAAACTCTGTAAGGCATTACGAGACAAAGGACACTCAATTTTACCAGGATATAATGCGTTATTAAAAACCAAAAAAAACTTAATACCAACAAACGTGATAGGAGACGAAAGTGCATCTGTGGATTTATCAAAATTATTGGAAAATACGGCATCAAGGCTGATATCTACTACATTGTCTGAAGAAGAAGCCAAGAAACTTGACAACAAGGACTTAACTTTAATATGTAAATGGGGATGTGACGGTTTATCTGGATTACCGGAATACAAACAATCAACATCTCATCAGAACACAAATGACTACAGAAGCGTTTTTATGGCATCCCTAGTACCACTAAGATTAAGAAAGAATCGTTCTGAACCATCCACATCAAAAGAGCGTACTGAATATGTGTGGGTTAACACATCTCCAGGATCAAAGGCATTTTGCAGACCGATCAGATTCGAATATTTAAAAGAAAATGCAGCAAGCACAAAAAATTGGGTTGATGATATCAAATATTCAATAGACAATTTGAGTCCAGTCTGCATAGACATACATGGATATTTGATTAATGTAAATTTTGAGCTTCAATTGACAATGATAGATGGAAAAGTAAGCAACGCTATAACGGAAACCCATTCAACTTGGAAATGCTCATTATGCGGAAAGAAGAAATCGGAATTTCTACAAACTTCAGAAGATGCATCAGCTAGTACTGCAATTAATCAAGAGGTTCTGGAATTTGGTATATCGCCCCTACATGCACGTATCCGATTTTTAGAATTTATGCTACATATAGCATATGATCTGAAATATAGGAATATACCTGATAATCAGCTAAAATCCGTGAGAAATAATAAGGAACTGATTGAAATGAGATCCAGTGAAAAAAAAAGGATTCAGGAAGAATTCAAAACTATGACGGGTCTAAACATAGACAAACCACTTGTAGGATATGGCAGTACAAACGATGGTAATACGGCCAGGCGATTCTTTGAAAATTATGAAACAACTTCAAAGATTACTGGAATTGATGAGGAAGTTCTTCGTAAATGTTACGTAATATTATCGGCAATAAATAGCAAATATCAAATAAATGCTGAAAAATTTCATTGCTATGCCCTCAACGCGTTAACTCGTATACGACATTTGTATCACTGGAAAGAAATTACACCAACAGTTCATAAAGTCCTTCAACATGGTCGTGAAATAATTGAATCAAATCTTCTCCCACTTGGTGAACTGACAGAAGAGGCCCAGGAAGCGCGGAATTCAGATTTCAAGTATATCCAACTATTTAATACCAGAAAATGCTCAAGAAAATCGCAAAATCAGGATCTAATAAATTATCTCTTGTTGTCTTCTGATCCTGCTCTATCAACGATAAGAAAGAAATGGTGGAGCAGTTATACAAAAACTTCTGAAAACGAACACCTGGAAGAGGTTCTTGATATAATAGATTGTACTGATTATTTTACTGAAAATAAAAATTAAGTAAATAACTACTTTTATATAAATATGTAATAAAAACTGTAAGTTTAAACTTTAACTACAAATACTTCAATAAAATGTATTTCACCTTTTAATATAAGTACAAATTATTTACATTTTGATATTTCATAAATCCTCATGATATTTTCTTTAAAAAAATAAAAAAATATTTGTTTGTTATCGAAGGATCATTGTCATCTTATAGTGAAATATTTGAGTATGATTATTAATTTTATATGCACAAATTCATCACTTATATTTAAATAAACAGTGTAAAAATGCTACGGGGGCCAAAGTTTTCAGAGTTTTTTAAGACTCGGTATTAATGCTTTATATACATGTTTAGTATCATTAGATCGGGAAAGACTAGGAGATTAGCACTAAGTAAAAGTTTTTTTTAAGTGCGTTACTTTTTTTACACTTTGTATCGTAAAACAAAAAAAAATTGTTTTTCTGCTTTTTTAAGGAAAATATTTTTAATCTTTGATATTCTGTGGAAATGACATGGATAAAGATATTACAATGAAATTTTGTAGTAATGTAGACCAATAAGATGTAAAAGCAATAGACTAAAAAAAATTCCCAATTTTAACTTAAAAATTCCCCAATTCCCAACTGGGGAAAAAGGTGTTTCAAAAAATGAGTTTTTTTACAAATATGGCAACACTGTCTCTATTTGCAGCGCGTTTCAGAAAAAACTTTTCTAATCAATAACAGATATATTGGAAAATATGAACATTATAATTTTTTTCAAATCGGTGCTTTGCCTTTTGAGAAATTTTTGTTTAAACTAATTTTTTTTTTTACAAATTGCCATTTTTTGGAGAGGACATGTGCGAGGACCAAAAGTCCAATTAGCAAGAAATTTGTTTTATACGCATTCTCATTATGTTTTCTTTTAAAAACTTTAAAAATCTTTTTATGTTTCTTAAGAAAATATTTTTTTATTAGTGAAAAAATATAGCTATCTTTTGGGGAAAAACTAAAAAAAAAGCGAAATTTTTTGTAAGTTTCAATTTTGAATATTTTTAACTTTTAAACAAAAGAAGATTTCTATAACTAACTTGCACAAAAATTATTCAGAATTTTATTACAAATTTAAAGAATATTCTTAAAAAATTTTTGGTCCTCAGATGCGTCCACCAGATCAAAAAAAGCTTAAAAAAAGAGGTAAAAAATCAACCTAAAAATTCCTTTTTACCCAAATATCTCGAAATCCAAAGGAGATAACCTACACATTTAAGCATATTTTTTGTAGATCTTCTCAAGGACAACTTAAGTTTAAAATTTCTTTTCAATCCATACATAAATGGATTTTTGGCGAATTTTTAAAAAAGTCGAACACCCGAGGTGACCAACTTTGAAGGTCCATCAATCACTCTCCCGACCCCTCATGGACCAGTGCTTTTAAAAACCAACTCGAATACTCCTTGACTATCACCATGTCAAATTTCATTCAAATATCTCCAGTCGTTCAAAAGTTAAAGAATTATTTCCAAAAAAAAGCGTCCGTAAACCACTGTGCATAGGTGGAAAGGGTATTATAAGTTTGTGATGATGTATGTAACGCATAGAAATATTTGTCTTAGACCCACCTTTTAGTATACCAATAGGCTTAGAATCACTTTCTGAGTCGATTTAGCGATGTCCGTCTGGCTGGCTGGCTGGACCCCCATGTAAACCTTGTAATCAAACTACAGGTCGCAATTCTAAAGATTATTTGGTGAAATTTGGCACAGATAATTTTTTTTAATAATGGGACCATGGCTATTGAAATTGGTCAAAATCGGTCCATTATTTATGGTACCTCCCATAGGTCCCACTTCCCGGAATTGATATATTGGCCACAAATATCAATATTTTTTCATGAAATTTAAAACAAATACTGCTTATGTAAACTGAAATCACTGTACCGAATTTCGTTGAAATCGGTTCACATTTGACCATAGCTCCCATACAAACTCTTCTTTAAAAACGCACTAAACGAGACAAAAAATCACTAAAACGCTCGTAAATCTAAAGATAATGAAAATTTTGAGTTTGTTTTTTGCATATATAATTTTTGTAATAACTGTAATCAATTTGCTAAATTTCGAGATAATCGGTCCACATTTGACCCTTGCTCTCATATAAGTCCAAATGACGGAAACAGCTTATATATAAAAGTTTTGAGAAAATGTTTGTATGATGGCAAAATTTAGCAAATATTTGTCTTTATACAGGAAAAATAACACCTTTGACATTAGTGGTGAAGGGTATCGTATGGTCGGACTTGGCCGACTATAGCGCTTTCTTACTTGTTTTTTATTATAATTTTTAACCATATTTTCTGTGCATTACATATGATACTCAGATTTTATTGCTTGTTTAAAGCTAAATAATGAATCCAAGAACTATTAATGGCCAAAATTTAATGAGAAACAATGATTCTAAAGAAGATCCTTTCGAGATAGTGGTAATGACTATATTTGTTCTTATTTTGAGTTTTTCTTCATTTTCAAAATCTGTTGAAGAAGTGAAAAACTTTGCAAAATAAGGTACATCTGTGGACATAGAATTGAAGCACAATCCTCCTACATCAGCCGCATCCAGAATTCAAGTATCAAAATGTAGTTAATTGTGAATTCATTTTTGTTATGTTACAAAAAGAACGCAATTTTTTCCATAAAATTCCAAAGTGGAAGTGTTACGCACTTGTGTACTTGACACAATATAGAAAAAGTTTCTCTAAATCATTATTTATCTCATCTCTTTTTAAAAACAATCTTTCAAAAATAATACCATACAAACTGCTGTGCATCATATGTGATACATTGGACAGGTAAAGGGTTGTGCTGTATGCAATTAGATAAGGAGGAAGCGATTGATTTAACTATAGAAGCAAAAACATGCCAAAAGTAAAACGAACGATATATAACCAAGACATAGCTTTTTCTAACATCTACTGTTTGTTTTTTACAGCTTAAGGATGTATGGAAATTTTGTAAGTCTATTTTAGGAATTAAATTTATATGTAATAAGTCAAAAGTCTCTATGAGAAAAAAAAATCTGTTAATGAATTCGTCATTGTAGCAATAGCTTTATTTAAATATTAAACCCATTTTCTTTCATAGTTAATCTATTTTTGATAACCTTAGCACATGTTATCCGGTATATAGAGACAGGAAGGGCTGAAAATGAAGTCTAAAGCAATTTACAGTAACAGTAATAAAATTAAGATAGTCATTTTATTACTATTGTATTATTACTTCAAATATAAATTTAATTAAGATAAATTTAATTAAGAAAATAACTCTATTATAACTCATATGAGTCGTATTATAGTAATTTCAAGTTTGAAATGTGAAAAATCTCACGTTTGGTGTCAAATTTTAAAAGCATCAAAGCAGTCAAATTACAAAAATTAAAGCTTAATTTTCAAATTCGAATCGTTTGAGATATATGAGGCCAATTTCTCAAAATACCACAAATATTCCTAAAAAAAGGATTTCAAGCAAAAAATATTTAAGTCAGAAAATCTTGAAAACTGACCTATCGTCAAATTTTTTTGTGCAATAGTTCTTTTGGAATTGAAAAGTTTATGAATACTAAAATAAATTTATTCGTATATATGCATATTTTTTTAAGATAATACCTTTAAAGTCATACAAGTATTTATTATTTATTTTTAAAATACCTTATTGTGTTGACTATTAAGAATAATAGTTCCAAAAAATTTCATTTATAACGATTTTGTGTACACTTTTATTATAAAAGTAATAACATTTTTTTTTTTCAAATACTCTTAAATTTTCAAAACACCTATAAATAGGTATTAAATGGGAACAACTTTTTCTATTTAGTTATTCTAATAAAAAATTTCAATAGATTTAAATAGTCAATTCTTGTAAATATTCATATTGTCTAGTTAAGAGTCTAATATTTCCTTTCTAAGTAGTTTTTAAGACAAACAGGTTTGTTGCTTAAGTCTTTTGTTTTGTTTTAAGTTAGTTTCTATCGTTTCAAATTGTATTTAATATAAATCCTTTTATTTTGTTTAGATTCTTTTGGTAGTTTCTTACAATCTAAGAACAAAACAAGTCTGTTGCTTAAGTCTTTTGTTTTACTCTAGTTTGTTAAATATACAATCATTTTTCTAATTAAAATAAATTTGCACAACTATTCTTTCTTTTAATTTGTTAAATTTTAATTTAAATAAAATTAAGTTTTTTGTTCTTGCAAAACAAGTTTGTTGCTTAAGTTCTTGGTTTTCTTTTAAGGTTTTCTGTTTTTTATGATAGATATTTTTGTTTTCTTTTAGCTTATGTTCATTTTTTATTTAGTTTCCAATTAATTTTATATTTTCTTATTAGATTTCTGATCTCAAAAAACAAGTTTCTCTCCTAAGTCTTTCGTTTTCACTCAAGATATTTCTTTTTTACACCTCGAGTTATTCATGAAAAGTAAACAGACATTCCTTTCGCTAAACTTTAACTTAACAAAACAAATGAAAATATTTCTATAAAAAATTTTTTAAAATAACAATTAATTAATGCTAAAATTTAACAAAAAAAAATTCTCTTCTATAAAAGTCACCAGAACAACCGGTTTTTTGTTTCCAAAAACGAAAAAACCAAAAGACCTCAAAGATTTTTGAGGCAAACAAAAATTTCATAGGAACTAAAAATGGCTTGAAATGTCTTTTATTTTTCTTAAGTTTTTGAAATGAAAACTTTTTTGTTGTTGTTTTTCTGTCGTTGGTGTACATGATGATGGTGGGTAATTTTTGCTTGTTGTTTTTGGTATCTTTGGCTTTTTTTTTTTTTGTTAAAGTTATGTGAACCTAAAAAACAGCTGCAAAATGTACAACCAAATTTGTTTTTTTTGGTATAATCGTATGTGTTTTTTTTAATAAATGCACTAAATTAGTAAAGCCAGTTTTTAATTTCGATTTTTTATTTTTTGTTTAATGATTTTGAAATGCAAGTTGTTAAGTAATCATTGTTAAATATATTTTTTAATTAACACACATTTTTTTGTTCAAAAGAGAAATGAAAGTGAAATAATACATTCATTAAAAAATCACATTTTTGTTAATTAAAATTTAACTCTTGGCACACTTTTTTAATTTTATTGAACATTTTTTTAACATATATTTCCATGCTTAAAGTAATTAAACTTTTATATCCTTAATAATTTATTTTTGTTAAATGTTTAATTCAATTTTGAGTTTAAAGTAATTCAATTTTTATATCCTTAGTAAACATTAATTTAAAAATGTTTCATAATTTCATAAAATTTTTATTTAGTTTTTTTTTTTTTATTGTCACCATCTTTCATTTTCAATTTCATAAGCCTTATGTAAATTTTTTTTTTTGCTTTTCAAATTTATTTATTCATAAAATTTTTTTATTACCACTTATTTTTTTTAAATTGACTTTTTCTGACTTCCCGTTTTAACGCCCGTTAATGTTTAAGCTCTATAATCAACTGAAGTTGATGTCCATTGAGTTGTACGTTCACCAGAAACTTACCAGACCAACTGAGATTTCTCTAAACATGTTCAACACTCTGTGCTACGTGTGGTGAATTTAACTCCAAAGACTTGTTGTTAGTCTAATTTAGCTTCTTCTTCTGTTGACTGGCCACGTTTCAATGTGATTGGAGCTGAAGTAAGCCAAAGAGTTGAAGAGAAAACCACCACCGCTTAAAGTCAATATCGGAAAAATACTTAAAACTAACAGTAGGTGTCAGAAGTATGTTGACATATTTATATATGTTTATGTATATATACTCTACTATATAGTCCAAACTCGAATATATAGTCCAGACCCGACTATATAATCCAGACTCGACTATATAGTCCAGACTCGAATATATAGTTCAGACTCGACTATATAGTCCAGACTCGACTATATAGTCCAGACTCGACTATATAGTCCAGACTAGACTTTATATTCTAGACTTGACTATATAGTCCAGATTCGACTGTATAGTCCAGACTCGACTATATAGTCCAGACTTGACTATATAGTCCAGACTCGACTATATAGTCCAGACTCGACTATATAGTCCAGACTCGACTATATAGTTAAGACTCTAATATATAGTTAAGATTCGATTCTATAGTCTAGACTCCACTATATAGTCCAGAGTCGACTTTATAGTCCAGACTCCACTATATAGTCCAGAGTCGACTATATAGTCCAGATTCGAATATCTAGTCCAGAACTACAACTTTATCTCAAAGAGTGAATCAAAATTTCGAACGATTTGCAAGATATGAACCTGAGAAAATGATCACTTTTTGGAAAATGACATCGGGGCTCGAATTTTCGGCGCCCCTAAAAGAAGGAGGATGAGTTTGGGCAAAACTAGGGATAGGGATCTTCTTTTTAGGTCTTTTATCATGTAGTGGTATCTGTATATGATTATTTTGCCATGACTTAAAATATTACACACAGTGTTATAGTTCACTCTCGGCATTTTATTAGTACACCCTGAAATATTTTATAGCTAGTCGTCTTTATTTTATTTTCTGCTTTTGACTTTGTTATATTAAGTCCTCTCTCGAATATACTAAGTCGATTCTCGACTTATTCAAAATAGTGTTAAGTCCGGCCACTCTTGACTAGGTGTATACTCTCGACTTATAGTTAGGACTTGACTAGCCTGGATCCGACCTTCAGTAAAGTTTTAGTCTAATTATAATCCACTTAACTATAGTCTTAATTAAAATACTTTACCCACTTTTTCAAAACATCCGTTTACTCTCTTGACCCACTGTATTCCTTGAACGATCAATGGTTATGCACTTTTTATTTTCTATGTTAGACACCAAAACAAAATAACAAACAAAAAAATCACGCAATAGCTCAATACCTAATCGAAAACATGACTAACCTCTGGCAAAACCAACAACAACAGTAAAGCAACAGGTTTAAAATATAATAGACAAAATAACAAAAGAGAGTATGAAGAAAAAGTGAGAAAAGGTGGTGAATAAACTCTCGTCTAAAAGGTAAATGAGCGATAATCATTTTAAAGAAAAAGGTGAATATTTATATCAAAAAACCTTTATTTCAAAGAGCGCAAAACGTTAGAGTGTTTCAAATTCAAATCAGAAAATCATATTTTTTGAATTCAAGTGTTTTTTTTTTTCAAATTATACAATTAATAGATATTATAAAGTTATGTTGGATATATATGTATATCTTTTTTTTATTATCGTCACACTTTTCTTTACTTCAAATATTTTGGATAGCAGTTAAACATAATTTGGATTTCTGCTAAATTTTCAGTTTAGGTAGCAAAAAAAAAAAAATTATAGTGTCTTTGCTTTAAAAGTTTGACAAGAAACCCAACCCATAAAAATTTGGAATTTTGTTTATGAATTCCAAGGAATCCTTTTGGGATCATGAACAAATAAACCATTTTATTGCAAGATTAAGAGATTTAACTCCAAAAACCTTTTGAAAGTGTGAGAATCAGATTAAAAATTGAAATGACAAATTAAATTTTAGGATCATTTTTTAGGAAAGTATTAATACTTTAAATATGATATTATTTTTTATAAATAAAAGATTTTTGGTAAAATTCAAAGTTTATCGAACTCGTTTTTAAAAAATTATTACAGATTTTTTTTTTTGAAGAAAAATTAGCTGAATCAAAAATCGACTGTAAATCTATTCGATTTTTTTTTAATTTTGCAGCAACATGTTTCTAGAGCTAAAAATATTTGAAAAATAAAATCTTGTTCATAAAAATTGTATTAAGAAAAAAATCGTACATTTTATTATATAATAGCCAATTCACACCAATTTAAAATCTCGTACTTACGAGATTTCATCGCAAATCTACTAGATTTTGACGAGATTTCCCATACAAATCAAAATCTTCTTCGGCACTAGATTTTGGCAAAATCTAGTAGATTTCGGCTACTACCTCGCAACACAACCCTGATTTTCTTCAAAAATGACAAAAAATTACAACACTGTGTAAACAAAATTGACAAGTGGTTGGCAAATCTAAAAAAAAGAAAAAAATTTAAGCTGAAAAATTTGAATTATTTAATCATTGCGTATAATAATTTTGCATCAGTTTGTGAAGTCTAATGTTTAACAAATGTTTACGTTTCTTTATACGCAGCAATACTATCTCTCTTTGTATTTTTTTAACTTTGGAATCACAAAATAATAAAATATTTGCTGTATTTTCCATTGTATCAATTTTTTGCCTGTTAATTTTTTCTTTTATTTACATTTGAGTCAGCTGTTTTTGTTATGTAGTTGAAATCTAGATAAATGTCAAAAAATGTTGGTCTGAACGATGAAGATTTCGATCGAGATTTCAACTCAAATCTACTAGATTTTAATGCTGTCTGAATGCACTATAACAAAATTTTCCTGATGAAAATTATTTGTAGCAACATGTTGCCAGAAGAAAAAATATTTAAAAAATCTGACTCTAAATAAAATTTGTAGTTGGATTTTATTAAATAAAAATCAAACCTTTTAATATAAAAACTCTACAAAATACGCAAATATAATGACATATTATACAAAATCATTTAGCATTAAAATGTTTACTTAATACTCGGGTTTTGCAAAATTATCGACTTTTTTCGGAAACTCTCCCATTAAAGATTTTACAGTTGCTTCTGATACCTTTTTGGAGCATGCGTTCCACCTGCGCTTAAAATCGGACATGTTCTTGGAAATCTTTCCTGTGTTCTTCAATTCCTTTTTTACCAGAGCCCAATACCTTTCCACAGGCCGAAGTTCTGGACAGTTAGGTGGATTTGCCTCTCGTGGTACAAAAATGACATTATTCTTTGAGTACCACTCAAGTGCCTTTTTTCCATAATGGCATGATGCCAAATCGGGCCAAAAAAATGTCACTCTGTGCTCTCTTAAAAAGGGTAACAACCGTTTTTGTAGGACTCCTTTATATAAATTTCTGTGTTTATTGTGCCAGATGCCACAAATAATTTACTTCTTTTGCCACAACAGCAAATAGCTTGCCACACGAGAAACTTTTTAGGGAATTTTGCTTGTTTTTTTGTGCGAAACTCTTGCCGAACATTGCCCCGTTTATCAGCAACATAAAAATCTTGACCAGGAAGTTGAGAAAAGTCTGCCAGTATGTATTTTTCATCATCCATCACACAACAGGTGTATTTTTTTATAAAATCAGACTTCAATTTTTTCGCTCGTTTTTTTGCTTCTAAGTTCTTTATAGCATTGCGATCTGGAACCTTTTGGACTTTGTATGTCTTCAGTCCAGCATAAGCTTTGACTCTATGTGCAAAATTCGTAGAACATTTCACCGTACGAGCTGCTTTTCTTAAAGAAGTGTTAGGCGCTCTTCGAAAGAGTCGCTCGACTTCTTTTGCCTTACCAATATCTGTAGGACCTTTTTTCCTCCCTGATCCAGGTTTTCTTTCAATGCTCAGGTTTTCCTTATACCGTCGGTTGGCATTAGAAACCGTTCGATGGTCAACTTTCAAATTTTTAGCTATTTTTTTAAAAGTCCATGACGGATTTTTTTGAAAAGTTTTAATTATATTTTCACGAACTTTTTTTTCGCAGTCCAACTATTGAAAATTAATGATTTCTAAAATAATAGTATCTGACATATCTATAGAAACTAACTTGATCAAAAAATAAATTATTTCTTGCACTATGGATAAATTTTGTCTAAAATAGTAAATGCATATTTTTTTTAGAACACTCTTTACTTTAAGCACTTAAAATTAAAATGTATCTAGTGAAAAAAAATACGAAGTAACTTAAACTTTAATGACCATAAAAGCAACATGTTGCTGAAAAATATTATTTTTTTTATTTTTTTTTATATAAGCTCTTTAATTTGAAAATCTAAAATTTAAGCTATAGGTTTTGGTGTTTTGCAACATGTTGCTGATTTAAAAAAAAAAAAAAGTTTATAATAATAACAAACCTAAAAAAAATTTAAAAACAGTAAATTTATTAAAAAATATTGTGAACGTGATAATTATGGATTTTTTGTTTAAAAATTACACATTTTTTTTAAACCTGTTGCAGCAAAAAATCACAAAAAAATAATGAAATTAGTTGCAAAAAAAAATTATATGTGTAGCAACATGTTGCTGAAAATCGAAATAATTGCAAATATATAAATCCATTAGTAAAAAGTATGTAATTTAAGAGGGGAGACATTTAAAAAGTAACTTGTTGTATCAGACAATCCAATTTTGAATATTAATTTACGGCAACATGTTTTTAAATTAAATTGGTGTGTTGCAACATGTTGCTGATTTTTTAAAAAAAGTTTCTGATAATAACAAACCTAAAAAAATTTTAAAACAGTTAATTTCTTAAAAAATATTGTGAACGTGATAATTATGAATTTTTTGTTTAAAAATTAAACATTTTTTTAAACCTGTTACAGCAAAAAATCACAAAAAAATAATGAAATTTGTTGCAAAAAAATTATATGTGTAGCAACATGTTGCTGAAAATCGAAATAATTGCAAATATGTAAATCCATTAGTAAAAAGTATGTAATTAAAGAGGGGAGACATTTAAAAAGTAACTTGTTGTATCAGACAATCCACTTTTGAATATTAATTTACGGCAACATGTTTCTAAATTAAATTGGTGTGTTGCAACATGTTGCTGATTTAAAAAAAAAAAAAGTTTATAATAATAACAAACCTAAAAAAAATTTAAAAACAGTTAATTTCTTAAAAAAATATTATGAACGTGATATGAACGCATTAAAAATTTTTGAAGCAAAAAGCACTTAAAATTAAAATGTATCTAGTGAAAAAAATACGGAGTAACTTAAACTTTAATGACCATAAAAGCAACATGTTGCTGAAAAATATTGTTTTTTTATTTTTTTTTATATAAGCTCTTTAATTTGAAAATCTAAAAATTAGGCTATAGGTTTTGGTGTTTTGCAACATGTTGCTGGTTTTTTAAAAAAACTTTCTAATAATAACAAACCTAAAAAAATTTAAAAACAGTTAATTTCTTAAAAAAATATTGTGAACGTGATAATTATGAATTTTTTGTTTAAAAATTACACATTTTTTTAAACCTGTTACAGCAAAAAATCACAAAAAAAAAACAATGAAATTAGTTGCAAAAAAAAGTATATGTGTAGCAACATGTTGCTGAAAATCGAAATAATTGCAAATATATAAATCCATTAGTAAAAAGTATGTAATTTAAGAGGGGAGACATTTAAAAAGTAACTTGTTGTATCAGACAATCCACTTTTGAACATTAATTTACGGCAACATGTTTCTAAATTAAATTGGTGTGTTACAACATGTTGCTGATTTTTTAAAAAAAAGTTTATAATAATAACAAACCTAAAAAAATTAAAAAACAGTTAATTTCTTAAAAAATATTGTGAACGTGATAATTATGGATTTTTTGTTTAAAAATTACACATTTTTTTAAACAGTTACAGCAAAAAATCACAAAAAAAAACAATGAAATTAGTTGCAAAAAAAATTATATGTGTAGCAACATGTTGCTGAAAATCGAAATAATTGCAAATATATAAATCCATTAGTAAAAAGTATGTAATTTAAGAGGGGATACATTTAAAAAGTAACTTGTTGTATCAGACAATCCACTTTTGAATATTAATTTACGGCAACATGTTTCTATATTAAAAAAATGTATAAAATTAATAAAAATTTGGATTTGTTGTATATTCTGTTGAATATAAATAGCGACTTAAAAATTACTTTTTTCTTGAACATAAATTAGTTAAACATGTTTCAGAAACAAAAAAGCAATTAAGATATTTTTATATGTATACACAAAAATTTTATGTTTAGCAATATATTGCTAAAACAATTTATAAACTTATCCACATTTTATTATAGGAATCTTATATTGGCATTTTTTTCCATAATAATTAACTTTATTTTCCATTTTTGAATAGGAGGGTTTGTCTGTTATAAAAACTATGAAACTAAAAAGAATTATACATGTCTAACAAAATGTTGCTCAATAATAATTCCACCGCAACATGTTGCTGATACAAACGAATTTAAAATGTTTTATACTTTTGGGGTTTTTAAAGAAAACATAGTTAAATTAATTTTAATCGTGAATATTCAAAATATATTTTCCATTTATCAATTAAATGTTCTAAATCCTGGATAATAAAACTATAAATGTATCTACTTATATCCGCGATAGTCTGAAAATGTATTGGTTTTCTACTCAAACAGGCCTATTGTTATTAAAAACTGCTAAAAAAAACACTCTCATAAAGTGAAAGCCGTGTTCGGTTAGGATACTAACAACCAATTGGAAGCATTTATTGCCAAAATAAACCGAGGAGACATTGTTTGTTATTAAGAGATTTTAATGTGTCCTGATAACCTTTACGGGATGTAATACGATGAAGCTGTTGACTGGCGTCTCCACTTACGAGAAAAAAACTGTATCAAAATCCTTATCTACCTTCCTCTTGGTACATCCTGGTTACCTGAGCAACCTAGTTGAAGATGTGGTACACAACCCTTTGTGGGATTCTAGGTCGGGACTAATATGACTCGAAAGTTTTGAAAAACTGTAAAAGGTACAGTTTTTTATTTTTTTGCAATAATTAAGTTTATTTTATTGTTTATGTAAAAAAATTTTAAACAATTTTACAAAAGGAAACCCAATTGACCTTTTTTTTGCAATTAAAGTAATTTTGGTATATAGAAATATGCCATTTTTTATAAAATTCGATTTTCTGGATTCGTTTATAAATATGCTCAACTTTTTATTTTTGAAATCTAAAGAGAATATATGTAACTATATAACTTCAGTTCAGAAAGTTGCAATATTGACTTCACTTTTTAATTGTATGTTGGAAAACACAAAAATTTTCTTCAAAATTACAAAAATTTCGGTCAATGCTGAAAGTAGAGTGTATGTTGTCTCGACTTAAAGTTTAGTTTAAAATTATCCCATAACACCATTCTCTACGAATATATAATAAAACATTAACTCTTAATGAAAATATTCTTTATAAAAAGTAAAAATTTATAGAAAAAAATTATTAGAAAAAAATGTAATTTTTTCTCAGCATTAAACAGTTAAAGATATTTTAAAATGGTTTTCCTGAACTGTTGGCTATATTTAAAAAAGGGTTTAATATCGAATGCAAAATTGGTTAAAAAACTAAAGAAAAGTCGGAAAGGAATTTTTTTTTATGTTTGAAATGAAATAACGTAAAGCCCATAACAGTTATTATAATAATAATGATATAAGATAATAATTGAAAGAACATTTTTACTTCTGTGGTGGTCTACTTTGACGCCCAATGATTCACCCCGTGTAAACACAGGGCAATTGTTGATCCAAAATTTAGAAAGCTTGGGTCCTAATTAACAATCCTCTTGTACATACTGATACAATCAGACTAACTTACAATTCAGAGGTTACAAATTTATTACAATTTTTATTTTTTTGCTTTTAAACCACTGTGCGTTGGATATCCCTTTTGTCGTATAGATCGAGTAAGAAGAGACTTTTGGAAATTTTGCTGATAAGGGGGTGAAATAAGGTAAAAGAGTAAATAATAAAATCGTAGACGTTATATCTACTAAAATAATAGATATAGAAACAAAAATGTGAAAATTAGCGGACAGATGTTTGGTACTTTTTTGAAACTATGCGCATTAGGAGGTAAAATGGGATGAAAAAAGTTTTTTTTTGTACTTTTCTTTTGAAGCAAAGAATATATTAAATAACTTTGTACCGAAATCAATAGAAGTAAAAAAATATTCAACACGTATTTGGTACTTTTTTGATTTCAGGGGGGGTAAAATGGGTTGAAAGGGATAAAATTATATCTAAACATCTTATAAAGTAATTTGAATGGAATCAAAATGTTAACTGCGTTTTAATAAAATGTACCGAATTCAATTGTTGATACCAAAGAAGTACCAAATATGCACATTAGGGCGTCTCGAAAAAATAAAGTTCGCCGTACACCATCGAATATAAAGCATTGCTATGAGGTAGTTTCGAAAAAAAATTTTGTAATTTTTTTCGTTGCACATTGGGGTCGTTAAAATACATTTTTCGTTATATCTTCGGCATTTACAGTCGGATCTCGAAGTGTGATATATCGATGTCTTTGTCTCTAGGAGGCCAACATTTTTCTTTAATAGTCATTATTCTCATGTATCCGGTTCTAGTATTTATCTATCAGACCCCTGTTCCTAACACTCTAATATCAGAAAATTAAAGCTCTTAAAAAATCCTTAAACTTTTACTAAGGAAGTTTTACGATTTTTCAAACTGATCTATTACAAACTAGGAATTTCTTATTTTGCCGCACATAGGGATCGCCAAAATACATTTTTCGTTATATCTTCGCCATTTACTGTCGGATCTTAAAGTGTAATATATCGATGTTTTTGTCTAACGAAGGCCAATGTTTTGCAATATTAATCATTAACCTTAAATACATTCTTCTACTTAGTACCTACCCAAGATATCTTAACTCATACAACAAGAATTATAAAAAATTAAAATCTTTTAATCAATTATGTTTTGAAAAGACTCAAGTTTGCTGTATTTTTGAGGGCTCTCAAGTTCTGAAAAAATGTGGCCCATGCGTTGCTCACCAGTGACAGCCATGGCAGATTAATGTACCACATGAACAAAACGTTCAGTGTTTTGTTAAATAATTAAGTTTAGTTTTATAATCATTGACCTCAAGTACATTCTTCTAGTACCTTTTTTTTTGATAATAATCATTGATCTCAGATATCCGTTCTAGTATTTATTTAAAATTATGAAAAATATCATATATAAATTCACAGTGTAAATACCCAAACAGTCTCTTAGTTTGTCTTGCTATTCGTTTTATCCACGAAATAATTGTTTGAATTTCGTGTGTGTCTGTATAACATTTAATCGTTTTGTGTCTATTTTAATTATAAACTATTAAAAATTAATTTAAATAAACAACAGCCTCCCGAAGTCTCCACTTTTATTTTATCCGCCATTCTGGTTCTTGTGAAATCCAACCTCAAGCAATTCCAATAGATGATATATCTTCGGTTCATCAATTGCCGGACGACGTTCAACAAATGCTTCGTCTACCCATAGAAAATATCGTTTACTTTTTTCACCCGGTCCACAATTTCAGAATTTTTTTGACTGAGCCGCCATGCTTGCAATTCTTAATGCAAGAACTGCTGGAAGCATTACAGTTTTCCAAAGATGTTATCGAAATACCAGGTAACATAAGGAAAATACTTACTGTTGATAGTTTTATTTACTAAACTTAATTATTTTCACAGCTTATCGATGCCTTTAACAAAGCACTGAACATTTTGTTCATGTAGTACATTAATCTGCCATGGCTGTCACTGGTGAGCAACGCATGGGCCACATTTTTTCAGAACTTGAGAGCCCTCAAAAATACAGCAAACTTGAGTCTTTTCAAAACATAATTGATTAAAATATTTTAAATTTTTATAATTCTTGTTGTATAAGTTAAGATATCTTGGGTAGGTACTATGTAGAAGAATGTATTTAAGGTTAATGATTAATATCGCAAAACATTGGCCTTCGTTAGACAAAAACATCGATATATTACACTTTAAGATCCGACAGTAAATGGCGAAGATATAACGAAAAATGTATTTTGGCGATCCCTATGTGCGGCAAAATAAGAAATTCCTTGTTTGTAATAGATCGGTTTGAAAAATCGTAAAACTTCCTTAGTAAAAGTTTAACGATTTTTTAAGAGCTTTAATTTTCTGATATTAGGGTGGTACATTAGGGTGTTAGGAACAGGGGTCTGATAGATAAATACTAGAACCGGATACATGAGAATAATGACTATTAAAGAAAAATGTTGGCCTCCTCGAGACAAAAACATCGATATATCACACTTCGAGATCCGATTATAAATGCCGAAGATATAACGAAAAATGTATTTTGGTGACCCCAATGTGCAACGAAAAAAATTAAAAAAAATTTTTTCGAAACTACCTCATAGCAATGCTTTATATTCGATGGTGTACGGTGAACTTTATTTTTTCCCCATATAAGTCGAGACGCTCTAATGCACATGGAACTTTTTTTTTTAAATTTGGGGTATGTAAAAGGGAAAAATGTAAACGTTATAAGATTTAAGGTAATACATATAGAACAAAAATTTAAATTGCGTTGATCATCTGAATAGATAAGAATACTAAACTTCTTTTCGGAAAAAAAGGCCGACGAAAATTGTATCGCAATCGATTAAGAAAGTGATTATATATAGATAGAGAGCGCCATCTATTATGAAAAATATAAATCAACTGAAATATGATTATCAAAAGTTTAAAATTTGCCCCGAAATGCTTATCATAAAACTCGGAGCAAGGCTAGGCAATAATATCCTGCATTACCAAAACCAAAAAAAAAAGTATTTCTTTCAAAACTAAAATCTACAGAATGTTCAACTAAACTTTTTTTTATAATTTTAATCTTATGAAATTGTAAATTCCCAATCTTGTACAATCATCATTCACAGCACTATGAGGGATACCTCCAACTGGGCTTACACTTCAGATTTTTTTAATAAAATTTTAATCGTGTGGCTTATATAAACAGCTTCCCAGGCTTCCCAGTAGTTTACTGACTCTCTAGCTATTTACTGAAAATGACTTCGACGATTTGTGAATTAATTAAAATTGTTTTTACATGGCAGACAAATTTTTGTCTTCTAGATCAAAACTAATATTTCAAAAATGAACAAAACACCACCATTAGTTGCTATATTAAACTATTATTATGTATATTAAAGACTTGGCTTATTTCCTTTCCAATGATATGCTAAATGACCAGTTTTTATTTGAAAGTTTAAATGGCTACCAAAATGACAATTTACTACTTATTGTAGATTCATTTGCTTATATAAAAGAAAATTTAAATTTTATTCAAATATGTCTATTAATAAAATCAAATTTATCAATTTATCTTTCAATTTTAAACATAATTACACATTATGCTTTAATTGAAACAATTTATATAAATTATAATTTGTAAGATCTTAAGTGCAAGTGTTCAAGTTAAAAGCTTTTAGAAAATTATAAACAATTTTGAAGTTCATTAACTGTTTTCAAAAGAAGAAACTATGTAACCTCTCATATTATATTGGATATTGTGTCTACAAATAAGTAATAATTAAATTAACATTACATGATTGGTTGGTGTAAAGACAATTTTCAAAACTGATTGACATTGAGCCACCGAGAAATTACTTAAATCAAAAACAATCAACTTTTGAACAAAAAACAGAAATACATTAACCATATGGGTTTGCAAACAGGAATCGTCAAAAAAAACTAACATGAAAATATTATGAAAAAAGATGAAGAAGTTAAATACCGAAAAAATTGATTGACACTCACTTTGGTAAGACAAATAAATGCACGGGGCTAAAAACGTTTAGTCACTGCAACCAAACCAACTTTTTTTTACAACTAAAAAGAGTTGTTTTTTTGTCAGTGGTTATGGCTTAGAGTGTATGAATGAAGGCGAGTGTGTCTTTGTTAACTCTTTTTATTGTTGTTGTTTTTGTTCATATGTGTTTTAAACCAGTTGCATATGAAAGTAAAAGTGATATAATGAATATAAAAGAAATATTGTATATCTATAGATAGATATAATATTTTAGATATTTTTGATGTTTAAAATATAAAGAGTCATTAAATAATTATATAAAGAAAATATATAAAGAGTGTACCGAATAAAAAATGCATTTTAATTTAGCCAAACGTCTAAAACTTGTGCATGTGGAAAGTTACTGGACTCGGTAAAAAATAAACTGAAGAACACAGGAAAAGCTTTCCAGAAAATATCCGATTTTAAGCCTAAGTACCCAACATCTGCCAAAAAGGTAACAAAATTAACTATACAACTTTTAATATAAAGGTTTGCTTCCGATAAATTAATAGATACTAAAAAATATATCAATATTTTAATGTACAATATTTCAATAAATTTTCGTATTTTTAAGAATTTTCATGTGGCAGTCTTAAAGTTTTATTTCACTTAATACAACCACAAATTTCATTATGGACACTCCTTACATAATTTTTTATATATGTACATTAAAAACAATATTGTCTGAATTTTTAATGAAAAGTTGTTATTTAAAACAATTTGAAAACAATCAATGGAAAAACATCAATAATAGTTTTTAAACATATCATTTAATAAAAAAGCGGTTTCTTTTGTGCCAAATGAAAACACATTAAATGTTATTGGTCAATTAACCTTAAAAATGCATTTGAAGTTTAAATATTAATATCACAAAATGTGTAATTTTTATTTCTTGAGAAATCTTCATTATTTGTTTCATAAATTAAAATGATGTCATAATGTTTTTAATAAACATTTAAAATTCCTTAGAAATTTTTTAACTTTAATCATAAAAAAACGCATAATTCTTTAAATACATAAATTTTTTACATCTTTCAAACAATTCCTTTAACATTTTTTTTTTGACATTTATCAAACAAAATGAAGAAAAAGTATAACACACCTCAATTTTTTATGATATGAAAAGAAACAAATGTAAGAATATAAACAAAACAAAAGACTTAAACAACAAACCTTTTTTTACCATTTCGGTTTTTGCTAATTCTTCTTTTTATTTCATTTTTTTTTCATTTTGCCTAGAAATTTGTATGCAAAATAACGTTTGTTGTCTAAGTCTTTTGATTTTTCGCATAAATATTCTGTGGTTTTCCGTTCTTATTTCCGATTCTATTCATTTAAATGCACTACAGTAACGATAAAAGGCATTATCGGTTAACTTTAATATTTAAAATAATTCCTACAAATAGTAAATATAGTCAATAAAATTTTCTATAAATAGTCAATTTTTTAAAAATTTATCACAAACGCTTAATTTTTCGAAAATTGACTATTTTTTAGGAAATTTTTCAAAAATTTACTATTAAAGGAAATTTTTCGTAAATTCACTATTTATAGGAAATTTTTCGAAAATTGACTATTTATAGGAAATTTTTCGAAAATTGACTATTTATAGGAAATTTTTCGAAAATTGACTATTTATAGGAAATTTTTCGAAAATTGACAATTTATAGGAAATTTTTCGAAAATTTACTATAGGAAACTTTTCAAAAATTGACTTTTTATAGGAAATTTTTCGATAATTGATTATTTATAGGAAATTTTTCGAAATTTTAGAAAATTGACTATTGATAGGAAATTATTCGAAAATTGACTATTTATAGGAAATTTTTCGAAAATTGACTATTAATAGGAAATTTTTCGAAAATTGACTATTTATAGCAAATTTTTCAAAAATTGACTATTTATAGGAAAATTTTCAAAAATTTACAATTTATATAAAATTTTTGGAAAATTGACTATTTATAGGAAATTTTTCGAAAATTGACTATTTATAGGAAATTTTTCGAAAATAGACTATTTATAGGAAATTTTTCGAAAACTGACTATTAATAGGAATTTTTTCGAAAATTTACTATTAATAGGAAATTTTTCGAAAATTTACTATTAATAGGAAATTTTTCAAAAATTGACAATTTATAGGAAATTTTTAGAAAACTGACAATTTATAGGAAATTTTTCGCAACTTGATTATTTATAGGAATTTTTTCGAAAATAGACTATTTATATGAAATTTTTCGAAAATTTACTATTTATAGGAAATTTTTCGAAAATTGAATATTTATAGAAAATTTTTCAAAAATTGACTATTTATAGGAAATTTTTCGAAAATTGACTATTTATAGGAAATTTTTCGAAAATTGACTATTTATAGGAAACTTTTCGAAAATTGACTATTTATAAGAAATTTTTCTAATATAACTATTTATAGGAAATTTTTCGAAATTCAAACAAATTTCCTATAATAGTACATTTTTTTAAAAATTGTCAAATTCAAACTTTGAAAAATTTCCTGTAAATACAAAATTTTCGAAAGATTTCTTATAAATAGTCAATTTCGAAAAATTTCCTATAAATAGTCAATTTTTGAAAAATTTCCTGTCAAAAATCAATTTTCGAAAAATTTCCTATAAATACTAAATTTTCGAGAAATTTCCTTAAACAGTTAATTTTCGATAAATTTCCTATAAAAAGTCAATTTTCAAAAAATTTTGTATAAATAGAAAATTTTCGAAGAATTTCCTTTAAATAGTCATTTATCGAAAAATTTCCTATAAATAGTAAATTTTCGAAAAATTTCCTGTAAATAGTCAATTTTTGGAAAAATTTCCTATAAATAGTTAATTTTCGAAAAAATATCCTATAAATAGTCAATTTTCGAAGAAAAATTTAATGAATAGTCAATTTTCGAAAAATTTCCTATTAGTATTAAATTTTCGAAAAATTTCCTTTACAGAAAAAATTTTTGAAAAATTTCCTTTACAGAAAAAACTTTCGAAAAATTTCCTTTAACTAGTCAATTTCCGAAAAATTTCCTATAAATAGTCAAGTTTTGAAAAATTTCCTATAAATAGTAAATTTTTTAAAAATTTTCTATTAATACTCAATTTTTAGAAATTTCCTATAAATAGTAAATTTTCGAAAATTTTCCTATTAATAGTCATTTTTCGAAAAAATTCCTATAATTAGTCAATTTTTGAAAAATTTTATATAAATATTTAATTTTGGAAAAATTTCCTAAAAATAGTAAATTTTCGAAAAATTTCCTATAAATAGTCAATTTTCGAAAAATTTCCTATAAATAGTCAATTTTCGAAAAATTTCCATAAATAGTCAATTTTCGAAAAATTTCCTATAAATAGTCAATTTTCGAAAAATTTCCTATAAATAGTCAATTTTCGTAAAATTTCCTATAAATAGTCAATTTTCGAAAAATTTCCTATAAATAGTCAATTTTCGAAAAATTTCCTATAAATAGTCAATTTTCGAAAAATTTCCTATAAATAGTCAATTTTCGAAAAATTTCCTATAAATAGTCAATTTTCGAAAAATTTCCTATAAATAGTCAATTTTCGAAAAATTTCCTAGAAATAGTCAGTTTAGGAAAAATTTTCTATATACAAAAGTTTTATCTATTTTGAAGAATAGTAGCTTAACTTTTATTCGTTTTGATTATCCAATTCATTCTTTAAATCATTTTAATTTTCTCATCTCATTGCATTTATCTTTTATATTCTTCACTATTTCTTTAAAATTTCAATTCTACAAAACAGTCATTCTTATTGTTTTGTTGCTTACAATTTGTGCCGTCATAAATACCACAAAATTATTTACCCAAACAATTCTTCACTTTCAGATACAATTGTGGGTTGAAGTGAATATTAAAATTTAAAATAAATATTTATTGTATTTGTTTAGTAAGGCATGCAATTCAACTTCAATTTCAAGACAAGTTCTGAAAGCCTAAATTGTGTAAAGATTGTGTCTAGATGAGATGAGGGAGGGAACCTAAACATGTCTCCACACAAAGAAGTGAATGACAGTTTGAATAAAAATTAACACCTTAGATGTACAAAGTCTTGACAAATATTTAAAAAATTTCTGAGTTCAAATATTTTGCATTGAAAAAGTTATGAGATAATGTTTTCTCAGATTTTGTGGTATTTTTGAAAAACTTTCTTCAGAAATGCAGTAATCCCACTTGCAAAATGAAACCAATCAATCAAAATGACGCAGTGAGTTAAGACTTTCGATGGGAGTTTTTTTTTTCTTCAAGTACTTTCAATATTAATCTTGTGTAAAACTTGAAGAGTTTAGTTAAATATGACCATAACAAAAATTAACACTTTTTGTTTGGCATTTATGAAAGTGAAATTTTTTCACTGTTAAATAAACCTTCAAGTAACAGTATTTATTTTGTATATTGTAACTAATTTTTATTTATTAGTGTGTTAAACATTAACTTAAAAAAACTAAACAGAAAGAAAACTGTGACTAACAAATTTGCAAATATTGAAGATCAATCAAAAAATATCAAAATAACATACAGAGTCAATGACAGTTTTTAACAAAAACTTAAAAAAAATAAACCAACAAAAATTTCTACTTTTTTGTACATTTTTTCTAAGCAAATATGGAATTAACTATTTCAAAAAGTCAGACATCAGATATCAGATAACTCAAATAACCCATTAAACTGTAATCTTTCATAATAAAACCATTAGTTTTATTAACTTTTAAGCGTTTTATTTACTTTTAATTAAAAGAAAGTCTTTTGTGCAAAAAACAAGTTTCTTGCTTAAGTCTTTTGTTTTTTCTTCGCTATTCTCTGGTGTTTTGTGTTCCAGTGCTAATCAATGAAATGGTGTCATTCTATTAGCAATTTTTTATGGAATTCATATCTCTTACTATACAGATTTAGCTTAAATATTATTAGGTTTATGGATTTATTTGAAAAAACGAGTCCACACACAAGTTTTTTAAATCAGATTTTTATACCGGCTCTTTGAAACACTCGTTCTCGTACTCATTCTTAGCCTAAGAATGTTTTAAAATCTCAGAAAAAAGTGGTCTACCTTCAAATACTGTTGACATTCTTGTTTGATTTTTCACAAATACATATGTACAGCAAAACTCTTAGAAGCACACTTTTTTAATAGAACAAAACTTGTAAAAAAAATCTTAAATAAAAAATCTTATTTTTCAATTATTTCTTTATCTTTTTACTTACATCAAAATTTTTTTTGTTTACTTACATATAAACAAAATATTGTCTTAATACTTTAATATCTGCAATTTGGCCAAAAGGCTTTGTTTAAATTGTTTAGCAGCTTAATTTGTTTTATGATCTTGTCTTAAATTTTGGACTTTGAACATATGTGTTATTTTTTTAAGTGTGTTTTTTTATCGGTTTTTATATTTTTGCAGACATTATTATTTTATTTTATACTATGAAACTAGAATTTTCGAAATTTTTTTAGATTTATCTCGACAGCTGTTTAAGTAATTATTAAAGGAATTTATCCAAATGTAGTCAACTAGAAAAATTATATTTTTGTTTAGATTTTTTTTCCTTGCAGACAAATATTTAGATTATGACTCAAGGCGGAAAAGGAGGACATTTTTTTTTTATAAATTTTAACAGGAAATTATTATCTAAGCCTAGGTTAAGTCAGGAATTCAGTACCTCCACACCGACCTCCATGGTTCTATTGTGATTTTTCCGAGAAAAACGAAAAAAAATGAATAGAAGTAAGATAAACGATAGGTATAAGAGTGATGAATTATTGAGACCTATTTGATAGATTGAGCCTTTTTTAAGCCAACAAAGTTTTGTTATAAAATAAACTTAACTCGTAAAGCCCATAGTGGAATGTGCTATCTAGATACTTGAGTCTCCGACTTAAAGGTAAGACTACGTCAGAGATTCGTCTACATATATGCTCAATAAGTCCGATGTACCATCGCCCTCCCACCTATTCAGAAATTTAGTGGTCGATCTTCATATCCATAGGTTGGTCTTCTTCAAGCCTAGCGATATTTTTGCATTTTCATATCATATTAAGGCCATAGGAGGCTTCTTACGAAATAACCAACCCCAGACATTTTCGATAATGTTTAGATCTGCAAAATTGATTGGCGAGTCAAGAATATTAATATTTTGACTTCCAATGAACTGCTTTACTACTCTGTCGTTGTGTATAGGGTCATTATCCTGTTGCAATATCTAAGATATGGGATCTAATAGTTCACTCATACATAGATAAAGACAATGGAACCTACGCCAGATATGGACATTTTTTTTACCAAATATTTTTGTATAGAAAATTTTATTATCAAAAATGTTTGTACAGAAAATTTTTTTATAAAAATTTTTATATAGAAAATTTATTTATCAAAAATTTTTGTATAAAAAATTATTTTATCAAAAATTTTTGTTTAGAAAATTTTTTTATCAAAAATTTTTGTATAGAAAATTTTTTTATCAAACATTTTTCTATAGAAATTTTTTTTTTATCAAAAATTTTTCTATAGAAAATTTTTGTATCAAAAATTTTTCTAAAGAAAATTTTTGTATTAAAAATTTTTCTATAGAAAATTTTTTTATCAAAAAGTTTTCTATAGAAAATTTTTTTATCAAAAATTTTTCTATAGAAAATTTTTTTATCAAACATTTTTTTATCAAAAATTTTTTTATTAAAATTTTTTTTTTATAAAATGTTTCTATAGAATTTTTTTTTCTTAACAAAAATTTTTCTATAGAAATTTTTTAATTTTTCTATTGAAAATTTTTTTATCCAAATTTTTTTATCAAATTTTTCTACACCAAATTTTTTTATCAAAAATTTTTCTGCTGAAAATTTTTATCCAAACTTTTTTATCAAAAATGTTTCTATAGAAAATTATTTAACAAAAATTTTTCTATAGATTTTTTTTTAATTTTTCTATAGACAATTTTTTTTTAATACTTTTTATCGAAAATTTTTGTATCCAAATTTTTTTATCAAAAATTTTTCTATACAAAATTTTTTTTATAAAAAAGTTTTCTATAGAACATTTTTTTATTAAAAATTTTTCCAACGAAAATTTTGTTATCAAAAGAGAATTGTTATTAAAAATTTTTATATAGAAAATTTTTTATCAAAAATTTTTCTACAGAAAATTTTTTTATCAAAAATTTTTCTAAAATTTTTTTATCAAAAATTTTTCTAAAGAACATTTTTTTATTTTCTATAGAAAATTTTTTTGTCAAAATTTTTTTTTATCAAAAGTTTTTCTTTAGAAAATTTTTGTATCAAAAATTTTTCTATAGAAATTTTTTTTATCAAAAATTTTTCTATAGAAATTTTTTTTTATCAAAAATTTTTCTATAGAAAATTTTTTTTGTATCAAAAATTTTTCTATATAAAATTTTTGTATCAAAAATTTTTCTATATAAAATTTTTGTATCAAAAATTTTTCTATATAAAATTTTTGTATCAAAAATTTTTCTATAGAAAATGTATCAAAAATTTTTCTATAGAAAATTTTTGTATCAAAAATTTTTCTATAGAAAATTTTTGTATCAAAAATTTTTCTATAGAAAATGTTTCTATAGAAAATTTTTCTATAAAAAACTTTTTTATCAAAAATTTTTCTATTTAAAATATTTTTATCCAAATGTTTATCAATTTTTTTATCAAAAATTTTTCTATAGACATTTTTTTATTCAAAATTTTTCTATAGAAAATTTTTTTATCAAAAAATTTTTCGATATAAAATTTTTTTTTTCAAAAATTTTTCTAGAGAAAATTTTTTATCAAAAATAATTTTTTTTTTTATTGAAAATTTTTGTATAAAAATTTTTTTATCAAACATTTTTTTATATAAAAACTTTTTGTATCAAAAATTTTTCATAGAAAATTTTTTTACAAAAACTTTTCCATGGAAAATTTTTTTATCAAAAATTTGCCTATAGAAATTTTTTTTTATGCAAAATTTTTTTTTATAAAATATTTTTTATCAAAAAAAAATTTATTAGAAAACTTTCTATAGAAGTTTTTTATATAAAAAAATTTTTATTAAAAATTTTTGTATAGAAAATTTTTTTATCAAAAATGTTTTTATAGAATTTTATTTATTTTTAAAATTTTTCTATAGACAATTTTTTTTTAATTTTTTGTTGAAATTTTTTTATCAATAATTTTTCTATAGGAATTTTTTTATCAAAAACTTTTCTATTAAAAGTTTTTGTATCAAATATTTTTTAATGAAAATTTTTTTGTGTAGAAAATTTTTTATTCAAAATTTTAATATAGAAAATTTTTTTATCAAAAATTTTTCTAAAGAATTTTTTTTTTCAAAAATTGTTCTATAGAAAATTTTTTCTCAAAAATTTTTCAAAGACAATTTTTTTATCAAAAAATGTTATATAGAAACATTTTTGATAGAAATTTTTTTATCAAAAATTTTTCTATTGAAAATATTTTGATCAAAAAAATTTTTATAGACAAATTTTTTATTAAAAATTTATATAAAATTTGTTGTCAAAATTTTTTCTATAGAAATTTTTTATTAAAAAGTTTTTTTATAGAAAAGTTTTTTATAGAAAATTTTTTTATTAAAAATTTTTCTATAGAAAAATATTTATAGAAAATTTTTCTACAGATAATATTTTTATCAAAAATTTTTCTATAAAAAAATATATATCTTATTTGCAAGACATAATAAACACGAATTATATTGCCGAACAAATATCAATATTAAGCGAAAATAATTGTAAGAAAAGAAACACACAACATTTTTACTTATATCCCACACTTTTTGTCCAAATTCGATAAGATAGCCGTTATCGTCGAAAGGACCTCTGAGAGCTTCATCGGCAGTCTCTAATGAGACTGCTAAGCTATTTCGATTGAGATCCAGTTAAAGGTGCAAATTAACTAATTTAAGGGGTCTAGAGTGTACTAGGTTTGATTATTTTCGAGGGAAGTGATATAATAACTTCCTATATCCACCGGTTTAATATAAATTGGTATTTATATAATTCCCACACAACATTCCAATAGGAACAAGGGGTACTTCCCTCTGACAATGAGCTGCATACGATTCTATTTTTTAATTTTTTGTCAAATAGGTCTGTCCAGGAATCGAACTTGGGACCTTAGGTATGCTAGACGGATGACTAATCTGCTATACCAAGGCGGTTCACAATATGAATTTGTGGTTTTATATTTTATATTTAAAAACATATAGACTGGGATGAAGTGCGAATAATTTTTCTTTTGAATAAAAATTAAGCTTATCGTTGCAGGTGAATGGTGGTGGATTTGTATTTTTCTTATTTCACATAATTAGGACAACCGACCGTGGATGCCATAAATTTAAAGAAACCAACTTTTGCTAGGACATCAATTTTAAAGCGCTTTTGATTTTCTGGAATAAGATTTTTTTTAAAAACACAACAAAAAGTTTTAATGCAAACTCATTGTTGTGTGCATTTTTTTACCCTTCACCACCATAGATGGAAAGGGTATTATAAGTTTGTGCTGATGTATGTAACGCATAGAAATATTTGTCTTAGACCCACTTTTTAGTATACCAATAGGCTTAGAATCACATTCTGAGTCGATTTAGCGATGTCCGTCCATCCGTCCGTCCGTCTGGCTGGCTGGCTGGACCCCCATGTAAACCTTTTAATCAAACTACAGGTCGCAATTCTAAGGAAAATTTGATGAAATTTGGCACAGATTATTTTTTTGATAATGGCTATTGAAATTCGTCAAAATCGGTCCATTATTTATGGTACCTCCCATAGGACCCACTTCCCAGAATTGATATATTGGCCACAAATATAAATATTTTTCATGAAATTTAAAACAAATACTGCTTATATAAACTTAAATCACAATACCCAATTTCGTTGAAATCGGGCCATATTTGATCATAGCTCCCATACAAACTCTTCTTTAAAAACGCACTAAATGAGACAAATATTACTAAAAAGCTCGAAAATCTAAAGATAATGATAATTTCAAGTTAATTTTTTGCACGCATAATTTTTGTAGCAACTGTGATCAATTTGCCAAATTTCGAGACAATCGGTCTACATTCGACCCTAGCTCTCATATAAGTCCAAACGACGGAAACAGCTTAAATAAATATATAAGTTTTAAGAAAATGTTTGTATGATGGCAAAATTTAGCAAATATTTGTTTTTATACAGGAAAAATAACACCTTTGACCTTAGTGGTGAAGGGTATTGTGTGGTCGGGCTTGACCGACTATAGCACACTCTTATTTGTTTTAAATAATTCCTTATTGCTAAATGCATTTTCAAATATCTCAAAATATTAAGCATTTTTAAAAATAACGTATTTTTAGGCTATTCGTCATAAATTTAAATGTATATATAGCTTTTAAAATACGTTTAAATTTACTATTTTTGGCACACACGCTTCAGGCGCTATTCAGATGAAGATTTACTATTTGCAGCAGTTGAGGAGAAAAATATAGCACACAAAATGTAAATTAAGAAGAAATAAAGTTTTAAGAAAAAAAATTAATGTATAATCTCAAATTTGATAATTAAATTCTTAATAAACAAATGAATAAGCTCTAATTCCTAATAAAGTTATTTAAATAAAACTCTACAGAACTGCTAGTTGTGATTAAAACTATATTCCCAAAAAAATAAAACAGAATAAATTCATTCATTTTAGTCCACGACAAAACGAATCATCAATTTATTGTTTAAAAGCGACAGAGTCAAATACACAAACAACAGTGACGACTTGAAATGGCCTTGAATATTTTAAATATTTTTATGATTTCTTAGCTTTTTATATTTCTACTAGAGTATAATTTTTTTTGGCTTTTAAAAACTCTTGTCTTAAGATTTATGTCTTCCAGCAGCGGATTTAGTGCTACTAAAAATCGTTACTTTAAACACTTGAGTTTTGTGTATTTGAATTTTTTTTTTTTGCTTTTGTGATTAATATTTATTATTTCAAATTTATTTGATTTGTTTGAACAAGTAAATGAAACATTTAAACATTTTTGTTTTTATCTTTAAAACTAAGACAATTTCTTTAAGTTTGAAATAAGTTTTTGTTTGATTTTCAAACATTTTTGAGGATTTAACTCAATGAACTTGACATAGTAACTTTGAAATGATATTTTAACTTTTATATTGATGGGTTTTCGTTTCAATTTGATATGCTAAAAAAAATTGTTTTTGAAAAGTGTGGGAATACTTCTAAACCGGAAATTTTAGTAACGGATTTAATATGTATATTTAATTTAAAAAGATCAAGAATGCCTTAAGTTTAAAAGCACTGATTCTGTCAAAAATACAACATTTGTAGACAATTTTCAAAAATGTTTTGAGACTAATATTAGAAATAATAATACCATGAATAGTATTAACATTTCTAATTACTTGCACTAAAACTAGAACTAATACAAATATAAGTATTAGAAATACTAGTATTGGAACGAGTGCTACTAATGACATTAATTTTATTAGCATAGCTTGTAGTAATACTAATACAATTACATTTAAAGTAAAAGTAATAAGAATTCTAGTACCAATATTAACCTTATTATTTGAATTAGTACCAATATTAGTACTTATTTTGTAATAATACTAGTATTGGTAATACAAATACTAATATTTGTAATGCTATTACTGATACTATTACCTTTACTACTTATTAGGTTATATATAACTATAAGAGGCAAGGTAGTACAATAATCATGTCTTTTCTTAATTTTTTTTAAGAAGTTTTCGAAAATGTAAAAATCTTTTAGATCGGTCCCAATTGGCGAAAGTTATATGGACCCAAAGGTTCTATATACCCGAGGTAGGCAACTTTGGCCCACTGTAGAGCCCACTGTGCTACCGACAAATACGTTCTTAAACATTGATCTAAAAGCCTCACACCTCTTCTATTGACGTTCCAGATTTTGTTAAAATCCGTCTAGTAGTTTAGAAATTGCAGAGTTAATACCACTGTGCACCATTAACTTTATTTGCACACATTACTCCCCAATACTCCAATATCTATAATATTAATACGCAAGCACCCATTTATTATCCCCTTTTACGCTTTAATTATACACTCATTTCTGGAAAATTGTATACCATTTGAAAGGTATTTTTTCGTAGATCAGACGAATCTATATTTTATTAAAATCGGTTTAGTTTTAAAAAATCGGTTTGGTATTTAAAAATCTTACTAACACAATAAAGAAAACTCACATGCATATAAAATTCACTATTAAGAATCAAACAAAAGAAATTGTATGCAAACAGGTTTTCTGTTGTTTTTATTATTTTTGGTGAGAATTAAAGAGTATATTTGTGAAGAGATAGTGGTAGCCAAAGACAAAAATAAAGAGTATTTTATTACAATTAAATCAATGTCTTTGTTTTGTAAAATAATAGCAACAAAAATTATTGTTATTGTTTTTTTATTTGTGGTGAGGGAGTGAGAGACAAATTTAAAATTTTAGAAGATTTGACAAAAAAAGTGCTTAAAATGTAAACCTTTCAAATTTGAATTATTTGATGTTAAATTTTTATGGAATTTTGTTTTTGAATTGGTTTATTGGGATAAAATCTTCGAGTGATTGAGGGTTTATCCCTTAAAAAATTAAATAATATTGCAGGAAAGGGCACACATGAGGTCATTTAGAGCTATTTTACAATGCCAATTTTTTGAAGAGTCACAGTAGTAAAGAGTTGGATAAGAACATTGTGACTTATACCCAAAAATGATGTTACCGATTAAAAAAACAGCCTTTTGAAGAAAAGTTTATAATAATTACAGATTATTATCAAAAAAAGGAATTAAATAGTCGGTCTGAATCAAATATAAATTCAAAACTGATTAATGTTTAGAAAATGCTATAATATCAGGAAGGAATATTAAAAGGCAAATCTTACATTGCGACTGGAATGGTTTTAAACTGTAAGCTTCTACAGATTCCAAGTACTTCATGGTTCTCGCGGTTAATTATGCAGTAAAATGATAATAAGTTTGAAATATAAGGATCTTTGCTAAAAAGTTCAATAAGACCTTGATTTCTCCATCATTTTTGTCAGTCCGTTAGTAACGCTTACAAGTTTATCTGTTCATCACTTCACAGAGCGCTGTTTCGACATCGATAACGCAAATTGTTTCGATAAGAGCTACTAAGTCTAACACTTTTTCCTTCTCAAGATGCAAAAACGGTTTATTATGGAATATCTTGAATCAGTAAATTCTTCGACAGCTACACAATTTTTAATTATAGTTTTGCCAATTTGGCCAATTCGACGCTCTGTTGTACGGAGTGACATAGAAATCAATGAGATCAATTTCTCCACATATCCGTTTAGCCCGAGCAATTTTAAAAACTTGCTACATAATAGAAATTAATAATTACAGAAATTGTGGTTGCCAAGACCGGGGATCGAACCCAGTCTCAATGTGATATTACCAACTAACCAGCTAAGCCACAGCACGGGAAATTTGTATTCACAATGAACTAGATGACGGTCGATTGTGTCGACCGCAGGATACGCTAGTTTAGCTTAAAATGCAATTGGAGGCAAAGTTTTCAGAGTTGTTAAAGGCTACGTATTAAAGCTTGATATACGTGTTAAGTATCATTGGATCGGGAAAGAGCAGGAGATGAACACCAACTAAAAATTTTTATGTGAGTTAATCTTTTTACACTTTGTAAGGAAAATAATTTCAATTTTTGATATTTTGTAGAAATGACATGGATAAAGGTATCACAGTAAAATTTTGTGGTTATGTAGACCAATAAGATCATAAAGCAATAGATTAAAAAAAATTCCCAATTTTGACTGAAAAAATCCCCAATTCCCAACTCGGGAAAAAAAAGGTTTCAACAAATGAGTTTTTTTTCAAATATGGCAACACTGACTCTATTTGCAGCACGTTTCAGAAAAAAATTTTATAATCAGTAACAGATATGTCAGAAAATATAAACATTATATTTTTTTCAAATCGGTGCTTTGAGAAATTTTTGTTTAAACTAAATTTTTTTTTTACAAATTGGCATTTTTGGAGTGGGCATGTGAGGACTAAAAGTCCAATTAGCAAGAAATTTGTTTTATACGCATTCTCATTATGTTTTATTTTAAAAACTTTAAAAATCTTTTTATGTTTCTTAAGAAAATATTTTTTTATTAGTGAAAAAATACAACTATCTTTTAGGGAAAAACTCAAAAAAAAGCCAAGTTTTTTTTAAGTATTCGGAATTTTATTCAAAATTTAACGAATATTCTTAAAAAATTGTTGGTTCTCAGATGCGTCCACCAGATCAAAAAAAGCTTAAAAAATAGGTAAAAAATTAACCCAAAAATTCCTTTTTACCCAAATATCTCGAAATCCAAAGGAGATAACCTACACATGTAAGTATATTTTTATAGATCTTCTCAAGGAGAAGTTTAAAATTTATTTTCAATCCATCCATAAATGGATTTTTACCGAAGTGACCAACTTTGAAGGTCCATCAATCACTCTCCCGACCCCTCCTGGGACAGTGCTTGAAAACCAACTCGAATACTCCTTGACTACCACCATGCCAAATTTCATTCAAATATCTCTAGTCGTTCAAAAGTTACAGAATTATTTCCAAAAAAAAGCGTCCGTAAACCACTGTGCGATGGCCGCGAACTGGGATCGAACTCAGGCTAAAAATGATATCTTACGTTTAGTAGTCGGCGTGCTAACCCACTTAGCTATAGCACACACTATCTATGCGCATTAAAAAGTATTTCAAAAACAACACTATAGGAGTTACCTTTTTATCATTTAACTGTGCAAAATCTGTTTGCAAAATAGCTTTACAAACTATCGAATTTCAATCCCTTAAATGTTTGATTTTTAATGAATATGCTTTTTGTTTTTTGCATTTTTAAACAATAAGTTTTAAAGCATAAGCGCTAATCTACTTCGACTAGTTTTTGAAACGCTCAGACGACAAATCGTTCGGTCTTCCAAACTGGTTAAAAAAGACTCATTTGGGTGATTTTTCAAAAAATAATCTTCTAAATGCTGACTGGGACAGGTATAGGGTTGCCAGACACAAATCCTGAAAAAGCTGGATATAAGGAAAAATAAAGCTTGACAACCCAAAAATTAACTGGACATTAATAATAAAAAACTTGCTTTAGTAATTTGCTTCGGTGAATCTTTAAATTTTTGATAAATCGAATTGCGAATACCGTAATAAACCGCAGCGATATCGAGAAAAAATGAAATCGTGGGACAATATAATTTTTTCTTGATATCATGGGACGCACATTGCGCGATTTGACTGCCGCCTTTTCAAGTATCAAAAAAAAAAAACTGCTACAAGCAGGCAAGCCTCAAGAACTGGACCATATGTGATCGTTGAGAACTATAGCCGTCAACATAAATAACGACATATGTTTCGAAATCAAACGTAGAATCATTCTTGCCAAGAGAGGCTATTTTGGCATAAGCAGGCAGATAAGAAATATTCTGCTACTGAACCATGGGCATTTGCACAAGCAGAGGAAGCTATTCTTGGAGTTTTTGAGAGGAAGATTCTACGAAAAATTTTTGGACCAGTTTGCATCAACAATGAAAATCGACATTGAATAAACAGTGAGCTGTATGAGTTATATGTTGGCATCGACATAGTAAAACGCATCAAACAGAGGACGTCCGAAAATTCGATGGAAAGGCTAAGTAGAGGAAAACCTTTCAAAGCTTGACCTACGAATTGGAGCACATGATCTTAGCGTATGGAATTCTAAAATATTTTCGGCCTTTGACCTTAACAGGTTTTTGACATAGGTCATTTAAGTAAAGTTAATACAATGGGGAATTTTGATAGAAGGTAATTTTATTACAAAATTAACTTGTTCAAGCAATTAATTAATCAACGCATAAATAACATAAGTAAAAAAGAAAAACACACACTTTTGCCAATGTTTTAATTGCGTTCTTTCAAACAATTTCAATTCTTCACCTTTCAGCTGGACAAATTTAATTTTAGCTTGACACTGGACAAGCACTAAAAAGACTGGACAGTCCAGTCGAATCCAGCCTGACTGGCAACCCTAGACAGGTACTAAAACTATTACTATTACCAATGCAAATAATGGGTGTTTTTTTAGAGGTATAGAACTTCGAATTGAAATAAAACACAAGAAAATCGTTTTAATGTCCATCAATTTGGCTTTATTGGAAGGATAATTTTATGCCATTAATGTTTAAATATGATTTCGGGCATGTGGCCGCCGCGGCTGGCTCGAATAATGCCAATTCTACAGGTCCAATTTTCAACTACTTTTTCGAACATATGGGGCCGTATGTTGGCAATAACGCCACGAATGTTGGCTTCCAAGTCCCCTAACGTTTCTGGTTTGTTGGCGTAGACGAGCGACTTCACATATCCCCAAAGAAAATAATCCAGTGGTGTCAAATCGCACGATCTTAGTGGCCAATTGACAGGCCCATTCCGCGAAATTATGCGCTCATCGAATGTTTCCTTCAATAAATCAATTGTGACGTGCGCTGTGTGGCATGTAGCGCCGTCTTATTGGAACCACAACTCATCCACATTCATGCCATCCAATTGGGGAACAAAATAGTCGGTTATCATGGCTCTATACCGGTCTCCATTTATGGTAACTGACTCTCCAGCATTATTTCGGAAGAAGTATGGCCCAATGAGTCCACCAGCCCATAGAGCACACCAAACAGTCAGTTTTTGTGGATGTAATGGCGTCTCAAGGGTCTCATGTGGATTCTCTTCACTCCAAATGCTGCAATTTTGCTTGTTGACGTAGCCATTCAATCAAAAATGAGCCTCATCACTGAACAAAATTTTGCGATGAAAATCAGCATCGAGATCAATCTCATTTTCGGCCCATACACCAAAATCACGACGCATTGCATGGTCTCGCGGCTTTAATTCTTGCACAAGCTGGATCTTGTAAGGTCGCAAGCCAAGATCTTTGCGCAAAATCTTCCATAAAGTTGATGGACAAAGCTCCAATTGCTGTGCACGGTGGCGAATCGATTCATTCGGGTCCTCTTCAACACTTTGCTCTACAGCGGCAATTTTTTCTTCGGTGCGCACTGTTCGACGTCGCTGCGGATGCGTATTATCACATAGAGTAAACGTAGCGCGAAAACGATCCATGGTTAACCGAATTAATTGCTCTGATGGACGATTATGTGGACCATAAAATGGACGGAGCTTGCGGTAAACTTCGCGAACTGAACCATTATTTTCGAAATAAATTTGCACGATTTGCAAGCGTTGTTCTTTTGTCAACCTGTTCATGATGTAATGGCAAACCAAACTAAATATTAATCACTTAACAGCTGACAAAATGGCCGCCAGTTAAAAAAGTGATGCCAACTTAAAGTTCTATACCTCAATAAAAAACACCCGATACTTCTTGTACTTATAATATTATTAATACTAGCACTTGAAGCTAGTTACTGTAAGAACTAAACTTATGTTCTATAAGACGCAGATATAGGAAGGTTCTACCAAACATCTTTGGACCAGACATCGAATGAGTTCTACGCTGACATCGACATAGTAAAACACATGTTGTGCGAATGGATGAAAATACTTCAGCCTGAAAAATGTTTGAAAACGATACTACGAGGGAACTCGTAGAAGATTAGATCCCAAACTTCGATAAAAAGTAGAGGCAAATCTTTCATAGCTCGATCTATGAAATTCTAGAATATGCCCCATGGTCGAATCGTATGGAATTCTAAAATAAGATCGGCCTTTGAGCTAAATAAATATATTGTAGATATAGACACTTAAGTAAGTAAGTAATGGCTAGTAAGTACTTAATAGTTCAGTTTTGTTAAAATACTCAGCAAAACTTTTCATTACCAAATAATGAGTTAAACAGCTAAACTATTGAAAGTAAACTACTTACATATCAGCTTTTAAAGTCATTACATTAACATGGTGATGACATTGGAGGTAAGTATTTATTGCAAAAAAAATGCAAAAAAGTAGGAACTTGGGTAAGCAATTAGAAAACAACAACAAACATTTTTTTGTTAGTGTTTTATTAAAAAAAATATATATTCTTAAATGAAATACAAAATTTTTTTTATAACCCCATGGGGCTTGAACTCAGCTTTCTACGACTGCCAGGCTTTTTGACTTAACGACTTCATATACTGATAATATAGCAGCTTTTAATTTATTTAGAAAAATTTTATTTTTAGATCCAAAATTCAAATCAAAAATTTTTCTATAGAAAATTTTTTTTATTTTTATAGAAGTTATTTTTTATAGAAAAATTTTCAATATGAAAATTTTCAAAAAAAATATTTTCTTTGGAAAAATTTTCTCAAAAATAATTTTTCTATCTAAAAATCTTCGATAATTTTTTTTTCTAAAAAAAATTTTTCGATAAAAATATTTTTCTATAGAAATATTTTTCATAAAAATAATTTTCTGTAGAAAATTTTTTTAAAAAATTTTTGATAAAAAAATTTTCTAGAGAAAAATTTTAAATAAAAAAAATTTTCTATAGAAAAATTTTTGATTAAAAAAATTCTCAAAAAAAAATTCTTTAGAAAAATTTTCGAAAAAAAATTGATTCTAAAGAAAAAGTTACATATTTGATATAATAATTTTTTAAAGAAATTTTCTGATCTATAGAAAATTTTTGAAAAAAAAAAAACTTTCGATAAAAATATTTTTCTGTAGAAAAATTTTTGGTAGAAATATTTTTCTGTAGAATTTTTTTTTAAACATTTTTGAAAAATAAATTTTCTATAGAAAAATTCTTGATGAAAAAATTTTCTATAGAAAGTTTTTGATAAAAAAAATTTTTTGTCCAAAATTTTTTGAAAAAATTTTTTTCTAAGAAAAATTTTCGATTATATTTTTCTGCATAAAATTTTCGATTTAAAATTTTTATATAAAAAATTCTATTGAAAATTTTTGATATACAATTTTTTCTATCAATAAATTTTCGTTCTCAAATTTGTTCTGTTGAAAAATTTTCATTTAAAAATTTTGTTTTCTATTGGAAAATTTTCTTTTAGTAAATTTTTCTATTAAAAAATTTTCTTTATAAAATTTTTTTTATGAAAAATTTCATTATAAAACTTTAAGAGCTTTTTATACAATATTCCGTTATTTTTTATAGAAAATTTTTCAATAAAATTTTTTTTTCTGTGAAAATTTAAAAAAAAATATTTTTCTATAGAAAAATTTCTCAAAAAAAATTACGATACAATTTATTTCTATAGGAAAATTTTTGATAGAAATATTTTTCTGTAGAAAATTTTTTTTAGAAAATTTTTCATAAAAAAATTTTCTACAGAAATCTTTTTCGTAAAAAAATTTTCTATAGAAAATTTTTTGATAAAAAAAATTTTATTGAAAAGTTTTCCGAAAAAAAATGTTTCTAAAAACAATTTTTAATAAAAATATTTTTCGGTAGAATGATTTTTTGAATATAATATTTTTGAAACAAATTTTTTCTAAAGAAAATTTTCTATCTAAAATATTTATAAAGAAAATTTTCGATCGAAAATTGTTTACAAAAAATTCTATAGAAAATTTTTGATAAAAAACTTTTCTACTAATAAATTTTCATTTAAAAATTGTTTCTATTGAATTATTATATAAATTTATATAATAATATATATATTTATATATTATTATAAAATTTTTTCTATTAAAAAAAATAAAATTATAAAGTTTTTTCTATTGACAAATTTTTTCTATAAAAAAATTGTTATTATAAGATTTTTTCTATTGAAAATTTTCGTTATAAAATTTTTTCTATAAAAGAATTTTCATTACAAAATTCTATAGAAAATGTTTGATATACATTTTTTTCTATTAATAATTTTTGTTTAAAATTTTTTTCTTATGAAAAATTTTCATTAAACATTTTTTTCTTTAAAAAAATGTTCATTATTAAATTTTTTGGTATTTTCATGTTTTTTTTGCATAATAAAGTCCCTTCAAATCGATGGATTTTCATTGTTATAATATTTGTTATCTATTATAATTTTACGACTGTCGAGAAACAATGATAAGTTTTTGAAGTTTTAGATTTTCATTATTTTTTAAGAAAATACAAATTTTTTGATTTTGCAAAAATTGCAATGTTAATAACTCCAGAATAACTCCAAAATATTGCGTTCGCACGAATAAAGGGCAATTTTGTTTTTTATACCTTAATGTGTTTTTCAAAAAAAAATTGGTTAAGTAATTTTTGATATATCGTAATAAAACTAGGAAAACGTCTGCACCTATAAAAAATTCCAAACTTAAAAAAGAATATTTAAATCGATAATAAAAAAAGTTTTGTGATATTTTTGTACTTTTGTTAGGGAACCATAATATAGAAAAAATTGTTTAACAAAAATGTAATTTAGGCCATTAAACAGAGTTATTTTTCGGTTTTTGCAAACTTTTTGAACGATAAAGGCTTTACTTGCACTTCCATACATTGATTTGCGGTATGGTATTTTGACAAGTCCCATAAAAAATAGAGTATATCGCTATAACTCTTATTCGGAAATAACAAATCGAATTTATTATCCAATGAAAGAAAGCTGAGGCACATACACATGCTTATACATTGAGCACTATTTCTTGGCTCCATCATACATAACCCAATGCCTCTTTTTTGCTGTAGGGTATAAAAATATTAGATCATACTATTATTTACTAACAATTTGATTTAAAAATTTTAGTTATTACGCATTACCACTCCATAACATAAAAAATAGAGTCTTTCAATAAATCAATACAAATTTATGAAAGTAAATATTTTTCGCAAGAGGAAGTTTTAATAACAGGTCTTTAATCATAGAGTAATTAAAAAAATTTGGTTCATTTATTAATTAGTACACAAATAAATCTCTCGAACAAACATCAAAAATATGGTTACGTGCTTCAACAATTTTTAAACAATTCAAAAAGTGCAATTTAAATAAATATTAATTATAATTATCTAACTACAAAAATCATTCAAAATTCCCCCTTGTTAAATTGTTACCATTTATTTCTAATTTAATTAGAAATTTTTTTTAATAAATATTTTTCAATATTTGTCATATTGTTGAAGCCTTCTAAAAATAATTTTCAAGTTCATCTCTTGCCAATAGTACGTGCTTCAGTTTTGACTTTGTGTACTTTAGGTATTTCATGTGTTTAAATGGAATTTCCACTTTTAATAAAATGTGCAACAATTTTTTGTTTTTTTAACTATATAAAAATATTTATATCTGGATTGTTGTTGGTGACATTAACTGCTAATAACAGTTTAACAAATGAATACTAATTTATTTGTTAAGAGTTAAAAGCTTAAAGTAAATAAAAATAAACTGTGATTCATTCTATAATTAAATCGGAAGGTAAGTAAAAAAGTTGTTTAAATTTCTTGCGAATTTAAGAAGAAAAAACATTGAATTGCAATTACTCTATGCTAGAGACAGAAATCCTAGAAATCAAATTGATTTAACACTATCAACGCCATCTAGGCGACAGACTAACGTTTAATATTATTGGAAATGTAATATTTATTAGTTTTATCATTGACAAACAAACCAAAACGATTTAGTGATAACTTGTAGCAGGCTTACTAACATAAGCGTTAAGCTTAGAAAAATGTTGAAATTACTACTACAAAAGGCTAAGCGAAATAGTTTAATAACGTACTTCATTTTCAGAAAAACTTACAAAACTATTGCGAGAATAAGTCATTTGCAATCATACTTGTTAAATTGTTATCTTAACAAGTTTAAAGCAACTGTTATTTTAAAAAGTAATGTCATTTAAAAACTGTTAACTGTAAAAATGTATTGTTTTTGAGCTTAAGTTTTTTTAAATTCATTTTGATGTTTTCGCCAAATAGAAAAATTTTCGTTAAAAAAAAATTTTCTATAGAAAAATTTTCGTCAAGAAAAATATTTTCTATAAAAAAATTTTCGTTAAAAAAAAATTTCGTTAAAAAAAATTTTCTGTAGAAAAATTTTAGTTACAAAAAATTTTTTTATAGAAAAGTTTTCGTTACAAAAAATTTTTCTATAGAACAATTTTCGTTACAAAAAATTTTTCTATAGAAAATTTTTCGTTCAAAAAAAATTTTCTATAGAAAATTTTTCATTAAAAAAAATTTTCTATAGAAAATTTTTCGTTAAAAAAAAATTTTCTATAGAAAATTTTTCGTTAAAAAAAAATTTTCTATAGAAAATTTTTCGTTAAAAAAAAATTTTCTATAGAAAATTTTTCGTTAAAAAAAAATTTTCTATAGAAAATTTTTCGTTAAAAAAAAATTTTCTATAGAAAATTTTTCGTTAAAAAAAATTTTTCTATAGAAAATTTTTCGTTAAAAAAAATTTTTCTATAGAAAATTTTTCGTTAAAAAAAATTTTCTATAGAAAATTTTTCGTTAAAAAAAATTTTCTATAGAAAATTTTTCGTTAAAAAAAAATTTTCTATAGAAAATTTTTCGTTAAAAAAAAATTTTCTATAGAAAATTTTTCGTTAAAAAAAAATTTTCTATAGAAAATTTTTCGTTAAAAAAAATTTTCTATAGAAAATTTTTCGTTAAAAAAAATTTTCTATAGAAAATTTTTCGTTAAAAAAAAATTTTCTATAGAAAATTTTTCGTTAAAAAAAAATTTTCTATAGAAAATTTTTCGTTAAAAAAAAATTTTCTATAGAAAATTTTTCGTTAAAAAAAAATTTTCTATAGAAAATTTTTCGTTAAAAAAAATTTTCTATAGAAAATTTTTCGTTAAAAAAAAATTTTCTATAGAAAATTTTTCGTTAAAAAAAAATTTTCTATAGAAAATTTTTCGTTAAAAAAAATTTTATATAGAAAATTTTTCGTTAAAAAAAATTTTATATAGAAAATTTTTCGTTAAAAAAAAATTTTCTATAGAAAATTTTTCATTAAAAAAAAATTTTCTATAGAAAATTTTTCGTTAAAAAAAAATTTTCTATAGAAAATTTTTCGTTAAAAAAAAATTTTCTATAGAAAATTTTTCGTTAAAAAAAAATTTTCTATAGAAAATTTTTCGTTAAAAAAAATTTTCTATAGAAAATTTTTCGTTAAAAAAAATTTTCTATAGAAAATTTTTCGTTAAAAAAAAATTTTCTATAGAAAATTTTTCGTTAAAAAAAAATTTTCTATAGAAAATTTTTCGTTAAAAAATTTTCTATAGAAAATTTTTCGTTAAAAAAAAATTTTCTATAGAAAATTTTTCGTTAAAAAAAATTTTCTATAGAAAATTTTTCGTTAAAAAAAAATTTTCTATAGAAAATTTTTCGTTAAAAAAAAATTTTCTATAGAAAATTTTTCGTTAAAAAAAAATTTTCTATAGAAAATTTTTCGTTAAAAAAAATTTTCTATAGAAAATTTTTCGTTAAAAAAAAATTTTCTATAGAAAATTTTTCATTAAAAAAAAATTTTCTATAGAAAATTTTTCGTTAAAAAAAATTTTTCTATAGAAATTTTTTCGTTAAAAAAATTTACTATAGAAAATTTTTCGTTAAAAAAAAAATTTCTATAGAAATTTTTTCGTTAAAAAAAAATTTTCTATAGAAAATTTTTCGTTAAAAAAAAAATTTTCTATAGAAAATTTTTCGTTAAAAAAAATTTTCTATACAAAATTTTTCTTAAAAAAAAAAAATTTCTATAGAAAATTTTTCGTTCAAAAAAATTTTTCTATAGAAAAATTTTCGTTACAAAAAATTTTTCTATAGAAAAATTTTCGTTACATAACATGTTTCTATAGAAAAATTTTCGTTACAAAAAATTTTGCTATAGAAAAATTTTCGTTACAAAAAATTTTTTTATAGAAAAATTTTCGTTACAAAAAATTTTTCTATAGAAAAATTTTCGTTACAAAAAATATTTCTATAGAAAAATTTTCGGTACAAAAAATTTTTCTTTAGAAAAATTTTCGTTACAAAAAATTTTTCTATAGAAAAATTTTCGTTACAAAAAATTTTTCAATGGAAAAATTTTCGTTACAAAACATGTTTCTATAGAAAAATTTTCGTTACAAAAAATTTTGCTATAGAAAAATTTTCGTTACAAAAAATTTTTCTGTAGAAAAATTTTCGTTACAAAAAATTTTTCTATAGAAAAATTTTCCGTTACAAAAAATTTTTCGATAGAAAAATTTTCGTTACAAAAAATTTTTCTATAGAAAAATTTTCGTTACAAAAAATTTTTCTATAGAAAAATTTTCCGTTACAAAAAAAATTTTCGTTAAAAAAAATTTTCTATAGCAAAATTTTCGTTAAAAAAATTAAAATTTTTTAGAAATTTTTAAAGAAATTTACATAATCGAAATAAATTTTCTAAAACAAAAATTTCACTAATTTTCTACGTTAATTATAAGCTTCCTTATGACTTGTTTTCTGTTAATAAACAATTTTCTTCATTGAACCATGAATTTAAAAGTCAATGATGTGGCAAAGAGTTAGCGGTTATACAATTTTCAAGTACTTGTTATATACCGCTTGTGGTTAAATATTGGCTCTTGCATAAATAACCAACTTTCAGTAGCATCTTCCTCTTCAGATTTTCCAATCAAAAAATTTTGTAACGCTTATTTCATTCAAAAATTTGTCATAGATTTAATTACAAGTTTTATGAAATTTATGAAATTTTCTTAAATATTTAGTTATAAATAAATTTCTTCATTTGAAAAACAAAACTTTAACTTTTGTTTTCTTTACAAATTTATTTGAAATGTCTTGTTTTTATTTATTTGTTATGTATCCAGTGTTATTTCAAATAGTTTGTTGACATTTTCATCTCATTTTATATTTTGTATTATAGTATGACACATTTGAAGACATAACTTAAAACATTCACACATTCATATTTCTTTATATGTATATATTTACTTACACTCATCCATTTAGACGCTCATTCATTAATTCATAGCCAACAGCTATGTCAATATGAATAGTTGCACTACATGCCATAAAATAACCCAGCGAGCATTCTGACTAGAAATTTTAAAAACAAATTTTACAATCCAATAAATACATATCTATTTTATTTATATGGGGCCCCTTTACCTATAAATAGTCTATTTTCAAAACTTTCCTTTAAATAGTCAATTTCGAAAATTTTCCTATAAATAGTAAATTTTCGCAAAATTTCCTATAAATAGTCAATTTTTGAAAAGTTTCCTATAAATAGTCAATTTTCGAAAAATTTCCTTTATCGAAAAATTTCCTATAAATAGTCAATTTTCGAAAAATTTCCTATAAATAGTCAATTTTCGAAAAATTTCCTATAAATAGTCAATTTTCGAAAAATCTCCTATAAATAGTTAATTTTCGAAAAATTTTCTATAAATAGTAAATTTTTGAAAAAATTTCTTTAAATAGTCAATTTTCGAAAAATTTCCTATAAATAGTCAATTTTCGAAAAATTTCCTATAAATAGTCAATTTTCGAAAAATTTCCTTTAAATAGTCAATTTTCGAAAAATTTCCTATTAATAGTCAATTTTCGAAAAATTTCCTATAAATAGTAAATTTTCTAAAAATTTCCTATAAATAGTAAATTTTCGAAAAATTTTCTATAAATAGTAAATTTTCGAAAAATCTCCTATAAATAGTAAATTTTCGAAAAATTTTCTATAAATAGTAAATTTTTGAAAAAATTTCTTTAAATAGTCAATTTTCGAAAAATTTCCTATAAATAGTAAATTTTCGAAAAATTTCCTATAAATAGTCAATTTTCGAAAAATTTCCTATAAATAGTCAATTTTCGAAAAATTTCCTATAAATAGTCAATTTTCGAAAAATTTCCTATAAATAGTTAATTTTCGAAAAATTTCCTATAAATAGTCAATTTTCGAAAAATTTCCTATAAATAGTAAATTTTCGAAAAATTTCCTATAAATAGTAAATTTTCGAAAAATTTCCTACAAATAGTAAATTTTTGAAAAATTTCCAATAAATAGTCAATTTTCGAAAAATTACCTATAAATAGTCAATTTTCGAAAAATTTCCTATAAATTGTAAATTTTCGAAAAATTTCCTATAAATAGTAAATTTTTAAAAAATTTCCTATAAATAGTCAATTTTCGAAAAATTTCCTATAAATAGTCAATTTTCGAAAAATTTCCTATAAATAGTCAATTTTCGAAAAATTTCCTAAAAATAGTAAATTTTCAAAAAATTTCCTATAAATACTTAATTTCAAAAAATTACCTATAATTTTCGAAAAATTTCCTATAAATAGTCAATTTTTAAAAAATTTCCTATAAATAGTAAATTTTCGAAAAATTTCCTATAAATAGTCAATTTTCGAAAAATTTCCTTTAAATAGTCAATTATCGAAAAATTTCCTCTAAATAGTCAATTTTCGAAAAATTTCCTATAAATATTCAATATTCGAAAAATTTCCTCTAAATAGTAATTTTTTCCTATAAATAGTAATTTTTTTTAATAATCATGAATGCGATATTATTAATGTTCGCTGGGTTTAGTTACGACTGGTACACCTCCGTATTAGTGCTGGTACAATGCGTACACATTTCTTTGCCTGAGAACTGAGATGAGTATTTACTCATTACGGAAAAATGATATGTATATTAAACGATGTTTTGCGGTTGAGACGACTCGTTTAAAAACGAAAGTTTAGGAAGTATATTTTTGTTATTATTGACACTCTTTTTTTCGAATTATGTCTTAAAAAGACAGTAGGTGTTATTTTCCATTCGTTTTTTTTTTTTTTTTTGAAAATAAATTTGTAATAATAAAATGCCAACTAGTAAATATTTCCATAATAGGAATAAAGAAGAGTAAAATAAATTATTAGATATTAACAATATTTTCATTAATACTTAATTATCATTGACATTTAAAAGAGTTAGCTATTAAGAGACAAAAAATATAGAAAATGAGACAGCTTTTCGTTTACCTTCATTTGTTCATCATGTTATTTTATTCATAACAATCCCTAAGTTATAATTAATCCCAAAGATAAGAGCGGAAAATATCGAAATTTATCAGCTTTAACTCATATGTGAAGTTTATTTTATAAGAAAATAAAACTTGATCATTTCTTTTAAACTGCATTTTTTACAAATTAATATGATTTACACAAATGACCATTAAAATTTGTATCGTTAATGGGCTTTTACAAAGTCTGTAATCATTTTGAAAAGAAAAAAACGAAACAAAATATTTGATAATTGTTTTTTGAGTGCAACAAAATCCTACGAGGATTTACATAATTGCCAACAAAATGTTTGCAAATGAGCCACAATTTCCTTTCATTTTCAATTAAAAAACGTTTAAAACCAAATTCAAAAAATTGTAATATTAACAAACATAAGCGTAGCTGGAAAATTTTTCTTCGATTGAATTCCGACTTTTATTATCATATTTCATAGTGGACTTTATGGAGTCCCATGTTTAAATCGTTTATCTATGATAGAGTTAAAATTTTAATAAACTTAGCGTCAATAGTCGTCCTTATAGGATCCCTTCTACAATTTTATTATTGAAAATTTTCTATCAAAAATTGTATTATCAAAAATTTTAACATCGACAATTTTCTTTAAAAAATTTTAATACCGTAAATTTTCTTTAAAAAATTTTAATACCGTAAATTTTTTATAAAAATTTTTAAGAAAATTTTCTGTAAAAAAAATTTACATTTTAGTCAACATTTTTCACTAAAATGTTTAATATCGACAATTTCCTTACAAAAAAAAAATGCTCTAAAAATTTTAATATAAAAAATTGTCTATACTAAATTTTAATTTTAATAATTTTCTATATAAAATTTGAATATCAATAATTTTCCATAAAAAAATTTAATATAAAAAATTAAAAAAAAAATTTCTATAAAAAATTTTAATATTGAAAATTATCTAAAAAAAAAATGAATAACAAAAATTTTCTATAAAAAAATTTTAATATCAAAAATTTTCTATTAAAAATTTTAACATCGATATCTTCTATAAAAAATTTTAACATCGAAAATTTTCTATAAAAAATTTTAACATCGAAAATTTTCTATAAAAAATTTTAACATCAAAAATTTTCTATAAAAAATTTTAACATCAAAAATTTTCTATAAAAAATTTTAACATCAAAAATTTTCTATAAAAAATTTTAACATCAAAAATTTTCTATAAAAAATTTTAACATCAAAAATTTTCTATAAAAAATTTTAACATCGAAAATTTTCTATAAAAAATTTTAACATAAAAAATTTTCTATAAAAAATTTTAACATCAAAAATTTTCTATAAAAAATTTTAACATCGAAAATTTTCTATAAAAAATTTTAACATCGAAAATTTTCTATAAAAAATTTTAACATCGAAAATTTTCTATAAAAAAATTTTAATATCAAAAATTTTCTATTAAAAATTTTAACATCGAAAATTTTCTATAAAAAATTTTAACATCAAAAATTTTCTATAAAAAATTTTAACATCAAAAATTTTCTATAAAAAATTTTAACATCAAAAATTTTCTATAAAAAATTTTAACATCAAAAATTTTCTATAAAAAATTTTAACATCGAAAATTTTCTATAAAAAAATTTAACATCGAAAATTTTCTAAAAAAAAGTTTAACATCAAAAATTTTCTATAAAAAATTTTAACATCAAAAATTTTCAATAAAAATTTTAACATCGAAAATTTTCTATAAAAAATTTTAACATCAAAAATTTTCTATATAAAATTTTAACATTAAAAATTTTCTATAAAAAATTTTAACATCAAAAATTTCTGTAAAAAATTTTAACATCAAAAATTTTCTATACAAAATTTTAACATCGAAAATTTTTTATAAAAAATTTTAACATCGAAAATTTTCTATAAAAAATTTTAACATCGAAAATTTTCTATAAAAAATTTTAACATCGAAATTTTTCTATAAAAAATTTTAACATCGAAAATTTTCTATAAAAAATTTTAACATCGAAAATTTTCTATAAAAAATTTTAACATCGAAAATTTTCTATAAAAAATTTTAATATCGAAAATTTTTTATAAAATTTTTAACATCGAAAATTTTCTATAAAAAATTTATTATCGAAAATTTTATTTAAAAATGTTAATCCCTAAAGTTTTCTATAAAAAATGTTGATATCGAAAATTTTCTATAAAAAATTTAAATACAGAAAATTTTACAATTAAACATCAAAAATTGTCTATAAAAAATTTTAATATCGAAAATTTTCTACAGCGAAATTCTAATATCGAATATTTCTTAAAACAAAATATTAATATCCAAAATTTGCTAACAAAAATTTAATATCTAAAATTTTCTATAAAAAAATTTATATAGGAAATTTTTGATAAAAAATTTTAATATCGAAAATTTTTGATAAATATTTAAATATCGAAATATTTTGATAAATATTTTAATATCGAAAATTGTATTTATTTGTATTGTATTTTTTCTACAGCAAAATTCTAATATCGAATATTTCTTAAAACAAAATTTTAATATCCAAAATTTGCTAACAAAAATTTAATATCTAAAATTTTCTATAAAAAAATTTATATAGGAAATTTTTGATAAAAAATTTTAATATCGAAAATTTTTGATAAATATTTAAATATCGAAATATTTTGATAAATATTTTAATATCAAAAATTTAAATATCGAAAATTTTCTAAAAAAAAATTAATATTGGAAATTTTCTGCAAAGAATTTTAATATCGAAAATATAAAATGATAAAAATGTTAATATCGAAAATTTTCTATAACAAAATTTTAATATAAAATATTTTCAATAAAAAGTTTTTAATATAGAAAATTTTCTAACAAAAATTTAATATCGAAAATTTTTAATAAGAATTTTAATATCGAAAGTTTTCTATAAAAAAAAATTAAATATCGAAAATTTTCTATATCCGCCCATGTTTATAAAACATTTTTTCTTTTTCGTTTTGAAAACTAAATCAAGTTTTTTATCCACAAATTATTTCGGTTTTTAAGTTTTGACAAATTTTCTTTCATCAAAACTTTTTAGTTTTTCCTTTTCGTTTGCACGAAATCATTAACAAAATTTTTGCGTAATTAAATTTAAAAAAATTGGAAAAATAAATAGTGAAGAAAATGTATGAAGAAAAATGACAAACTGTTTGCCATTAATTAAAGTGCTTTTGGCCAAAAGAAAGCATTAAACCATAAACTGAAGATTATTTGGTAATGCATGAAAACTACAATATTATAAAATATTAACTTTAGTCTTTAAATAAATCCTCCTATAAACAAATAATTTCATGATTACATTACATTTATACGTTTGAAAAGTAAATGTATAAAAAATTTAGACATTTACATTCAATATTACACATCCATGTATGTCTGCTTGAAATCCCATGTATGTCTACTATAAGTCTGCTGTAAACTTGATATTTATTTTATTTTTTTAATTTATTCGTTTGTATAGATAATTTTCAATATTTTGCAATACCTGTGTTTGTATTTTTGGTGGTTTTCCTTTTCATTGTGTGTGAAAATTAGTACGTGTTTTTCCACAATTTTTCATTTACACACAAATAGACATGGAGATAATTACTTCCTTAGATTTTCAAGGTAAATATACATTCAAATTTCTTGGTTGGGTTTTTTCTTTAGTTTACAAGAGAAATTTTAACAAAGGTGGGGTTAGAAAAATGAAGTAAAGTTAATAAAATTTATTAATACCCTATATTCTATCACAAAATACATCCAATCGTGAAAAAAAAAATTTATCAAAAAAAATTTCTCTGAAACATTTTCAAAATCAAAAAAAGAAATATAACGAAACTTTCTTCTATTTCTATAGAAAATTTTAATATCAAAAATTTTCTATAGAAAATTTTAATATCGAAAATTTTCTATAAAAAATTTTAATATCGAAAATTTTCTATAGAAAATTTTAATATCGAAAATTTTCTATAGAAAATTTTAATATCGAAAATTTTCTATAGAAAATTTTAATATCGAAAACTTTCTATAGAAAATTTTAATATCGAAAACTTTCTATAGAAAATTTTAATATCGAAAATTTTCTATAGAAAATTTTAATATCGAAAATTTTCTATAGAAAATTTTAATATCGAAAATTTTCTATAGAAAATTTTAATATCGAAAATTTTCTATAGAAAATTTTAATATCGAAAATTTTCTATAGAAAATTTTAATATCGAAAATTTTCTATAGAAAATTTTAATATCGAAAATTTTTTATAAAAAATTTTAATATCGAAAATTTTCTATAGAAAATTTTAATATCGAAAATTTTCTATAGAAAATTTTAATATCGAAAACTTTCTATAGAAAATTTTAATATCGAAAACTTTCTATAGAAAATTTTAATATCGAAAATTTTCTATAGAAAATTTTAATATCGAAAATTTTCTATAGAAAATTTTAATATCGAAAATTTTCTATAGAAAATTTTAATATCGAAAATTTTCTATAGAAAATTTTAATATCGAAAATTTTCTATAGAAAATTTTAATATCGAAAATTTTCTATAGAAAATTTTAATATCGAAAATTTTCTATAGAAAATTTTAATATCGAAAATTTTCTATAGAAAATTTTAATATCGAAAATTTTCTATAGAAAATTTTAATATCGAAAATTTTCTATAGAAAATTATAATATCGAAAATTGTCTACAGAAAATTTTAATATCGAAAATTGTCTACAGAAAATTTTAATATCGAAAATTTTCTATAGAAAATTTTAATATCGAAAATTTTCTATAGAAAATTTTAATATCGAAAATTTTCTATAGAAAATTTTAATATCGAAAATTTTCTATAGAAAATTTTAATATCGAAAATTTTCTATAGAAAATTTTAATATCGAAAATTTTCTATAGAAAATTTTAATATCGAAAATTTTCTATAGAAAATTTTAATATCGAAAATTTTCTATAGAAAATTTTAATATCGAAAATTTTCTATAGAAAATTTTAATATCGAAAATTTTCTATAGAAAATTTTAATATCGAAAACTTTCTATAGAAAATTTTAATATCGAAAATTTTCTATAGAAAATTTTAATATCGAAAATTTTCTATAGAAAATTTTAATATCGAAAATTTTCTATAGAAAATTTTAATATCGAAAATTTTCTATAGAAAATTTTAATATCGAAAATTTTCTATAGAAAATTTTAATATCGAAAATTTTCTATAGAAAATTTTAATATCGAAAATTTTCTATAGAAAATTTTAATATCGAAAATTTTCTATAGAAAATTATAATATCGAAAATTGTCTACAGAAAATTATAATATCGAAAATTGTCTACAGAAAATTTTAATATCGAAAATTTTCTATAGAAAATTTTAATATCGAAAATTTTCTATAGAAAATTTGAATATCGAAAATTTTCTATAGAAAATTTGAATATCGAAAATTTTCGATAGAAAATTTTAATACCGAAAATTTTCTATAGAAAATTTTAATATCGAAGATTTTCTATAGAAAATTTTAATATCGAAAATTTTCTTTAGAAATTTTTAATATCGAAAATTTTCTATAGAAAATTTTAATATCGAAAATTTTCTATAGAAAATTTTAATATCGAAAATTTTCGATAGAAAATTTTAATACCGACAATTTTCGATAGAAAATTTTAATACAGACAATTTTCTATAGAAAATTTTCTATAGAAAATTTTAATATCGAAAATTTTCTATAGAAAATTTTAATATCGAAAATTTTCTATAGAAAATTTTAATATCGAAAATTTTCTATAGAAAGTTTTAATATCGAAAATTTTCTATAGAAAATTTTAATATCGAAAATTTTCTAGAGAAAATTTTAATATCGAAAATTTTCTATAGAAAATTTTAATATCAAAAATTTTCTATAGAAAATTTTAATATCGAAAATTTTCTATAGAAAATTATAATATCGAAAATTTTCTACAGAAAATTTTAATATTGAAAATTTTCTATAGAAAATTTTAATATCGAAAATTTTCTATAGAAAATTTTAATATCGAAAATTTTCTATAGAAAATTTTAATATCGAGAATTTTCTATAGAAAATTTTAATATCGAAAATTTTCGATAGAAAATTTTAATACCGAAAATTTTCTATAGAAAATTTTAATATCGAAAATTTTTTATAGAAAATTTTAATATCGAAAATTTTCTATAGAAAATTTTAATATTGAAAATTTTCTATAGAAAATTTTTATATCGAAAATTTTCTATAGAAAATTTTCTATAGAAAATTTTTATATCGTAAAATTTCTATAGAAAATTTTAATATCGAAAATTTTAATATCGAAAATTTTCTATAGAAAATTTTAATATCGAAAATTTTCTATAGAAAATTTTAATATCGAAAATTTTCTATAGAAAATTTTAATATCGAAAGTTTTCTATAGAAAATTTTAATATCGAAAATTTTCTATAGAAAATTTAAATATCGAAAATTTTCTATAGAAAATTTTAGTATCGAAGATTTTCTATTCTTCTTCTGTTATCCTTGACTCCCAGTGGAGCATAGGGCCTCAAATATTAGGTCTTATAGTCGGATAGAATTGGTTTCATTCATCAGGATGTTCTATAAAAAATTTTATTATCAAAAATTTTCTATAAAAGATTTTAATATCGATAATTTTCTATAGAAAACTTTAATATTGAAAATTTTCTTTAAAATCTTTAGTATGGAAAATTTCCTATAAAAAATTATAATTTCGGAAATTTTTTATAGAAATCTTTAGTATCGAAAATAGAAAACTTAAATATCGAAATTATTCTTTAAAAAACTATATAAACTTATAGCTCATTTTTCTGGTCGCTTTGATTTCCCCTCATATAAGTCATTGAGGAAAAAAATATTATTTATTGTTTATCGACAGAAAAACCAACTTTAAACAATAAAACCCGATATGAAAGTGTTTGGAAAAATGAAGTGATGCGACAAAGACAAAATTTGCACACAAAACAATAGCAACAAATAAAATAAACAAGACAGGAAATACTAGACATACATTGACTACCAATACGCACAAACTCCAAGACACTTGGCAATATATACCCGGGGGGAAATTTGATCATGCAGATCCATTACACATTTTGTCTTCAATAGAAAAATGCAATCATTGGGAAAAAGAATATCAAAAATGAATTGAGCTCAATTTAAATTTTAAATTCAAATGCAGAATATATTGTTTTTATTATATGTAGTTTAGGCTTTTTATGTCAGCCTGACATGTCCTCAGCTTATCAGCAAACTTTGAAAACCAGATAACTTAGCCTTAAGAAAATTTCATTAATATATGGAAAAGTCTTGAGGTATTGTGATGTTTTTTATATGGAATATGATATCAAATCAGTAGTCAGATATGTCTTACAATATCATGATTTTATTATAATTTATGACTTAGATGACCCTTTATGTCAGCCTGACTTGTCATCAGTATGTCAGCGACTTCTGACTTATGAAAATATGAAGAAAACGTGAGCAAATATTATTGTATTTGTATGGAATTAAATGAGAAAGTCAGTAGTCTGACATGTTATGAGATCGTGTGATTGTGTAATATTTTAGAAAAGTTCACGTCTTGCTGACATGTCAGCACCTTTCAAAATCTGCTTAAGAAATTTTACAATATATGTATATTAGGGAGTCTTAAGACATCATATATTTTCTTCTCTGAAATTAGAGAATAAGATTTTCAGTGACAGTGAGGTAGTCACCAGCCATGTCTTCAAGACAATTTTTCCTACTGCGTATTCAAATCTTTAGTAAAAGTGGTAAAAAAACTAAACAGATAAAAATAAGGAATTCCTTGATGTACTCACACTCAATTGAAAACGACAAAATGTTTAAAAGAGTTGGTTATATTATTAAAAAATTATTGATGTAGGTCAATGAATTGATAAATAAAATTGTATTGAATTTATTTTCAATTCCGATTTTTTAGTTTATTTTGAAAATAAACCATAAAACCGATTTTATTACTCATACGTCACATACATATGTTGAAGCCCGTAACGCGAGTATTTATTAAAATACTAAAAAATTTTAGTATATAAAAATTTTATATATTAAATATTTTATATATTAAATATTTTTTAAAACACCTTTGAAACCGTTTTATTTGTTCTGTTATATATTTTTTTCAAAAATTTTAATCAACTTTAAACGAAATTGCGTTCAAACATGTTGACAACCGTTTGTTAACTGATAGACAGACAGAACAACGTTGTTGGCTACAAACATTTTTCTAGCTTTTTTTTTTTGTTATATTTCTTTTTTGAAACATATAAGTATTTGCTCATATCTGAAAGTACAAGTAAAATGAAATAACATTTCATATGGTTTTTAGTTGAAATGAAACACTCACGAAATATGGATCAAGTTTAATTGTAGTTCTTTAAAACAAAAAAAAAAAAAAACAAGAAAAATTAAAAAAGAAAGTGACCTAAGGATTTCTTAGTACAAGCAAATTTATGGCTACGTCTGTGTGTTTAACCCTTAAGCTACCAGTTTCTTATGTATAAAAATATAATAACCCATTTTAGTATTAAATCGGTTTGTGTCTAAGCTAAAAAAAAATTCTAAAGTCTTTAAACTGAACACCAGGAAATTATATAAATTTCTAAAGAATTTTTATGATGTTGCCTTTTACACACAAAGGTTATAAAAGGGTTAACAAACACATTATATGTTAGTTAAATAGTGTATAAAATGTTATACTTTTATGTGAATCCATGTATTTTGGTTTAAATGATATAATATATGCATGTATTATATATAATGTGATTTTTTAAAATACACTCATGTGGAAGAATAAGGAATACACTTAAACAATAGAAAGGAAATACGTTTTTTTTTATAGAAACCTTTAATATTGAAAATTTTCTCTAGAAAATTTTAATATCGAAAATTTTGTATAGAAAATTTTAATGTAGAGAACTTTAATATTGAAAATTTCCTATAGAAAATATTAATATAGAAAATTTTAATATCAAAAATTTTCTATAGAAAATTTTAATATCAAAAATTTTCTATAGAAAATTTAATTATCAAAAATTTTCTATAGAAAACTTAAATATCAAAAATTTTCTATAGAAAACTTTAATATCGAAAATTTTCTATAAAAAATTTTAACATCGAAAATTTTCTATAAAAAAATTTTAACACCGAAAATTTTCTATAAAAAATTTTAACATCGAAAATTTTCTATAAAAAATTTTAACATCGAAAATTTTCTATAAAAAATTTTAACATCGAAAATTTTCTATAAAAAATTTTAGCATCGAAAATTTTCTATAAAAAATTTTAACATCGAAAATTTTCTATAAAAAATTTTAACATCGAAAATTTTTTATAGAAAACTTAAATATCGAAAATTTTCTATAGAAAACGCAAACTTCAAACTTTTCTATAAAAAAATTTCAAAAATTTTCTAATATCGAAAATTTTCTAGAGAAAAATTAAATATCGAAAATTTTTTAGAGAAACCTTTAATATCAAAAATTGTCATAGAAAACATTATTATAGAAAATTTTGGATATAAAAACTTTCTATTGAAAATTTTCTATATTTAAGTTTTTTGAAGAAAAGTTTTGATACATATAGAAAATTTTCGACATTAAAATTTTTCTATAGAAAATTTTTAATATTAAAATTTTCTATAGTAAATTTTCAATATTAAAACTTTCGACATTAACATTTTTCTATAGAAAATTTTCGATATCAAAATTTTCTATAGAAAATTTTCGATATTAAAATTTTCTACAGAAAATTTTCGACATTATAATTTTCTATAGAAAATTTTCGATACTAAAATTTTCTACAAAAAATTTTGATATTAAAATTTATGATAGAAAATTTTCGACATTAGAATTTTCTATAGAAAATTTTCGATATTAAAATTTTCTATAGAAAATTTTCGATATTAAAATTTTCTATAGAAAATTTTCGATATTAAAATTTTCTATAGAAAATTTTCGATATTAAAATTTTCTATAGAAAATTTTCGATATTAAAATTTTCTATAGAAAATTTTCGATATTAAAATTTTCTATCGAAAATTTTCGATATTAAAATTTTCTATAGAAAATTTTCGATATTAAAATTTTTTATAGAAAATTTTCGATATAAAAATTTTCTATAGAAAATTTTCGATATTAAAATTTTCTATAGAAAATTTTCGATATTAAAATTTTCTATAGAAAATTTTCGATATTTAAATTTTCTATAGAAAATTTTCGATATTAAAATTTTCCGTAAAAAATTTTCGACATTAAAATTTTCTATAGAAAATTTTCGATATTAAAATTTTCCGTAAAAAATTTTCGATGTTAAAATTTTCTGTAAAAAATTTTCGATGTTAAAATTTTTAATAGAAAATTCTACCATCTAAAATTTTCTATAGAAAATTTTAATATCGAAAATTTTCTATAGAAAATTTTAATATCGAAAATTTTCTTTAGAAAACTTAGAGATCAAACATTTTTTATAGAAAACTTTAATATCAAAAATTATTTTCAACTTTCGATACAAAAATTTTCGATATTAAAATTTTCTATAGAAAATTTTTGATATTTAAGTTTTCTAAGGAAAATTTTCCATATTAAAATTTTCTATATTAAAATTTTAATATCGAAAAAAAAACTTTAATATCGAAAATTTTCTATAAAAAAATTTAATATCGACAATTTTCTATAGAAAATTTTAATATCGATAATTTTCTATAGAAAATTTTAATATCGACAGTTTTCTATAGAAAATTTTAATATCGACAGTTTTCTATAGAAAATTTTAATATCGACAATTTTCTATAGAAAATTTTAATATGGAAAATTTTCTATAGAAAATTTTAATTTTGAAAATTTTCTGTAGAAAATTTTAATATCGAAAATTTTCTATAGAAAATAATATCGAAAATTTTCTATAGAAAATCTTAATATCGAAAATATTCTATAGAAAATTTTAATATCGAAAATTTTCTATTATTCCAACATTTTTTCTCAGTGTAGCTTAAATTCAGTTATTTTTCTTTTTCTTAATTTTTGCATTTTTCTACAACTTTTTAAGTACTTTTTTAAAACAGATAGTAGATGGATTTGTGTTTAGCTGTTGTATTTTCAACTTGTACAAAGTATTCTCAAACAGTTGTATATATGAGGTTTAGTATAAAATACATTAAGGGCATTCACAGGCATAATAAATAAAATATGCTCGGCCTTTGACCTAAACAGGTTGTTACAATAGGCCATTTAAGTAAGTAAGTACAGGCATAATAAAATGATATTAGATAAATTTTCAAATATGTTTGAAATTTTTCTCATTTTACTGGTTAAACTTGGCTCCGGTTCTTCTTTGTTATTTGTATTATAGCTACTAAGCTTTGACATGTTAAAATACCGTTTCTACTTAATTCTGTGAATATCCTTAATGCTTAAATGAATTTCTTAAAAGTTCGTTTGTACATATCCTTTAAAGTTTTGCTTTTTTGGCATTTTTGTTTTTCTTGTTTTTCATTTGCCCTGCCTTGTTTTGTTTTATCTAGTTTTCTAACGTATTTTTTTATTACCCATTTTCACATGTTATTGTATGAAGTGTCATAATTGAAAAAAAAAATTGCTTTAAGCCTTCATATACCCCATCCAACATCCGAGCCAAACAGACTAATTCAAAGGCAAACATACACTCTTTTAGATACAAACATATAAAGTACTTGCGTCTCTACATATCCAGCTTTGTTCATTTTTTAGTTTTGTATTGCTGGCTTTTTTCTTTTTGTTGGCTTTGAAGGACAAACATTTCCAAAGGTGAATGTTAAAAGGTAGTAGGCTACAGGATTTAATGTGTGTCAAAGGAGAGAAAACAATTTATTAGGAGGCCAATTCAGACATCTGATGGGTATTTTTTAATTTCTCATACTTGTAGCAAAAACTGTTGAGCCAAGGACAAATGTAATGGTCATGAGTCCTGTTGAGAGTCATTCAAACATTTGTGGCACAAGGAATTTTGTATTTTTAAGCTTAAATTACAGTTAAAATAGAACAAATTTAAAATATTAAAATTCACCACATTTTGAAACTAATTTAACCTGATGAACAAAAACTAAAGCCTGAAGGCTTGAGCTAAATTTCATACAAATATTAAAATTTGTATAAAATGTAATAAAAGTGACGAAATTTTTAAAAAGTTTACTATAAAAATAGGAAATTTTTGATAAATTTCCTATAAAAATAAGAAATTTTTGAAAAATTTCCTATAAAAATAAGAAATTTTTGAAAAATTTCCTATAAAAATTAGAAATTTCCTATAAAAATAAGAAATTTTTGAAAAATTTCCTATAAAATTAAGAAATTTTTGATAATTTTCCTATTAAAATAATATATTTTTGAAAAATTTACTATAAAAATAAGAAATTTTTTAAAAATTCTTTATACAAAAAAGAAATTTTTAAATATTTCCTATAAAAATAAGAACTTTTTGAAAAATTTCCTATAAAAATAATCAATTTTTAAAAAAATTCCTATAAATCTAATAAATTTTTTAAAAATTTTTCTATAAAAATAAGAAATTTTCGAAAAACTTCCTATAAAAAGAAGAAATGTTTGAAAATTTTCCTATAAAAATAAGAAATTTTTGAAAAATTTCCTATAAAAATAAGAAATTTTAAAAAAACAATCCTATATAAATAAGAAATTTTTGAAAAAAATTCCTATAAAAACAAGAAATTTGTTAAAAATTTCCTATAAAAATAAGAAATTTTGGAAATAAGTTCCTATAAAAATGAAAAATTTTTAAAAATTTCCTATAAAAATAAGAAATTGAAAAAAAAATCCTATAAAAATAAGAAATTTTTTTAAAAATTTTCTTATAAACATAAGAAATTTTTTTAAAAATTTTCTTATAAACATAAGAAATTTTTTTAAAAATTTCCTATAAAAATTATAAAAGTTTAAAAAATTTTGGATAAACATAAGAAATTTAAAAAAAATTTCCTATAGCATTAAAACATTCTTGAAAATTTTCCCATAAAATTAAAAGATTTTTGAAAATTTTCCTATACAAATTAGAACTTTTTAGAAATTTCCTATAAAACAAGAAATTTTTAATAAATTCCTCTTTCTTTAAAAACATTTTTAAAAATTTTCTATAAAAATATAATTTTTTTAAAAAATATCCCATATATATACAAAAATTGTGGAAAAGTTTCCTATAAAAATAATAAATTAAAAAAAAAATTCTATAAAAATAAGAAATTTTTGAAAAATTTCCTATAAAAATAAGACATTTTTGAAAAATTTCTTATAAAAACTTAAAATTTTTGAAAAATTTGCAATTATTGAAAAACTTCATATAAAAATAAGAAGTTTTTGAAAATTTTGTTATAAAATTAAGAAATTGTTGAAATTTTTCCTATAAAAATAATTTTTTTAATAATTTCCTTTAAAAAATTAGAAATTTTACAAAAATTGTAATAAAATTGGCCCAAACCACAGTAAAACTCTTCTTATTAAAAAGTAAAGCATATCTTAAGGCTGTGATTAAGTCCACGTTGCCGCCATCTTGTGGTTGTTAGCTGGATAAATATTATTTATTTTTATTAAGTGTAAGTACTAGTCAGCTGATCAAGCGCTCATTTTCAAAACAATTTCTAAACGGGACAGTTCAGTTAAAATACATTTTAAAGTTTCCCATGAATCCTCCAACTCGTTTTATACGAGGTCGTGGTAGAGGTGGCGGAGCATACCGACCATATTTCTATTTTAAACGCAATGGTAAGACAATACCCGCTCATGGCAATCGTCCGCCAAATCCTAATTCTCGTGGAAGAGGTGGACGGGGAGCAGCTCAAACTGCAACTACATCAAATTTACCAAACCGCTTAAACAATGTACCCATGCCCACGGCTTTGGCCTCTAGCTTTCTGCGGCCACAAAACTTTGTAGTTCCCGAAGATGTGCAACAAAAAACTCAATCCATTGAAATTGAAGTGCCTTCTCTGCTGCCCGGTTGGCGACTGTATTTCTATAAGGAACGTCTGGAAGAGTCGGAAGAACTGACTCAACGTGTTCGACACCTAGAAAATCATTTTAAAGATTTTGTGGCTCATTATGATTATCTGGATATACAAAGAAAAAGCTTTTTCGAATTAAAAGCCGGTGTTATAAGTAAAGATGAAATGCTTAAGGAGAAGTGGCCCAGTCTTCTGCAAGATTTAGCCAAAACCCCTTTGAAAACTCTCTCAATAATTGGTATGGCAATGCATTCTTTGGCCACAGCGGCAGCTTTCGATGAGTCTTTGAGTCAACCTTCTTGCAGTGTTTTGAGATATATACCTAAAACTATAAGACCCCATAAGATTTATGTGCGTCCAACCGGTTTTATAACGGAAGGGGCTATAGCCGGCATAAGTTCTTTGGAGCTAGATCAGCTCTATTGTATACGTGGTAGAGTTAAGGAAATTGGACCAGTGGATGCAGCTGCTTCATGGGTGGCCTACAAATGTACACGTTGTAAACAGGATCAGGCCTTAAGGCAGACGGGTAAGTTTCTTTGAATTATATTAAATTTTTTAATATGAAAATCCTATTTTCTTAAGGCTTTCAACCCTGCCGCCCGACATCCTGCAAACGTACAGGTTGCTTGGCCAAAGTGAACTTCATAGAACTGCGCTCTTCACCCTTTACACGCATTACCCCCAAACAAACCATACGCCTTACAGAAGCCCGTCTAGATGTTATTTACGATCCCGAACAGGAGAGTAAAAACTATATCGATGTGGAACTTAAATACGATTTAGTAGACTCTATATATTTGGGCCAGGAAATAGTAGTAACTGGAGTCCTTAAAATAAGACCTTTACAAGATGAACAAAAATTTGATCAGCCTTCGACCTCTAAAGGTAATATGGAGATTTTTCTCAATGCCGTATCCATAGTAGATGCCAAATACTGTAAATATCAATATACCGAAAAGGATTTGGAGGCCATAACTATGATAAATAGCGAGACAGATAGTTTTAAGTTACTGGTTCATTCACTGGCTCCCGAAGTACATGGTCATGAATTAGTTAAGGCTGGTGCCTTATTGTCTCTCATAGGAGGTTCTGGTTCTCAGATGCATGACGAAGATGAGATTAATGTTTTGTTGGTAGGAGATCCGGGAGTGGGCAAGAGTAATATAGTCCAGCAATGTAGTAAAGTTTCACAAAAAGGCAGCCTGGTGCAGGGAAAAACAGTGAATACAACTAACGCCACCAAACTAGCGCATACTATAAAAGGCCGTCATAAATTTACCCTAGAATCAGGAGCACTCTATAATGCCACAAAAGGCCATTGCTCTATAGATGACATAGATCGTTTGGCCAGCCAAGATGACTCAATAATAAATGTCTTACAATCCAAACTATCTTGTTTATCCATATCCACGCTTAGTACCCAAATGCATACACCAACATCTGTCATAGCCACGGCCAATACCGTAAGTGGTCATTATGATCAATCTAAGTTGTTAATCGAAAATATACGCATAAACCCAGCACTGCTTAGTGAATTTCATTTGGTCTTCTTAATGCTGGACAAGCCCAACAAGGAAATGGATACTTCATTAACAGAACATGTCAGGGCTTTACATGCGGGTAGCAAAAGGAATTCCATAATAGCTAATAAATTTGAACAGAAGCCCAAAACAAATAATTCCATGAATATGAGTATAGATGAGAATGTAAATCATATGAATATAGATGAGGATGATAATATAGGATTAAGATTAAAATTAAATCCTATAGAGGAGTTGGAAATGGATTTGCTGCCCACGGTGTTAATGAAAAAGTTTATAGGTAAGTCGATTTTTCAAATATTTCCCATATATTTTTGAAACACGTTAAAAAAAAATAGTAGGTACATTTTTGAAAAATTTCCTATAAAAATAGTAAATTTTTGAGAAATTTCCATAAAATTTTTTAAAAATTTCCTATCAAAATACAAAATTTTTTTAAAATTTCCTATCAAAATACAAAATTTTTGAAAAATTTCCTATCAAAATACTATTTTTTCGAAAAAATTTCCTATAAAAATAGTAAATTTTTTAAAAATTTCCTATAGAAATAGTAAATTTTTTTAAAAATTTCCTATAAAAATAGAAATTTTTTTTAAAAATTTCCTATAAAATAGTAAATTTTTAAAAAAGTTCCTATAAAAATAGAAACTTTTTAGAAAATTTCCTATAAAAATAGGATTTTTTTTTTTAAATTTCCTATAAAAATAGTAAATTTCCTATAAATATAGCAAATTAAAAACAAAAAAAAATAGTAAATTTTTGAAAAACTTCCTATAAAAAAAAAGGAAATTTCTGAAAAATTTTCTATAGGAAATGTTTGAAAAAATTCCTATAAAAATAGGAAATTTTTGAAAAATGTCCTATAAAAAAAATAAATTTTTGAAAAATTTTCTATAAAAATAGTAAATTTTGAAAAACTTTCCAAAAACAGTTAATTTTTGAAATTTTTTCTTAAAAAAATGAAATTTTTGAAAAATAATAAATTTTTCAAATTTTGAAAAATTTCTTAAAAAAATATTAAATTTTTTAAAATTTCCTACAAAAATAAAAAATTTTTGAAATTGTTTTAATAATTCCCTAAAAATTGTGAATTTTGGAAAACTTTTGCTAAAAATAAAAATTATTGGATTAAACTTTATTTGCACTTCCAGCCTATTCCCGTGATCAGGTTAAACCCTTATTCATACCCGAATCTTCTGAAGCATTGAAAAAATTTTATTTCGAACTAAGAGAAGAAACTGCCAAAACCTCAGCACCAATTTCATCCGGGTAAGTCTTTAAAAATTTAAATTTTTTACTTAATTTATACATTTTTCACGTTTTATTGAAATTCTTTGAGTATTTCTTTCTTACATCTAAATAATTTATATACAATTATTATTATCATAAAAATCTATAAATAAACTTAAATTTTAAATGGAAAACCTTATAAATCTAACGCAATAACTTTAAAAATGAAGATACTGGCAGTTCAAGTAAAATGGCCAAAACGAATGACACTGCATATGAGGCTGACATTGTAAAGACAATAAAAGCAAACTGTAAAGAGTTATAAATTTTATTAAATTAATAATTTACATCAAAAACTTGTTTTATAAAGATGTTAATTTTTTCATTGCAATGGAAACTTACCATCATGCCAGTGCCAAAGTAAATTGGTTCTCTTAAGGTGGCAATTACCACACGTGATATTATTAGATGCACCATAAAGGCACCATAGGTTAGACGTCCTAATATGCGGAAAATGGGTAGACAACAGAATTTAAGGAAGATCCCTGGACAAAATTTGGATTAAAACCGAAAAGTTATAAGTTAAATTTGTTTAATACTTACAACCACATTTCGATGTCATTCCCACAATAAATATACCTAAGCCTATGCCCCATACATTACGCTGTATGGCAGCATATAGACTATTCCACAAAAGCATATCTTCATCATTATATTGCTGCAAGAAAGTGTGACCCGAAAACATCCATAATACTCCAATGGGTATCAGACTGTAGAATAGGACATGGAATAACATAAATTTTCTCAATTTTATTTGATGCTTGGAGATATAATCATAAGCTAGGGCAGCCAGGACACCACAGAAATAGCAGGCGAAATTCATATGGAAGGATACATAGAATTCATTAAACTGACGGCTTTCAACGAAGGAATCGCGTTGGATTCTGAAAGAAAAAAATTACAAAACATAAATTCAGAACAAATTTTTTGAATATTTTTTCAAACATTAAGAATTTTTGAAAATTTTCCTACAAAAATAGAAAATTTTTGAATAAATTTCTATAAAATTAGAAAATTTTTGAAAAAATTCCTATAAAATTAGAAAAATTTTGAAAATTTTCCTTTAAAAATAGAAAATTTTTGAAAAATTTCCTATAAAAATAGAAAATTTTTGAAAAATTTCCTATAAAAATAGAAAATTTTTGAAAAATTTCCTATAAAAATAGAAAATTTTTGAAAAATTTCCTATAAAAATAGAACATTTTTGAAAAATTTCCTATAAAAATAGAAAATTTTTGAAAAATTTCCTATAAAAATAAAAAATTTTTGAAAAATTTCCTATAAAAATAGAAAATTTTTGAAAAATTTCCTATAAAAATAGAAAATTTTTGAAAAATTTAATATAAAAATAGCAAATTTTTGAAAAATTTCCTATAAAAATAGAAAATTTTTGAAAAATTTAATATAAAAATAGCAAATTTTTGAAAAATTTCCTATAAAAATAGAAAATTTTTGAAAAATTTCCTATAAAAATAGAAAATTTTTGAAAAATTTTCTATAAAACTAGAAAATTTTTAAAAAATTTCCTATAAAAATAGAAAATTTTTAAAAAATTTCCTATAAAAATAGAAAATTTTTGAAAAATTTCCTATAAAAGTAGAAAATTTTTAAAAAATTTTCTATACAAATAGAAAATTTTTGAAAAATTTCCTATAAAAATAGAAAAATTTCCTATAAAAATAGAAAATTTTTGAAAAATTTCCTATAAAAATAGAAAATTTTTGAAAAATTTCCTATAAAAATAGAAAATTTTTGAAAAATTTCCTATAAAAATAGAAAATTTTTGAAAAATTTCCTATAAAAATAGAAAATTTTTGAAAAATTTCCTATAAAAATAGAAAATTTTTGAAAAATTTCCTATAAAAATAGAAAATTTTTGAAAAATTTCCTGGAAAAATTGAAAATTTTTGAATAATTTCCTATAAAAATAGAAAATTTTTGAAAAATTTCCTATAAAAATAGAAAATTTTTGAAAAATTTCCTATAAAAATAAGAAATTTTTGAAAAATTTCCTATAAAAATAAGAAATTTTTGAAAAATTTCCTATAAAAATAGAAAATTTTTGAAAAATTTCCTATAAAAATAGAAAATTTTTGAAAAATTTCCTATAAAAATAGAAAATTTTTGAAAAATTTCCTATAAAAATAGAAAATTTTTGAAAAATTTCCTATAAAAATAGAAAATTTTTGAAAAATTTCCTATAAAAATAGAAAATTTTTGAAAAATTTCCTATAAAAATAGAAAATTTTTGAAAAATTTCCTATAAAAATAGAAAATTTTTGAAAAATTTCCTATAAAAATAGAAAATTTTTGAAAAATTTCCTATAAAAATAGAAAATTTTTGAAAAATTTCCTATAAAAATAGAAAATTTTTGAAAAATTTCCTATAAAAATAGAAAATTTTTGAAAAATTTCCTATAAAAATAGAAAATTTTTGAAAAATTTCCTATAAAAATAGAAAATTTTTGAAAAATTTCCTATAAAAATAGAAAATTTTTGAAAAATTTCCTATAAAAATAGAAAATTTTTGAAAAATTTCCTATAAAAATAGAAAATTTTTGAAAAATTTCCTATAAAAATAGAAAATTTTTGAAAAATTTCCTATAAAAATAGAAAATTTTTTAAAAATTTCTTATAAAAATAGAAAATTTTTGAAAAATTTCCTATAAAAATAGAAAATTTTTGAAAAATTTCCTATAAAAATAGAAAATTTTTGAAAAATTTCCTGGAAAAATTGAAAATTTTTGAATAATTTCCTATAAAAATAGAAAATTTTTGAAAAATTTCCTATAAAAATAGAAAATTTTTGAAAAATTTCCTATAAAAATAAGAAATTTTTGAAAAATTTCCTATAAAAATAAGAAATTTTTGAAAAATTTCCTATAAAAATAAGAAATTTTTGAAAAATTTCCTATAAAAATTAGAAATTTTTGAAAAATTTCCTATAAATATAATAAATTTTCGAAAAAATTCTTATAAAAATAAGAAATTTTTGAAAAAAAATCCTTTAAAAATAAGAAATTTTTGAAAAAATTTGCCATAAAAATAGAAAATTTTTGAAAAATTTTGTATAAAAATAGAAAATTTTTGTAATAAAAAAGGAAATTTTTGAAAAATTTTGTATAAAAATAGAAAATTTTTGTATAAAAATAGAAAAATTTTTGAAAAATTTTGTATAAAAAAAGACAATTTTTGAATAAAAAATTTTCTTTTAATAATTAATTTTTGATGAACGGACTTACTGTGGGGTTGGCATAAATATAGCATGATATCCTTGGAGATAGGTAAACACACCGGGCACTGCAAAAAAGATTCCAAATACTGCTCCTAAAATCCATTTGCCGGCTTTGCGCCATCTGTTGTAATGAAGAAAATACATTAATCGGAAATTTATTAACATTAATCAAATTTTCACTTACTTGTGAGCCATCATCAAGAAAACTAAACTTAGAACAAAGGATTGGGTATCCGAGGCCAAATACCAGCCTTGAAGCATACACTTTAATATTGAAAAGGGACAGAGTTAAAATTTATTTAAAATCTCGAAAATTAAAAAAAAACCTACCCTTTCATTGGTATTGATATAATTATTCAAATACAATAAATTAGCCCACCAATTTTTGCGACAAGACAATTGCTCACGTTCCAAAATATGGCGAAATAAGGGACCGCCAGCATTGTCGAAATAAATACCGCTCCATAATATAACAAAGGCATAAGGTATGGTCAGTCTAGAAATAATATTTTAAATATGTATTATATGTAACCTTTTCGAGTAGTTTTGATTATAAACATTTTACCTCAAATAACGAAAAACATTAAATTTTATAAATAGCCCAATATACTGTAGCATGGACATTTCCTCATTCTCCTTGGCCACTACTAACCAATTGATGGTCAACAATAAGCCACTTATCACAAAAAAGGTCACGGTTATCAATGAACCCGCTACCAATAGCGTACCTGCTAAGGTATGTAATAATCTTTCCGGATCTTGGGGATTGCTAATAGCCCCTTCGTATAACACCCAATTTGTATGAGCAAATATTACCAGAAACATCGAAAAGAATTTAAAACAATCCAGAAACCTCAATTCTCTACCCATTTTGCCACTAGGTTCTTGATTTAAACGATACCAATTGCGGGCTATCGAAAAACTAACACAGATTTTGGAGGCTAAAGAAAGAAATTTTGAAAATCATGAGTATTTTATATATTTTGTTTGTTAAACATTTCTTTACCTAAGTTTCCTGGCGAGGATTTGTAGTGATCACGATCTGTTAACAACTTGTCCTTGCGTTTGTGCTTCAAGTGTAAATCAAACAAACTGCTTGCTGTGGCGGCGAGTATCAAAAGACCCACAATAGCATAAAATGTTAAATTCCAGGGATCTAGAAAGAAAAATGTTTGATTATAATAAATGTCTGGAATGTGGGTAGAGTGTACCTAGTATTAATGATATTCCATACATTCATAAATAAATGTAATAAACTGGGATCAAGTGCCAATAATTTTTCTTTTTAAGTAATGTTTACATAACGACAATTTTGATAAAAAAAATTTCTATAGAAATTTATAGATAATTTTCGATACAAAAATTTTCTATAGAAATTTTTGATATAAAATTTATAAAAAATTTTCGATACAAAATTTTTCATTAAATAATTTTTTCATTAAAAATTTTTCTATAGAAAGTTTTCGATATAAAATGTTTTTATAAAAAATTATCAATATACAATTTTTCTATCGAAAATTTTCGATATCAAATTTTTCTATAGAAAATTTTCGATTTAAAATTTTTCTATAGAAAATTTTCGATTTAAAATTTTTCTACAGAAATTTTTCGATATAAAATTTTTCTATAGAAATTTTTCGACAGAAAATTTTCTATATCAAATTTTTCTATAGAAAATTTTCGATTAAAATTTTTCTATAGAAAATTTTAGATATAATCAATATAAGATTTTTCAATAGAAAATTTTCGTTATAAAATTTTTCTATAGAAAATTTTTTTATAGAAAGTTTTCGATGTAAAATTTTTCTATAGAAAATTTTCAATATGCAATTTTTCTTTAGAAAATTTTCGATATAAAATTTTTCTATAGAAAATTTTCGATATAAAATTGTTCATTAAATTAAATAAAAGAAAATTTTCTATAGAAAATTTTCGATTTAAAATTTTTCTATAGAAAATTTTCGATATAAAATTGTTCATTAAATTAAATAAAAGAAAATTTTCTATAGAAAATTTTCGATATAAAATTTTTCTATAGAAAATTTTCGATATAAAATTGTTCATTAAATTAACTAAAAGAAAATTTTCTATAGAAAATTTTCGATTTAAAATTTTTCTATAAAAAATTTTCGATAGAAAATTTTCGAAATAAAATTTTTCTCTACACATTTTTCGATATAAAATTTTTCTATAGAAATTTTTCGATATAAAATTTTTCTATAGAAATTTTTCGATATAAAATTTTTCGACAGAAAATTTTCGATATTAAATTTTTCTATAGAAAATTTTCGATTAAAATTTTTCTATAGAAAATTTTAGATATATAAGATATAAGATTTTTCAATAGAAAATTTTCGTTATAAAATTTTTCTATAGAAAATTTTCGATATGAAATTTTTCTTTAGAAAATTTTCGATATAAAATTTTTCGACAGAAAATTTTCGATATCAAATTTTTCTGTAGAAAATTTTCGATATCAAATTTTTCTATAGAAAATTTTTGATTTAAAATTTTTCTATATAAAATTTTGTACAGAAAGTTTTCGATGTAAAGTTTTTGTACAGAAAATTTTTGATAAAAATTTTTATACAGAAAATTTTTGATTAAAATTTTTCTATAGAAAATTTTAGATATAATCAATATAAGATTTTTCAATAAAAAATTTTTGTTATAAAATTTTTCTATAAAAAATTTTCGATATGAAATTTTTCTTTAGAAAATTTTTGATATAAAATTTTTCGACAGAAAATTTTCGATATCAAATTTTTCTGTAGAAAATTTTCAATATAAAATTTTTCTAAAGAAAATTTTCGATATAAAATTTTTCTATACAAAATTTTCGATATAAAATTTTTATAAAGAAAATCTTCGAAATAAAATTTTCGATATAAAATTAAAAAAAAACTTTTTGATATATTTTTTTTTTTTTTAATTTTTTGATATTAAATTTTTTTTAAAAAATTTTTGATATAAAATTTTTTTAAATAAAATTTTCGATATAAAATTTTTCATCGAAAATTTAGAACATAAAGTATTTCTATAGAAAATTTTTGGTACAATTTTTTTTTTAATAAAATTTTTGATAGAAAATTTTTGATATAATACTTTTGATATAATATTTTTGATATCAAATCCGTTTGTATGTCAAAACAATAATTTTAAATGAAATTATTTTACTAACTTTTGACAAGTAAGTAATATTTTAGTGAACTTTATATACTTACTTACTAAACTCCCCTATATTTACAACCTGTAAAGGACAAAGGCCGAGTATATTTCTGAAATCTTGTGCGCATGTTCTCCACTTGCGTAGGCCAAGCTTTGAAACATTTTCGTCTACTTGATCTTTCCATCGAAATTTTTATTCTAAATTTAGCTTTTTCATTATAATTGCTTTTCCCAGAATGCCCTAACCCATATTTTTTATCGTTCTTATGGGAGAACTCGCTCCACATGTTAGCTAACTACATTAACGGGTGTTAACGTAGTTACGCGGGTGATAACACTAGGAGATCAGTGTCCACAGTTGAGATGAAGAATGAACTTTATATGTAATATATTACATATTATATCCTAAAAGTATGCTACACAAATGTTTCTGAAATATTTTACATTTTGATTTATATCGAATGCGGTTTGGCCCCAGTCTATAAGAGATTGACTTGATTCTTTCTATACCTCAAAACCGGAGCAGTTTTTTTTTGGGTCGGAATCCATATGCTACCAGAAATATGAGTAAAATGTACCGACTAACGCTATAGAATAATTTGAATAATGGAAAATAATTTGAATAATAGACACCAATTTAAATTCATAAGCAAACAAATCGAAATAATTAACTTGTAAACCCAATATTAAAAGGCTTAAGTTTTATTTAATTTAATATAGCTTCAATTTATTCGGAACACTCTTTAGTAGTCCCCCAGCCATCAAAATTTAATATTCTTCTATAATGCTACATAACCGGTGATGTAAGCAAATGCTGGAATCGAACTTACAATCACGCTAAATTATATATTTCTTACCTTGTTCTATGGTTCTATTGCTGCTTTCACAATATTCAATTACACTTTCTGCCGCTAAATTAAATTTCTTCAATCTCAAGTTGACACATTGATTTAAGAGATGATTATAACGTTGACGGTTACCTTCTTCCGATTTAAATAAATTTAAATAAACATTAACCTGTAAATAAAAAGAAAAACAATAAAATTCAAACAAAACATTAATAAAACATATAGTTAAACATTATAAACCAATAATAAAAGTCACTGCTAACTAATATTCAATTTGTAAAGCAAAGAAAAAAAGGTCTGAAAACCATAAACTTAATCATATTAACAATTTTTTATTTCTATTCTTCAAATGCGGTCAGTTTAACAGATGATTGAAAACTCAAGTGTAATGACCTTGAAATTGATCAAAAACGCATACAAGAATTCATCGACAAATCAGAGTAACGCACAATTAATATTCCAAAAAAGAAAAACATAAATTTATGCCTAAATAATGTAAATCTCAATATAAAAAAAATATTTAAAATACTCAGATAATGACATTAAACAAAAAATGTAAAAAAAAAAACTAAAAACAAAAAGTGGCTGCAAGCATTTCATTGAGATAATTTAAACTGCTTTTTAAATTTTGAATGTGTTTTAATAATTTCTGGGCCTATTGGTGGTTTGTTAATTATTTCTTACAATTCCCAGACATTGAAAACCGGAGACCGACCGGTGCTTTTTTAGTTTGAATTTCTTCTTCTACTTCTTTTCAAACTCGTCTTGTTTAGATTTTCGGATGTAAATTTACAAATTTACACAGCCTTTGAAAAAAAAACAAAGATTTGAACAGAAAAATTCCAAAATCATGTTTAAATCATTATCAATGAGTATAAGAAATATTTAAAAAAAAATATGAATTAATTAACAAACGATATTTTGCAATAGACCAAGAAACCCTGACTAATACTAGTATTTTCTAATGCATTTTAATGTAAAATCATTTGGTACCTATTTTGAATAGTTAATTCTTGGCTCATTTTAAAATTAAAGAAAGAAACTTGAACAAGAATTTTGTTAATTAAATTTTGTTTTTTAAAAGAAGCTATCTTTAAGTGTTTTATAATAGCTATTCCAGTTTTTAATTATTGCCTACACGTGCTGATTTTTTCGGCTTAGCATTTTTATGTAAATTTATTTTGCGATTTTTTCTTACATCTGCTAATTGTATTGAACTGTTGTTGTAAATAATAGGCAGAAAATAAGACTTTCATATTCAAATATTTTAAAAATTTTAATTAAATTATGTTAAAAACAAGTAAGAAAGTGCTATAGTCGGTCAAGCCCGACCATACGATACCCTTCACCACTAAGGTCAAAAGTGTTATTTTTTCTGTATAAAGACAAATATTTGCTAAATTTTGCTATCATACAAACATTTTCTCAAAACTTTTATATTTAAGCTGCTTCCGACATTTGGACTTATATGAGAGCTAGGGTCAAATGTGGACCGATTATCTCGAAATTTGGAAAATTGATTACAGTTGTTACAAAAATTATGTATGTAAAAAATAAACTTAAAATTCCCATTATCTTCAGATTTACGAGCTTTTTAGTAATTTTTGTCTCATTTAGTGTGTTTTTAAAGAAAAGTTTGTATGGGAGCTATGGTCAAATGTGGACCGATTTTAACGAAATTTGGTACATTTGGTACAATTTTAGTTGACATAGGCAGTATTTGATTTAAATTTCATGAAAAAATATTGATATTTGTGGCCAATATATCAATTCCGGGAAGTGGGACCTATGGGAGGTACCATAAATGATGGACCGATTTTGACGAATTTCAATAGCCATGGTTCCACTATCAAAAAATGATATGTTCCAAATTTCATCAAATTATCTTTAGAATTGCGAGCTGTAGTTTGATAACAAGGTTTACATGGGGGTCCAGCCAGCCAGACGGACGGACATCGCTAAATCGACTCAGAAAGTGGTTCTAACAAAATTTTATTGCGTAAATCAAAGTCACTTTCTTTCAGTTCTTAAATTTTATAAGGATGGAACTTCAGACTTCAGAAGGGTGATGTTGGGGATGTTCGATACCAAGCAACGGCTCTTAACTTTGTAAGCCCAGACTTATCTTGGTTATCCTTCATCTCAACTGTGGACACTGGCCAACTCATGGTATCATCCGGGGAACTACGTTAACACCCGTTAATGTAGAAAGCTAACATGTGCCGGAAGTTCTTCCATAAAAACGATAAAAATATGGGCTAGAACGTCGGGCTAGTAACCCACTCCTAAAAAAACAAATGCTAAAATTAGAAAAAAAGACGGCCCTCCTTAATGTTAGAAGGGTACGTCCGAAACTTTGATGGAACAAACAAGTAGAGGAAAATCGTTGAAAGCTTGGCCTACGAAATTGAAGAATATGCTCACAAGATCAAAGCACATGGATTTCTAAAATATGCTCGGCCTTTGACCTTAACAGGTTGTATATATAGGTCATTTAAGGAAGTAAGTAAGTAAGAACTTCAGATTCTTTTTTTTAAATTTCATGAATAATCGCTCTTCGAAGTCCCAGTAAGGCTGCTCGTTTCCGCATTGAAAGTCGCGGATTTTACATAGACTGCTTTCAACCAAGATCGACTGGGCCCTGGCTGTGGGACATTCATAGCCAAGGATGTTGCGAGGAATCTCTGCATCCACTTACGAATTAAATTTACAATCACTTCATCATGTATTCGCCGAATACCGAACTTTTAACAAAATTTTCGACGAACAATTACGTAAGCATATCACTCATAAATCTTACAAAATGTCTTGCAAATGCGCAATGCTCACTCGACCATTGCGAAATCTTGACTGACAAATCAGCACAATGGATAATTCAAACGGCGATACCCTGCCTCTGCATCGTTTAGTAGTTTTTGAAATAATCGTATTTTTAATATAAATTTGCCACCAGAAACCCTGTACTAACTCCTAACAATACATTTGATCTCGACCGATCATTTACTGCCTTTCCTTGCTTCTACTATTTATATGTGTCATTATTTATAATAGTTTCTTAAAAGGTATATTTTTATTATAATATGTAACTTCCCTTTTGGGTTATAAATAACAATGTTTTTATCCAACTCAACTACTGTGGCTCTTTAAAAAACATGCTATCGGTAAATGGCTCTCGTTGACATCATGCGTGTCCACTTATGCTACAATATATTGCGAAGGTTTCTAATGTTGCGCCAATCCTTAAAAATTGTGATTCAAGCCTTTCAAAGGTATGGAAATCTCAATGTTGTATTCTATTGCATAAATCTACGGAGGGTCATTTATTTCATCTGTATGGGTGGTGTAGGTGGATTTGCTCTTGATATTCTAGGCATGAAGATTCCAGTATAAAAAATAGAAACATTCAAGTGTATTAGTTTTTAAAAATGGTGTAAGAAATACTTCACTCTAGCAGATTTCATTACATTTATACCACATACATACATATGTATAACCGACACAAAATGAAATACAACACTTAGGTATGGACCGGTGCACAGTAAGAAATTACGGCCAAAACCCCTATAGATTTTTTTAATTTTTTTTTATAAATTTTAATGTCAAATTAGAGCTGACATTTCAAAACATGTAATCCCAAATGTTTACGGTACTGCAATGTCTACTAAGCCTGTAATAATTTCTCAAAGTTTGAATATTTATTTATATATTCTTAATAAGATTATTTGTCTATTTGAACCTATATATAAAATTCGCTTAATTTTGGAATACGTGTAAAATTTTAACTTTTTCTTTTTTAGATTAAAAAGTAGTACCTTTTAGTAATCAACCGCATCAATTTTGATATTTTTTGACCTATTGGTCATCTAGAATTTGAGCAATTAAAACAACCATACAAATTGTTTTTAAAAAATTTTAAATACAAAGTTTGATAGACCGCGAATTTTTTTAAGAGATTTTTAGAGGTTGAAGCACAAAACTCTCTAATAGCTTAATTGAATCATTAATAAGCTCTATAAATTTCATATCCATTTGCATCCAATTTTAAGAATTATAACGTTTTTAGTAACACCCCTTTTTCACAATTTAATGCAATTTTTCGCGAAAAAATCACTACTTGAAGTGAAATATAGGAATGATGTAATATTTTTATGCCATTTTCTTTAGTTTCCTTTCTAATTCTATGCAAAATTGATATATAAAAATAAAAAAACAACAAAATGTTTAATTTTGAATGACCTTTATGTAATTTATTTAAGTATATAGGTAGTGGTCACATAATTGTGGACGCAATAAAAATTGTAAAATCCGCAAATTGTATATTATTCAAGGACTCGTAATATTTTTTATAAAAATATTCGATGTTTAGAGTTTTTCCGTAGGTTTGTTAGAAGTATACAAAATCTGGTTATAAGCTCATAGTATGAGCTCAATATCTATGAAAGGACATGTCCGATTTTGACAAGTCATATATCGTAGGATAGGTATTCTTTTCATATATTATTCTATTTAAGTAAATAATTTTTATAATCTCCAGCATAGATTTTTCAGCATGTTTAGTTGTGCAGTTTTAAGTGACCACAGCCTTTATATTTTCTTAAAAAGTCAATTTCAGTTTAACTAAAGTAATATTATTTATATATACTGAAAATTTCAAGAACGAAAGTCAAGAAATTACCAAGTTATTGAGTTTTGACCGTATTTTCCCACTGTGCGGTGCTTTAAAGTATATTTTAGAGCTTCTCGATAGAGTTATATATCGTCACCGATATATCTATCGGTGACAGTTGGTTGTTCAAGCTAGATTCAACAAAATTTATTGTATTAGTAGAAGTGCCCTGAATGCAGGTCCTGATTTTTAACTAAACTTTTACCTTATTTTAAGTTTATTTCTTTGTAAATTGAAAGCCTAATTTTTTTACGTTTACATGCTTTAAATTTGAATTGTAAATTAAAATTAGTTTAAATATTTTTGAAATCATAATTTTTTGCATAATCTTCCCATAACTTTGTACTCGTATTATACAAAATATTTGTCAACAACTGGCCATTTTGTTTTAAAATATACTAATGGTTTTAGAAATTGAAATTATGCTAGAACCAATATGTTTTAAATTTTGTTGGTAAAACTTAAGCTGTTCAATATTCACGTGACTTACAAATTATAGAGAACACAGTTCTCAAAACTAATTTGTCATATGATTTCCAAACGTTTTTTTTTTAATAAATCTGTAAATGTAAATATCTTAAATAGGTAATTTTTTCTATTTATAATGACAAATAAGCAGAATTTCTACTTCATGATCGACGACTCATTACTTTAAAGTTTACTAGCAATTTCAAGTAGCCCTCTTAAGTCTTTTGTTTATTTGTTTGCGTAGATCCCATACATTCATTTGTACAAGTAAATAATTTTAATATACTCGTAGTTACAAAAATAACTAGAATATTAAAAAAAAACAATTACTAACCTTTGTATTATTCACTAGAATTCCTTTAAATAATTCATTTGCCTCATCTTCGGGCAAATTATTAATTTCCGATTGACACCATTGCAAACAAATGCCATAGTACAAATGACGATGTTGAAAATGATGTTTATAGTACATGGAAATCTCCTCAATAGCCTGCCAAGCTTCATTGTCTTTTTGCGGTATAACATCAGCGCGTACAAAACAATACATGGAAAAGTCATTGAACTCTTGCAGGCAACGATCATAGTCATCCAGACTATACAGGGAAGGCATCTTATAGTATTGGGTCACTGAAAAAAAAAACAAACAAAAAACAAGAGAAAAAATTTTATTAAAATTTCAATCTAGGAATATGGAAAAAATCTTATCTGACAACTTTTAAGTTAAATGGAAAAGAATTGACTTAATGTAAAGTTTATTTTATACCCTTAATTAACTAGAAATCCTTGTAAATTGATGCCGATTCTTTTTGTTGCGGTTTTTTTGCACTTTTTTTTTAATTTAGTTCTAGGTAATAGTGCCTTATTAAGATTTTTATTTGTTTCTCTGAGGTTTTTATTATTTTTTAGCAAAAGTGAAAGGAAACTTGTTTTTTAAGATTTCTTTAGAATCTCGTAAGAACATCCTTTGTCTTAGGATTGTTCTAGAATTCTGAGTGGTAATGTAATGGAAAATTTATTTTATTTTGTTATTATTTTGACATATGAGAAACTAGTTAAGTTTTACTTAAGTTTTATTTTGCATCTTTCAATTTAAAATTTTTGTTTAAGTCAAAGTAACTTAGTGTGAAATTTGTTTTGTGTTAAACAAAATTACATTTTATCTTAAGGATCTTTGCAGTTCATTAAATTTTTTTACTTACTTGTTATAAAATAAAAGTATTAAATTTTTAAAAATTTAATAATTTTTATCAGATTATTTAGCATTTGTTTCACTTAATAAGGAACTATCTTTCTAGTACTAACAGCTGTGCTGAAAAGTTGTAGACTAACGCAAAAGAAAGTGTTTTTTTTTTATAAAAAAAAAACATCTAAAATTTTCATTTTCAAAAAATCTTTATAACATCGATAATTTTCTATATAGAAAATTTAAACATCGATAATTTTCTATATAGAAAATTTAAACATCGATAATTTTCTATATAGAAAATTTAAACATCTAAAATTTTCTATATAGAAAATTTAAACATCGAAAATTTTCTATATAGAAAATTTTAACATCGAAAATTTTCTATATAGAAAATTTTAACATCGAAAATTTTCTATATAGAAAATTTTAACATCGAAAATTTTCTATATAAAAAATTTTAACATCGAAAATTTTCTATATAGAAAATTTTAACATCGAAAATTTTCTATATAGAAAATTTAACCATCGAAAATTTTCTATATAGAAAATTTTAACATCGAAAATTTTCTATATAGAAAATTTTAACATCGAAAATTTTCTATATAGAAAATTTAACCATCGAAAATTTTCTATATAGAAAATTTTAACATCGAAAATTTTCTATATAGAAAATTTTAACATCGAAAATTTTCTATATAGAAAATTTTAACATCGAAAATTTTCTATATAGAAAATTTTAACATCGAAAATTTTCTATATAGAAAATTTTAACATCGAAAATTTTCTATATAGAAAATTTTAACATCGAAAATTTTCTATATAGAAAATTTTAACATCGAAAATTTTCTATATAGAAAATTTTAACATCGAAAATTTTCTATATAGAAAATTTTAACATCGAAAATTTTCTATATAGAAAATTTTAACATCGAAAATTTTCTATATAGAAAATTTTAACATCGAAAATTTTCTATATAGAAAATTTTAACATCGAAAATTTTCTATATAGAAAATTTTAACATCGAAAATTTTCTATATAGAAAATTTTAACATCGAAAATTTTCTATATAGAAAATTTTAACATCGAAAATTTTCTATATAGAAAATTTTAACATCGAAAATTTTCTATATAAAAAATTTTGACATCGAAAATTTTCTATATAGAAAATTTTAACATCGAAAATTTTCTATATAGAAAATTTTAACATCGAAAATTTTCTATATAGAAAATTTTAACATCGAAAATTTTCTATATAGAAAATTTTAACATCGAAAATTTGCTATATAGAAAATTTTAACATCGAAAATTTTCTATATAGAAAATTTTAACATCGAAAATTTTCTATATAGAAAATTTTAACATCGAAAATTTTCTATATAGAAAATTTTAACATCGAAAATTTTCTATATAGAAAATTTTAACATCGAAAATTTTCTATATAGAAAATTTTAACATCGAAAATTTTCTATATAGAAAATTTTAACATCGAAAATTTTCTATATAGAAAATTTTAACATCGAAAATTTTCTATATAGAAAATTTTAACATCGAAAATTTTCTATATAGAAAATTTTAACATCGAAAATTTTCTATATAGAAAATTTTAACATCGAAAATTTTCTATATAGAAAATTTTAACATCGAAAATTTTCTATATAGAAAATTTTAACATCGAAAATTTTCTATATAGAAAATTTTAACATCGAAAATTTTCTATATAGAAAATTTTAACATCGAAAATTTTCTATATAGAAAATTTTAACATCGAAAATTTTCTATATAGAAAATTTTAACATCGAAAATTTTCTATATAAAAAATTTTAACATCGAAAATTTTCTATATAGAAAATTTTACCATCGAAAATTTTCTATATAGAAAATTTTAACATCGAAAATTTTCTATATAAAAAATTTTAACATCGAAAATTTTCTATATAGAAAATTTTAACATCGAAAATTTTCTATATAGAAAATTTTAACATCGAAAATTTTCTATATAGAAAATTTTAACATCGAAAATTTTCTATATAGAAAATTTTAACGTCGAAAATTTTCTATATAGAAAAATTTAACATCGAAAATTTTCTATATAGAAAATTTTAACATCGAAAATTTTCTATATAGAAAATTTTAACATCGAAAATTTTCTATATAGAAAATTTTAACATCGAAAATTTTCTATATAGAAAATTTTAACATCGAAAATTTTCTATATAGAAAATTTTAACATCGAAAATTTTCTATATAGAAAATTTTAACATCGAAAATTTTCTATATAGAAAATTTTAACATCGAAAATTTTCTATATAGAAAATTTTGACATCGAAAATTTTCTATATAGAAAATTTTGACATCGAAAATTTTCTATATAGAAAATTTTGACATCGAAAATTTTCTATATAGAAAATTTTAACATCGAAAATTTTCTATATAGAAAATTTTAACATCGAAAATTTTCTATATAGAAAATTTTAACATCGAAAATTTTCTATATAGAAAATTTTAACATCGAAAATTTTCTATATAGAAAATTTTAACATCGAAAATTTTCTATATAGAAAATTTTAACATCGAAAATTTTCTATATAGAAAATTTTAACATCGAAAATTTTCTATATAGAAAATTTTAACATCGAAAATTTTCTATATAGAAAATTTTAACATCGAAAATTTTCTATATAGAAAATTTTAACATCGAAAATTTTCTATATAGAAAAATTTAACATCGAAAATTTTCTATATCGAAAAATTTAACATCGAAAATTTTCTATATAGAAAATATTAACATCGAAAACTTTCTATATAGAAAATTTTAACATCGAAAATTTTCTATATAGAAAATTTTAACATCGAAAATTTTCTATATAGAAAATTTTAACATCGAAAATTTTCTATATAGAAAATTTTAACATCGAAAATTTTCTATATAGAAAATTTTAACATCGAAAATTTTCTATATAGAAAATTTTAACATCGAAAATTTTCTATATAGAAAATTTTAACATCGAAAATTTTCCATATAGAAAAATTTAACATCGAAAATTTTCTATATAGAAAAATTTAACATCGAAAATTTTCTATATAGAAAATTTTAACATCGAAAACTTTCTATATAGAAAATTTAGCATCGAAAATTTTCTATATAGAAAATTTAGCATCGAAAATTTCCTATATAGAAAATTTTAACATCGAAAATTTTCTATATTGAAAATTTTAACATCGAAAATTTTCTATATAGAAAATTTTAACATCGAAAATTTTCTATATAGAAAATTTGAACATCGAAAATTTTCATATAGAAAAATTTAACATCGAAAATTTTCTATATAGAAAAATTTAACATCGAAAATTTTCTATATAGAAAATTTTAACATCGAAAATTTTCTATATAGAAAATTTTAACATCGAAAATTTTCTATATAGAAAATTTTAACATCGAAAATTTTCTATATAGAAAATTTTAACATCGAAAATTTTCTATATAGAAAATTTTAACATCGAAAATTTTCTATATAGAAAATTTTAACATCGAAAATTTTCTATATAGAAAATTTTAACATCGAAAATTTTCTATATAGAAAATTTTAACATCGAAAATTTTCTATATAGAAAATTTTAACATCGAAAATTTTCTATATCGAAAATTTTAACATCGAAAATTTTCTATATCGAAAATTTTAACATCGAAAATTTTCTATATCGAAAATTTTAACATCGAAAATTTTCTATATCGAAAATTTTAACATCAAAAATTTTCTATATAGAAAATTTTAACATCGAAAGTTTTCTATATAGAAAATTTTAACATCGAAAATTTTCTATATAGAAAATTTTAACATCGAAAATTTTCTATATAGAAAATTTTAACATCGAAAATTTTCTATATAGAAAATTTTAACATCGAAAATTTTCTATATTGAAAATTTTAACATCGAAAATTTTCTATATAGAAAATTTTAACATCGAAAATTTTCTATATTGAAAATTTTAACATCGAAAATTTTCTATACAGAAAATTTTAACATCGAAAATTTTCTATATAGAAAATTTTAACATCGAAAATTTTCTATATAGAAAATTTTAACATCGAAAATTTTCTATGAATGACTTCGTTCCTCATAAAAATATTTATCTTGGGATAAATATTTTTTTTCGAATCAAATTTTACTCATAATTGACTTATAAAAGCTTTTTTATTTATATCAGTTTCTTTTAACAAAAACAATAACGAAAACATAATTTGAACCAAAATCAACATCTGCGTATTTGTATTTATCGTCCAAGTGTTGAGTAAATAAAATTTTGCATAAATTATAATAATTAAAAACACATTAATTAGTTGTCGAAACTAATAAAAGAAACTTGTCAGCACATTTTTTTTTCAAAAGTGCGTAAGTTTTTTTTAATTAAATTTTTTTGAAATTTTTGAAAATCACGCTTGAGAAAAATTCTGAACTAGCACTTGACAAAAAGTAAATAAGAATTTTATTATTTGAACTAAATATGTCATTGAATGATTTTAGTTTTTGCATATTTTCCTAGACTTATGAATGATATGCCTTCAAATAATTGAATGGATAATATAACATTAACTATTATAATATCATCTTTTAAAATCCATGCCTTTGTCTTTACAATATGCGTATTTAATATTTGTTTAGTGTATTCATTAAGCAATTTAAATACTAGCATTTTTACTTTAAACAAATATTAAAAATTACGTTTACAGAATCTCTTAATTTTCTACTCAAGCATTTCACTGTTTGATCACATAGTTTTCCATAATGACAAAGTTTTCGACAATGAATCAAAAAAAAAAAAAAAAAAAAATGTAAAAAATTTCTTGAAATATCACGCCAAATATACCTTACCTATTAGTGAAGGGTATAAAAAGTACCAATTGTGTTTCATTAAACCCATCATCAGATACAGAATTAGACCTGATGCAAATTTACCAGGGTTTTGTTTTTATAATTTTTGAAATATCAATTATTAGGTTTTATAGCTTTTATATCTTTCAAGGACTTTTAGGACACGCACAATTAATGTTTTAACTAAAACAAATTTTTATTGTAAGAATCGATTTAAATTAGTTTGAAACATTAAAATTTATATGTACACTTCATTATTTGTAAACGATTAATACTTTTGTAATTAAAGACACAACTTACTTCCATGGCTCACTTTCCTTAAACTGGAATGAAATGTAAACTGAAGAATTTCGCAATGATTCGAGTAACTTTAAATCAAACAGAAGAGAAATACAAGAAGCAAATATAAAAAACAATCAGCACAATCGATGCATGTCAGTCTATTTCACATTGGGCTAACAGAAGCAAAATTATTGAAAACGAAACCCACACGCACAATCGATGCATCACGGTCTAAAAGGGATATAGGCAGTCAATCGACCAGCCGAAAACTTAAAATAATCTGTGCATCGACTGCCATCTCATTTGTTATTTATTATAACAAAAGAACCAACTGTTCCTTTAAGGCCTTATATAGTTGGCGGTCTTAAAAGACCGGAATAATCTAGGCAAATACTAAATACAATATCAATAACCAATTGGCCATCGCTATATGTGTGACATCGTCTTGTTGAAACCATACATCAGCCAAGTCTTGCTCTTCCATTTTGAAAAGGAATATTAAAAATTATCGCACTGTCATTCACTGTCGCTCGTCATTCACTGTAACGTTTCTTTTGGAAAAGTAATTAAATGATCCCACCGGTCCGGAATCCACACCAAACACTATTTTTTCGGGATGCATTGGCTGTTTTTGCTTGTTTACATACAAATAAATTTTCTGATAAAAAAAACTAAATCTTCTTCCAATTTTGCCAGCGCCCAGTCATCAAAAGTTAGTCATTTTAAAAGTTTTTATACAATGTTTTTACTGCAAAATTTTCTCCGTAGCGTAGTAACAGAGGCCAATTGATGTGAATGGCACTGAATCGATTAATATCGGTTATCAGCAACACAACTGCTATATTTTTCTATATCATACTGGTGATTTTCTCTATCATATTGGTCAGCAATTTAATCATATGATTCCGAATAGCCTTCAGAAGGTCAAACAAACTGAACCTTAAATAGAAGAAGTGCACGATGCACTTTCTTAACCGCGCATGAATTTTGAATGAATTTTTCGTTTTCTTGTCGATTCATGGTTGAATTATTGAATGTTACACAAAAAGAACTGTCAAAAAGAAAAATTACCCGTTTTAACTTTTAAAGTGCCATCTCTAAGGGAGCTTGATATAAACCGGGAGAAGTGATTACTCACACCAAAAGCAAAAAGTTTTAAGAACTTTGCGCCGAACTCTATTGGTAAGTCCATACATTGCAACCTGTATACGCAACCAGTCCAAAGTTATTGTGTTTTTTACTGTTTCTTCTTGTTTCATAACCATCAATATATGATATTTTGAGGCCTCGATGTAAGTTTTAATATCTGTATCAGAGACCGGATTTAAATACTTTTAACACAATATTTTTATATTTAAATCCATAAAAAAACAATCATTGATGTTTAAAAAAATATTAAAAATCCCTCATGATTTATATTTGTTTAAAAATTTTGTTTCTTTTTTCAATCCAATGAAAATAAAATATAAAAAAATCGTTTGGGATATTTATCAGTACAATTCAAAATAATTTTCATCTTTTTTCATCCGATGAAAATAAATTTTGATAGAAAAAATTTAAATCTTATTTCTGTATTTGTCCGGGTATAAAGCATCTTTAGGACGTTTAAATAGCAATAAATTCAATTATTGTTGCAAATTTTATATTGAAATGGGTTTGGGCAACAAATGGTCGTTGTCTAAGTGCGCTTAAAACGCTTAAAAGTTATTTTTTAGAAATAGCGACGCGAATCAAAGAAACCACCAATAGTTCCCATTAGAACTATTATCTTTAACTTCGATGTCCTAAAACATTACAATAAATTGAAAACATTCATACATTCATTGTTGAAAATTTTTAATTTTCATAAACATTTTATTTTTTCTAAGTCAAAACAGAAGTTCAAAAATAAAACAATCAATAAAATATTTTTCTGTTCGGATATTTATCGTTATAGATATTTAAAATTATCATCATGAGGGATATTTATATTTCAAATATAAATCCCTCTTTTTTATTTTTCGATCGAAATGAAAATAAATTTTCATCGGCAATGATATTTATACTTGATGGATTTAAAAAATAAAACGATCTCCGGTCTCTAATCTGTATCGTGGTTTCAAGTTTTAATCAAATTAATTCATTGAAAATAAGCAAGCTGTTCATTCAAAATTTTCTCAAATAATTTTTTCAGTAGTATCTCACTTGCGATAATTATGATAACACAGGCCTACAAATATTGGGGTCATGGAAGTTGTTGGAAAATGGAGGGTCATTTCCGAAGTAATTTTTTCCGTAGAATCCGAATCCGGGGTCCGAATTGCTCTATCACGTCAGGATTTTGAGATATTTGAGGTTTTTTACCCAAAAAATGGCGTTTTTGGCTACTTTTGAGGTTATGTACAGAAGAGACAAAATTTTTTGGGAGTTTTTTTTAGTTGCATCTTATAGCACTACTCTTCCTCTTTAATTTAAGAGTCGCAGAGTTCAATTACGATTTTTCAACACCAAGTTACGTCAATTTGAAATTACGAGATATGTCCTATTAATTGCATGACCATTTGCATTGAATACGTTGAGGCAGACATTTGTCTACTGGGTATTTTCTCTTCAAAATTTGTACTTGGGGATTTTTGGGGTTACTGATTACGAATATGAAGTTGAGATATTAAAATTATCAAATTCAAGATGGCGGATTCAAAATGGCGTATAAAAATTTTCAAAAAACATTGCAAATATGAAACATATTTTCATTTTCTGCTATCTAATAAGTTTTGTTGTTACGATAAACATAATACATTATAGTAATTTATATTTACACAGGTATCGTGACATTGAATTTGACCTTCAGCTTGATCTTCAAGTGCATTTCAAGTTAAACTTTTTTTTACATTTAGCATTACGTGAGTCCCCTCGCCTCTCACGATTAGAAACTATTTCAGTTTAACTTATGAAATCTTTTTTTTTGATCTAGTAAAGATCTTGACCCAGACCGTCTTTTATGACGAACATTTAGCTCATCTCGTTGAAGACACCAGCAATAGTCCGCTAACATTGTTGGAGACCATTTACCCTGATAACGTCTTTCCATTTCTTTGAGGTCCTGATGAGATCGCTCACCTTGCTCTTCGCTGACGGCACCTAGATTTTCTGGAAACCATTCTAAATGAGAGTGTAAATAATGCAATTTTACGCTCATATTGCAACCTAAATTCTGAAATTTTTTAATCATATCGTCAACTATTTCTTTGTAATCACTAACTTTATTATTACCCAAAAATCCTTTAACAACTTTTTTAAAGCTAATCCAGGCTTCTTTTTCTACATTTGTCATAACCTGTTCAACCTCTGTTGTTTTCATTAATTCTCTTATTTGTGGTCCAACAAATATTCCTTCTTTTATCTTCGCCTCACTTAAATAAGGGAATTTATCTCTAAGATATTGAAATAATGCACCATCGGTATCAAGAGCCTTTACAAATTGCTTCATTAATCCTAATTTTATATGAAGCGGAGGCAACAAAACTTTTTTAGAGTCAATTAACGGTTGTTGAATAATGTTGGGATCTCCAGGTTTTAAAGTTTTACGAAGAGGCCAATCCTTTGTAACGTAATGCTTAACTCTATCTCTGCTATCCCACAAACATATAAAGCACGGATATTTTGTATAACCCAATTGTTGTCCAAGCAGCATTGAAACCATTTTTAAGTCTCCGCATACTTCCCATTTATGCTGTTCATATTTTATTGCTTTAAGAATAGTTTCTACATTTTCATATGATTCCTTTAGGTGTACAGAATGAGCAATAGGTATTGACGCATATTTATTTGAGTTATGCAATAAAACTGCTTTCAAACTTGTTTTTGAGGAATCAATAAACAATCTCCATTGATCAGTATCATAAGGAAGTTCTAATTTTTCAATTAAGCCTTTAACATCATTACAAAAAACATATTCATCACATGCAGAATAATACTCAACTAATTCCTTCTCTCGATTACGATACCAACTAAAAGTAGTTCTTGGAGCAAGAAGGTGTTTCTCTTGAAGTCTTGATCCTAACAACTCAGATTTTTCTTTCGACAAGCCTAAATCTCTGACTAAATCATTTAAAGAAGCCTGATCAAATAAAATAGGAGCATCAGAGGTTGATTCGATGTCTTCAAAATCCTGATTTTCAATATCGTCACAGACAGTATGGTCTTCAGCATTTATTCTTACAAATGGAGGGCTTGGAGGAACATCACCAGATGCAAAAGGAATAGGCTTCGTTACGCTTGCTACATTCGGATATTTTATATTACAATCATTTTTAATATTATATCCAAATGTTTTGGTTAAACAGAAATAACATTCATTGTGGCTAACAGGTTCACACCAAATTGCAGGAGTTTTGAAAGGCATTGGTGTTACTTCTTTATGGGCATTATACCAACGTCTTAATGTTTCAACACATGATTTACAAGCCGTATGTGGAACCCAAGACTTATCCTGATTACTTATCGAAATATTGAAGTAATTAAGATAAAATATTTTTATCGTTTCATTGATTTTCATCGCATTTTTTGTGAACACGAAGCGACTACAAATGTAGCAAAAGCTGTCAGGATTATTTAAACACTTACGCGAGGTCATTATTGAAATGATCAACAGTTAGAATATTTAATTTAATACTTTATACCTCCAGCGAGTTGTTAACCAACAGATCAAATACAAATATTCACAAAATTTTTTCCAAAAAATAAGGCACCATGAACGAACAATTAAGAGCTATCTAGTAAATTGTTGCTTAAAATGTTATTAAAAAAATGATTTATTTGCGATTACAAGAAATACAGAATCAATACAAATGGTCTTTTTTGTACAAATAATAAAAAATTGTATATCAATAAGACGGGGAAAAATTATACTAAATGATTCACACTAAAGAAATGTATGCTTAAAGGAATTCCAAAGTGAGACGGGGCAAAATTAAAATTAAAATTAAAATTTAAAATAAAATTAAAAAAAAAAATTAAATTGTATATCAATAAGACGGGGAAAAATTATACTAAATGATTCACACTAAAGAAATGTATGCTTAAAGGAATTCCAAAGTGAGACGGGGCAAAATTAAAAAGAAAACATGTTTTAATATTGGCGAAGGGACTCCCGCTCGTAATTTCAAATTGACGTAACTTGGTGTAGAAAAATCGTAATTGAACTCTGCGACTCTTAAATTAAAGAGGAAGAGTAGTGCTATAAGATGCAACTAAAAAAAAACTCCCAAAAAATTTTGTCTCTTCTGTACATAACCTCAAAAGTAGCCAAAAACGCCATTTTTTGGGTAAAAAACCTCAAATATCTCAAAATCCTGACGTGATAGAGCAATTCGGACCCCGGATTCGGATTCTACGCAAAAAATTACTTCGGAAATGACCCTCCACTTTTTGACAACAAAACCATGTTGGCCTGTGTAATACATATAAAGAACAGAAGTGATGTTGCATTTATGATTTTATTGTAGGTTGCAACTTGTTGCGTATAAAGGTTGTAATGTATGTACCCACTATATCAAAAGTAAGTACAAAAAAGTGTGGGAAATAAAGAAAAGATAAAACTGAAAAATATTGCGCGTTTCTGTTCGGATTATAATCTTTGCTTTATGTTAATATTTGTTTAGACACTATAATTCGTATTTATTCTGTCTCGCAAATTAGATATAATGCGTGGTTTTCGCTATGTCTTAGACATAGAGATTCTCCTCGAAAGAAAAAGCTGTCCCCACCATATTTTTTTAGTTTTTTTTTTCAAAAAACTACCAAGCAAAACTTTTCATTACCAAGTAATGAGTTAAACAGCTAAACTATTGAACAGGAACTACTTACACATTTAATGTTTAAGTCATTACATTAACATGAGGATGTCATTGGAGGCAAGTACTTACCAATTGCAGAAAAGTAATGACTTGGGTAAGCAGTTGGAAAACAACAACATTTTTTGTTGTTGTTTTATTTAAAAAATATATATTTTTAAACGAAATACAAAATTTTTTTTTATGACACCATGGGGGCTCGAACCCATGGCCCCTACGACTACTTGGCGGAGACTCTTCCACTGAGGTACTTCATGTGTTGAAAACTTGGCAGCTTATAATTTATTTAAACAATTTTTATTTTTAGATCCAAAATCATATGACAATAACTTTGTTTTTCCCTGCTTTTTTTTGGTTTGTTGTAATTTTTTGGAAAAATATTTCTATACGATTTTTTGTAAATGTTTTTTGTTTAATTATTTTAAAACCTAAACAATTTAAAACTTTCTTTTTGTATACGTTTTTATATAACATTGACTCTTACTTACTTAAATGGCCTATAGTTACAACCTGTTAAGGTCAAAGTCCGAGTATATTTTAAAATTCCATGGACTTCGATCTTCTGCGAATATTGTCCAATTTTATAGGCCAAACTTGAAGCCCAATCAGAACTGTGTTTGGTATCCAACATCCCCTACATAATCAAAATTGACTCATGATGGTATTTTTTCATTACCGTGAGTTAGTTTTCCAAAATTGTTTTACAGAAGGTAATATTTAAGCTCTTAAAATTCAAAAATCATTTAAAGACTTTTTTAATAAAAAAAATTAAAAAAAATTGTTGGTCTTGGTGGGATTTGAACCTGGGCCATTCAGTTCAAATTCCCATTTTAATTACAAATAAGTACTTCTGTAATAACTTATTAGTTATTCGGAGGGTATGTTGTAGTCACTACAAGGTAACCAGTTATCAGAGTACTTGCCATTACCGAAGTTTTGCTGGGTATTTATTACATTAATAAATAATTGTAATAAATTGGGATGCTAGGCAATATGTCAAATTCAGTAATTTCTAAAACCACATATTTATTTTCGGAAAGAATGGAAGGAAGTCTAATCCAAGATAGATATTGGAGTTGAAGTTGCAATATATAAATGTAGAAAAGGCCAAAACACGCGGCATGCGGTTACGGGCGGCCGTAGTATTGAATAGGATATAATTAAATCTCTGCAGCACTGAAAAAATCCGCAGCGCGAAAAAGTAGAACTTTGTTCTACTTTTTTCATTGCCGCGTACATTGGCCTCCCACTTTAACAAAGATTTTTAAATTAAACTTTTAAAAACTTGATTATTCTGGTCAACTGGGTTATTTTAATTAATGATATAAAAAATTGTTTATTTGATTGATTTGAAAACAATATTTACTTAATATGAAGCAATTTTATTAATATTAAAAATAACTTGGAATTTTTTATAGTAAAATTTTTAGATACCCAAGTAAAAAAAATTTCTCAATTAGCACATTTTTATAAAAAAAAAAAAATAAAAGCCCAAAAAAATGTATATTCTTTAAAATTCAATTTCGAACCAGAAGGGAATAGGTTTTTTATGAGAATACTAAAAAGGAAAAGGTATGCAGTGATGGCGAAAGATCTATCAATATGATTGTAAATAATTTTTTTCCAATTTTATGGCGAAATGAAACTAAATTCAGTTTTTAAATTCTATTATTATGAAGTTTGATTTTTAAGACTGTACAATGGATTACCATTTCATTCCCGCCTCAGGACTTTATGGAGTACTTGTTTATAATTAGAATTAATTAATGAACTCAAGCCTGAAAAATTTCCATACATTTATAAGAATGCGCAATTATTCTACAAAAAAAAACTGCATTTTTTTTTTCAAAATATGATCGATACCAATTTATTCCCATATACACTTAAAATCCCACCAAAACGTTAAACTTTGAAAAAAATTTCTTTTAATTTATTCCAGAAAGTCAATCACCAAAAAATCTATAGAAACATCTTAAAGTGTTTGAATCATGCTTAAGATGATTATATTAAAATTAATGAATGAACATTTTTTTTCAACAGAATTTCAATGATTGATGTTGTCTTTGCTGGAAAATCAAATAAAGATTGAATATTTGTTATAATGAGTAACCTTGACTTTGGGCACTTGTTATCTTGTGTACATAAACAGAGATCGACTGAGGTGGATGGAAATGAAAACGAATTTAAAGTTTTGGGCATGACTTTGAATTCGATTTCATTTCCATTGGGGGGTTTTTGGAGGTTAGTTTAAATAGTTTGATTATTACGGGATATAAGTAAAAGATCTTGTAAAGTTGAGGTTAATTTTTTTTTAAATAATAAGATCATTAAAGATCTCATGATCATTGCGGGTTTACATTTGTTTGTTTTTATTCCCTACACGTTTTTTTTATAAGTTTCAGCGGATGTATGAAACGCATAGAAATATTGGACAGAGACATACAGTGATGTATGGTATCACATAGTAAGGATGGATTATAATACTTTTCTACTAGTTTTTTTTATTTTTTCTATTGGAAATTTTCCATTTTTGTAGAAAAATTTTCTATTTTTATAGGATTTTTTTTAATTTTCTTTTTTTATAGGAAATTTTTCAAAAATGTTCTATTTTTATAGGAAATTTTTCAAAAATTTTCTTTTTTAAATAGGAAATTTTTCAAAAATTTTCTATTTTTATAGGAAATCTTTCGAAAATTTTCTATTTTTATAGGAAATTTTTCAAAAATTTTATATTTTTATAGGAAATTTTTCCAATTTTTTTTATTTTTATAGGAAATTTTTCAAAACTTTTCTATTTTTATAGAAAATTTTTAAAACAATTCTTTATTTTTATAGAAAATTTTTAAAACAATTCTTTATTTTTATAGAAAATATTTCAAAAATTTTCTATTTATATAAACAATTTTTCAAAAATTTTCTATTTTTATAGGAAATTTTTCAAAAATTTTCTATTTTTATAGGAAATTTTTCAAAAATTTTCAAAAATTTTCTATTTTTATAGGAAATTTTTCAAAAATTTTCGATTTTTATAGGAAATTTTTCAAAAATTTTCTATTTTTACAGGAAATTTTTCAAAAATTTTCTATTTTTATAGGAAATTTTTCAAAAATTTTCTATTTTTATAGGAAATTTTTCAAAAATTTTCTATTTTTATAGGAAATTTTTCAAAAATTTTCTATTTTTATAGGAAATTTTTCAAAAATTTTCTATTTTTATAGGAAATTGTTCAAAAATTTTCTATTTTTATAGGAAATTTTTCAAAAATTTTCTATTTTTATAGGAAATTTTTCAAAAATTTTCTATTTTTATAGGATATTTTTCAAAAATTTTCTTTTTTTATAGGAAATTTTTCAAAAATTTTCTATTTTTATAGGAAATTTTTCAAAAATTTTCTATTTTTATAGGAAATTTTTCAAAAATTTTCTATTTTTATAGGAAATTTTTCAAAAATTTTCTATTTTTATAGGAAATTTTTCAAAAATTTTCTATTTTTATAGGAAATTTGTCAAAAATTTTCTATTTTTATAGGAAATTTTTCAAAAATTTTCTATTTTTATAGGAAATTTTTCAAAAATTTTCTATTTTTATAGGAAATTTTTCAAAAATTTTCTATTTTTATAGGAAATTTTTCAAAAATTTTCTATTTTTATAGGAAATTTTTCAAAAATTTTCTATTTTTATAGGAAATTTTTCAAAAATTTTCTATTTTTATAGGAATTTTTCAAAAATTTTCTATTTTTATAGGAAATTTTTCAAAAATTTACTATTTTTATAGGAACTTTTTAAACATTTTTTTATTTTTTTTAAAAACTATTTTTTTTTAAATTTAAACGCATAAAAATATTGGACAGACATACAGTGATATAGGGTATCATATAGTAGGGATTGACTAACTATAATACTTTCCTACTACATAGTTTAGAACTGAAACTTTCTTCTATTTTGTATTTTCTTCTACAAGATTTTAATGCAGTTCTAATACTACTATATCTCTTTTCAAAGCCCTTCCATTTATGTTGTTTTGCTAGCCTAAAGTATTTTGTTTTGACCATTAATTTGTGGAAAAAAAGTTAAAAGTTTATTGACTTTTATTTAGTTAATATTCGAAATAAAACATTAATTTATGCAAAATCTTGATAAAAGAAATTTTTTTGTAAACAGATGGTTTTAAGATTTGTCATCTTAAGAATTAATTAAGAAACTTATTTGTAGGAATATTAATATTTAACTTTAGGGGCCTAAAATTCAATGGCGGAAAGGTATTGCTGCCGGAGATACCCAAAATAATAGACCAATTATCTTCAAAACTATCTTCAAAACTGCTTTTATTACATGCTTTACAAGAACAGACAGTCAGCCGTCTAGACGGACTATCATCGTTAAATCGACTCAATATTTTTAAAGGTGACTAATATTTCTATGCGTTACATACAGCCCCACAAACTTATAACACCCTAATGTCTCATGATGATACACAAAATTTGTAAAAATCCCATTTACGTTTTGGTCTTTTTGCAGATTATAGAACAAATTTATTTCACATGCTATATAATAGTAGCTTTTTTTTTGTTAGGTAGAGCTATTACGTGTGGTAGATTAATTTAATACGATTAAAACTCAAAATAATTACAACTATACCTCAACTAACGAGGTTAATCAAATAACACTTGTTCAATTTTGACAAAAAAAAATATTATTTATAAGATCTAAATGTAATAAGCTTTGGGACACTAGTGAAGTAGACTCAGTATAAACTTAATAAGTGATAAAACTCATATAATTTTAGTATAAACTTTGGATTGTTTTAATCAATTTGAAACCTTCAGTTTAGAATTGTCTAGAGTTAAAAAAATTCCAGCCAGACGAAGTGAGGAGTATTAAGAGTCGATTTATTTGATTCCAAAGTCTATATGAAGTATAACAATGTAAATAGAGGGACTGCTGTATTTGCTTAGCATGACTTGTCATAAATTATTTGATGATTGATCTTTAGCAGGAAAGAAAAAATTCTTTAAAACATCAAAAATCCCATCACTTAAAGCAAAATTTATCCAGCATTTCTTAATTTGTTTAATACTTTCAATGACGACAGTTTAAGAATAAATTATATTTTTTTTATAAATTCTTTCTTTTAGATGTAATATGTAAATTTTTTCTTCTATTAGTCGACCAAATCGAAGTGCATTTTTGACATCAAAATGATCAGATATATCCAATAGGACTACTTTTTCTTTCCTATTAAATACATTTTTCAAAAAGTTCTTATATTTTAGAAATTTTTTCAGAAATTTCCTATTTTTATAGGAATTTTTCAAAAATTTTTTAAAATTTTACATTTTTATTCAAAAATTTTCACGACCACTTAAGATTTAAAAAAAATGTAGCCTATTTTAAAACCTTAACATAATTTTTAATATATGAGTTATATGGAAGGGGAACCGCCCACTTGAGATTTCAGAAAAAAAACCTTTTCTATTTTAACCACCGGTCACACCTTACAATACTGTCTTAATTTCAGAAAAATCGGTTAGGTCGGTCAACCATATTTGTCATTTTAAATATTTGACTTATATGACCTAGTTTACCCACCGGATACACAATTTCAGAAAAATCGGTCCACTCTGTCATCTATATTTGTCATTTTTAATATATGCGTTATATGGGAGGGGTCACGCCCACTTGAGATTTTAGAAAAAATCTTCTTTGTTTTAACCACCGGTCACACCTTACCATACTGTCAAAATTTAAAAAAAATTGGTCCGCTCGGTCATCTTATTTGTCTTTTTTAATATATGAGTTATATGGGAGGGGTCACCCCCACTTGAGATTTCTGACTTTCCTTACCTATTTTAACCACAGGTCACACCTTATCATACTTTCAAAATTTCACAAAAATCGTTCCGCTATGTCATCCATATTTGTCATTTTCAATATTTTACTTATATGGGAGGGGTCACGCCTACTTGAGATTTCAGAAAAAGACCTAGGCTATTTTAACCACCGGTCACACCTTTCTACACAGTCGGTCGGTTTGATCATTCATATTTTTAAAATCTGAATTATATGGGAGGGGTCACGCCCACTTGGTATTTCAGAATTCCACCGCTCAAAAAAAAAATCAGCCTATTTTACCCACCAGTCACACCTTAACATACTGTCTAAATTTCAGAAAAATCTTGCTTCGTTATCTGCTATATTTGTCGATTTTAATATATGAGTTATATGGGAGGGGTCACGCCCACTTGAGATTTCTGAAAAACCCTTGCCAATTTTAACCACCGGTCAATAACCAGTGGCTAGCTGAGCTATAAGGTGAACCGCCGCTTTTTTTTAATTTATTAATTTATGGCCGGGGATCGAACTTGGGACCTCTTCATTTGCGGCGATTGACCCCGAGACACCCATTTTTACAGGCAGTTGTGATTTGGTCTCCGATGTGTTATATCCCAGTTTCGTTATAGGTTAGCAAAGTCGTCCACATTGCTGCACTGTGGTCGATTCTCAGCAAACAGCCAACTTAAGGAAAGGTTTCTTATACCTGAGTAATGATTCAATAGCTTGAAAGCAATTCTTTTCCCATAGAGATCCATCCAAGGAATCCTCTAAAAGCCCATTTAATGGTGTCTTTTAGTTTTGCCCAAACTTATCCTCCTTTTTTAGGGGTCCCCAAAGATTTGGAGCCTCGGTGTCATTTTCCAAACAAGTAATTATATTCTCAGGCTCATATCTTGCAAACCGTTCGGAATTTTGATTCACTCTTTGGGGCAAAGTTGTAGCTCTTGTCATAAAGAACAAAGAAGCTTTTTAAATTAAATCTGTTTTTGTTCCTTGTGACAAGAGCTACAACTTTGCCTCGAAGAGTAAATCAAAATTCCGAACGCTTTGCAAGATATGAACCTAAGAAACTGGGGCCCCTAAAAAAATTGAAAATGAGTTTGGGCAAAACGGGGTTCTTTTTGTATATTATCGTATATTATGGTGTCCATATTTGAGTTTTTTTTTTTGCCAGTGATATCAAATTATATAAGTTTTTTTTCTAATTGGAGCAGTGGTAAAAAATGGGTTAAGACTTACATTGTTAATCCTAGAAAAATAGGACCACGTGTAAGTTACACAGCTTTAAAAAAATTTTTTTCGATTTATATAGCGAAACGTGTTGGATCTAAATTCTAAAAAATTGATTTAACAATAGCTGTGTTCAATAACTAAAAGCTATTAGCATACTCTAGAAATAAAAAAGGAGACCCCAAAAAGATAGACATTAAAAAGAATTTCCGAATTTAAAGGCCATCTTCAATACCTGTAAGGAAGGAAGAGATCGAAGGGTTAGTGCGAGATACTATATATTAATTTACAAAATTACTTGCAAATTCATAAACAAATAATAAAATTATCAAAGTCTTTTAGAAAATTTGAATTTTAAACTTGTCATAGCTAACTTTTTCGTTTGTGAATGAGGGGGTTAAAGTTCTGGTGCCTTACGATAAGAATATGTATGTGCCAAATGTTGAACATAACAATATGCAATTGTTATACCGACAGTTTAACACGTTACCTATATAATTATTTTTTTAAATGAAGGTAGAAAGTATTTATGGGTAGTTAAATCAATTATATTAATTTTTGTTATACAACATTTTCATTTGTGGCGTAAAGAATGAAGACTTGAATAATACTTTTTTTTAAACCGATCTATATAATTCTAAGTAGTTTAATTTAAAGAACAATTTTCAACACAACACACGTGCTATTCACATTTGCCGATGACATGAATATCATGGGTTGCACATTGCGCTAGACATTTCAAGTATTGAGTGAAAGTGGGTTTAGTTGTCAATGAATCAAAAACAAAACTGATGATTTCTACAGGCAGACAGTCCACTAGTATTGGACTGTAACATGAGAACTATAACATATTGTAAAATAATTCGTTAACCTTGGTACCGCCGTCAGCATAAATAACGACATAAGTTTCGAAATCAAACTTAGAATCATACTTGCCAGCAGATGCTATTTTGGCCTAATCAGGCAACTATGAAATTAAGCTCTGTAAGAACTAAAATTACGCTCTTGTAATGCAGTTTTATTTTCCAGCTGAGGTATGCCTAGTCTGTCCAGGTTCATCAAAGGTCTGCTTCCTTTAATATATTTTGCTTTCACAGGACGGCTTGGTATCTTCGTGAGTCGTTGGGCAAAGGCTATGCTTATTTGTATATAAGAAACTTCTTAGTATATAAAAAACTTCTAAGTTTGTATAATACGAGTTTTGATCTAACGATCTGCACTGCGCAATGAACCGAGTTATTTTGGAACTTCGGCTCGATGTAAAATGCAAATGTTTCTTAATAACAAATTACAGGGTGCTATGGAATATCCATCGGGATTAATTATGAACACGGATCGGCGAAAAGAGAATAGAACAAAAAAGTAATCGGCAGAGTTGCCGTTTTTTTATACTTTTAACTAAAATAGGTATTTTTTTTCAATGTGTAGATCTAACGTTTTAAGAAAAAGAAAAAGTTTTCTACTCGATTTTTTTTCTACATTTATTTTATTAAAAAATTTTCTTATCAAAAAAGTTTCTATAGAAATTTAAAAAAAAAAAATAACAAAATATTTTTCAAAAAGAAGAGTATTCGCATTTGATCCCAAATCTGTTACATTTATTTATTAATGTAACAGACCAATTTATTGATAAAAAGCCAAAAAATGTTGAAATGGAGAAACCAAATAATAATGCGTGGTTTTTCGATCTGTCTAAATTGGGGATAATCCTCCTGAAGAGTTGGCTTAACCAACCATCGAAACGCGTTGAGGAATTTGGTTTCTCCGCAAACATTTTTTGGCTTTTTATCAATAAATTGGTCTGTTACATTAATAAATAAGTGTAACAGATTTGGGATCAAATGCGAAATTTTTTTTTATCAAAAATTTTTCTATAGAAAATTTTTTTTTCCTATAAAAAATTTTCTTATTAAAAATTTTTTCATCAAAAAAAATTTTTGGATCGAAAATATTTAAAAAATATAAAAATCTTGATTGTTTAATATTAGAATTTCTGTTTTGAAAAATATTCCCAGTATTTACAAAAGTATTCCCAATGTTTACAAAAATAATAGTGTCGTGGCAACAATGTCCGAGATTATATTTTTTTGTTCTCTCGAACCAAGTATTTTGATGCTATAAATTTTGATTTGTTTCTTGCCTATTTTGTCTTTCTTTAACAAAGCGGCACCAACCTCCTCTGTTAACATCCAAATTCCAAATAAATGATACTCAATTTCACTCGTTTTATTAATGATCGTGGTATTTACGAAAATTAGAAAAAATCATCGGCTACTGGTGGTATGGGCTTCCAACTGCTGATTATGAAATAATGATTCGACTGGCTAGCTATGAACTTATAATTCAACGAGATAAATGCATAATAAAAACTTCGGCTCTTGATTGGCTACTACTTCTGCTCTCGATCGGCTAACTACAGCATTCAATCTGACGAGATAAATACTTCGGATCTCGGTAGGCTAATTACAAAGCAAATAATACGTTCTTAAACAGATTTTTTGTCTTTATTCCATTTCCTAAAATCGGATTTATAATTCATCTAGGTTATGGTGCGTAGGAAAATTTCCTAAATTGAGGCAATTTTCGGAACATTGAGTCTAGTGTTTTGGCGAGTTCAAAAACATTATACATAATTTCATGTCAGTACTCCCTCCAGATGCTCTACTAACATGAATGTGGTCTGACATTCGAATATTGTGAAACCATTATATGTATGATATTAAAGTATTATATATCAAATTGTAGGTAATTTTTCAATACTTACATTAAATACACCTCAGTACAGTTCTGATATAACTCATTACAATAGAGATATGGCCAAGAGACCAGAATCAAGATACAATTTGTTAATAATAAACAATAGAATTTTTGTGACTTCATTTGTATTAAATTGTTGTATTGTTGTGTTGTATATCGAAATGAGGGTTGTCCTTTTAGAATTTACGCAGAAAATAACTTAGTTAAATTGACAGCTTTAGGCAAGTCTATTTTGTACATACATCTAAAACTAATAGTTGTTTTAGCAAAATATTGGTATAATATATTCAATTACGAGCCTACTCTAAAATAGTTCGATAGAAGACACCTTCCAAATATTGTTCATGAAGAACTCATCTAAATCGGTCCACTTACTTGGTCGATAAACTTGGTTAATTATTAACTTTTAAGTACCTGGGTGACCGAGCCTTGCTCGGAATTTTATAATAAGCATTTCGAAGCAAGTTTTAAGGTTTCATATATTCTATTTTATGAAGTACTAACAAACTAAAATCAATTTAGAGGAAAGACATTACACAAATATCCAATTAATTTTTAATCATTTCATTCATTTTGTCCAATCAACACATCAGATCAAATGCATAGTTTACAGTTCAATTCATTTTTAATAGTTTTGAAAATTGATCATACCAACTTAAAAATCTCTGTCGACTCATGTGCAGGAACATTGATAAAGATCATAGCCTGATCAAATGCACAGTTAACGATTTAATTCAATTTGAGTTATTTTCAGTTACGCCACCTGTCGGAAATTAGGCATACCAACTAAGAAACCTTCGTCAACTCATGCGTAACAACTTTGCTGAAGATCATGGCATGATCAAAAGTACAGTCTGCGATTTAATTCATTTTGAGTAATTTTCAGTGGCGCCACCTGTCGGAAATCAGGCGTACCACTTAAAAACCTTCGTCGGCTCATGCGCAACAACTTTACTAAAAAGCATAACATGATCAAATACATAGTTTACTATTCTTTTAAGGTCATACAAATATTCATTTGCTTAAAAGCTATAACATTACCAATTTTTCCCCTTTTTCTCCTAATTTCAAAAAAGTTCCATATGCATATTTAGTACTTAGTACCATTTGAATCCGGTACATTTTATAAGAACGCAGTAAACATATTGTTCCTATTCGTATTACTTAATGAGGTGTTATGTTATTATTTTATCCCTTTTTACCCATTTTGGACCCCAAAATCAAAAAAGTACCAAATACGTGTTTAATATTTTTTTCACATTGCATTACAAAGTTCATTTCTATATTTTTTGGTTTAAAAGATAAGAGTGGCTTAAGTTGTGGCTCTAAAACTTGTATAAGACTTAGACTCTCAAAAAGCTCTAAAAGCTATTTAACGTTTAAAAGCGTTATCAAGTCTTTGTTGATTTGAGATTATCTGCTTTTCCAAAAATAACGTTCTTAAGTCATATTTTTAAATTTCTACTAAAAACTCTAAAAGTTTTGTAAAGCTTTGAATCTCATAAAAGCTCTAAAAACTATTTAACGTCAAAAGCGTTATCAAGCCACTATTTTAATGGGATACTAATAAAAATATATACCAAAAGCTCTAAAACTTGTATAAGGCTTAGAATCTCAAAAAAGCTCTTAAAACTATTTAACGTTTAAAAGCGTAATCAAGTCACTTAAGACCCTAATGCCAGCTTATATGTCTTTCTAAAAATAACGTTCTTAAGTCATATTTTTCAATTTGTACTAAAATCTCTAAAAGTTTTGTACAACTTTTAATTTCATAAAAGATCTAAAAAATATTTAACCTTTTAAAGGGAAACTAACAATAATTTCTTCCAAAAGCTCTAAAACTTTTGTAAATGCTTAGAATCTCAAAAAGGCTCTAAATTATTTAACGTTTAAAAACATAATCCAGTCACTTGAGACCCTTTGCTAATACCTGCTTATACGCCCTTACAAATGTAACGTTCTTAAGTCATATTTTTCAATTTCTTCTAAAAGCTCTAAAAGTTGTGTAAGGCCTTAAATTTCATACAAGCTCTAAAAACTATTTAATGTTTAAAGTGAAATCGAGCCAAACTTTTAAAGTGAAACTACAAACAATAATTTCTACCAAAAGCTCCTAAACTTTTGTAGTGCTTAGAATCTTAAAAAAGCTTTAAAAACTCTTTAAGGCTTAAAAAGCGTAATCAAGCCATCTGACCCTTTGCTAACTTCAGCTTATACGCCTTTACAAAAATAACGTTCTTAAGACATATTTTGTAAAATTTAATTCAAGCTTAAAGAATTTGAAAAGCTTTTGAGAACTCGATTTTAGGAGTCTTAAGGATATAATGCTTTTGATCGATTCCTTGAATTACCGACAAATCGGTAGATTTTTATAAGAGTTATAGATAAAACCAAGTAACAACTTTGAAAAATATTTAAATATGCAAATACATATAAGCTTAATGTGTAAATATAAGCTTAATATGCAAATATAAGCACATGATTTATATACTGCTATAAAGCTAAAGCTTAAGCCTTTAAGTGATGAAAAATTAAGCATTGTTGAATTTTATTTCAAAAAGTTATAGCCCTATGAACTTATGACAAAGTTATAATTTATCTTAAAAAATTAGATTTTGAATTTTCATAAACTTTAAAAATTTATGAAAATAAAAATTTTATTCCATTATATATTGTCACCTTTTGCATAGTTTAGGCAAAACAGGCAAAAATATGCACATATTTTATATTCTAATGGAAAGCTAAGGCATCAGCCAAAACATTGATAAAAATTTAAGTTTCTGGTGTTTTAGTTAAAGAATTTATGTCCTTAAGAAACTTTTGACGATGTATATTGGAAGTTTTTTATGATTACGCAAATTGACAGGTAACAGTTAGGCAAAGTCTTAAGGCATTTGGATCCGTACTCGTATTCTGCAAACTTTAAAGCTTCATAGTTCCAAAAAAGTACCAAACACCTGTCCGATTATTTCAACAGCTGTTGAAAACATAACTTAAATTTTGTTTATATGCCTATCACTTTAGGAGATATAGCATTTTCGATTTTTTCCCCTTTTTACCCGTTTTTACCCCCTTATAGGCAAAGTTTCCAAAAGTCCTTTCTTATTCGACCTAAAGAAAAAGATACCCACTGTCTAAATTTTATTAAAATCGTTAGAGCCGTTTTCGAGATAGCCATTCTATATATATATATATATATATATATATATATATATATATACATAGATACAATTATTGCTCGTTTAAAGATATAAGATAAGAAATAGTCCTGATATATGCACATTAAAAATCTATATGTGAAATATACATCTTCAACTATACTTCCCAAATATTATCGCTTAAGTATTCATCTTTATTAGTCCAATAACTTTTATATTGCACAAATTCAAGTACTTTTCCGATTTATATATATAATACATTAGAATCCTAAAGATTTTCTAATATAGGTCTGGTAACAATTTAAAAATCTCACTCATTCCGTATACCCTAAGATTCTAGGGCTTCTATAGATTGACAAAACAATCACTCCCAAATATTGTAATTCACTTAAATTAGTGTTCAGAAACATACAAATTTAAATTATGATATTTTACCATAAACTCTTTCGATTATGTGCTTTACTTTTTAAACACCATTGGTGAAGGTTATCTAAGATTCGGCATAGCCGAATTTAACACTCTTACTTGTTTATTTTTATGGGATAATTTTCAAAAATAAATTTTTATATTAAAAATTTTTTTATCGTATTTTTTCTGTTGGAAATCCCTTTTCCAAATTATTTTTTAACGCAAAAACTTATATAGAATTTGGTATATCTTGATTTTCATACTTACTATTCATTTCAAATCCTTGAATACTTAATCCAAAAAGGGGTAAAATGGCTATAAGCCACAAAGTGAGTTGAATATTCATTTTCAAATATTTTAATTATTGTTATTATTTCCTTTTATTATTTTTTTTATTAAATTTCTTTATCAACTCTTTTTATTTTTACACCAAAAATAAACAATGCTTTTAACAATTTTTGCTTAGTACTTTTATTATCTTTTTATTTTTTCAAAACCAAAATGTAACAAAATATTGAAAATATTTCATACGTTTACAAACGTCTTTATCCGTCGTTAACGCACGCCTATTTTCGAAATCAAACCGTACGCGCTCGTAGTCAGAAGTTGAATGATTTTAAATGACACCTGTAGCACAAATGAAACCCTACAATCTTAATTATGTTCCCTAAAGACACACACTCACCCAGTCAGTCAGTCAGACGCGAGCCAATTTCGATAGATTAGCAGAACTAGAAAAATCAAAAAAGCAAAACTATAAACAATTTGAGCCCAGATCTTTAAACTGGTCAGGAAAGATGAGAAAAAAAAAACTTCAAAAGCAAGATCAATATCATTATTATGAATATCATTATTACAAATATTGTAATGATCTTTAGACAGTTTGGCTTAATTTCATATCAATTTTGACTATTGTCGAAAATGAAAGTATAATTCTGGCTCAAGCTTAAATTTGTGGTATAAAAATCGAAACTAAATTTCAAAAATTTTGTTTTTTTAAAAATATTTTTAAACTTTTGAAATAGCAAATTTATTATTTTGGATTTATTTTAGTTTTTGTTAAGAATCATTATCATTATACATTTTTCTAACTCTTCCATAATTTTATTCCGGCTCCTACTCATTTCTTTCTATATTAGGTTCAATGGTCATTATGGCTTTTACTATTTGCGTATTTCAACAAGAATCTACCTGTAAATTAATTTATACAATTAATAACTTTTTTTTTTTTGTAAACTTAAGATCTACGCATCATTTCCAAGATTATTTTATTCAAAGATCAAATCGAGCCATACCGATCAAACATGTTACAAAGGCAGGTTTATGATCAAACTTAATCACTATGGGTTCGAAATATAACAATTTTTAACAAATTTGTTAAAATTTTTTGTATTTACGAATTTATTCCTATAGGATTTAATCATTTCCGAAGTCTAATTATACCCTTCACCACCATAGGTGGAAAGGGTATTATAAGTTTGTGCTGATGTATGTAACGCATAGAAATATTTGTCTTAGACCCACCTTTTAGTATACCAATAGACTTAGAATCACTTTCTGAATCGATTTAGCGATGTCCGTCCGTCAAAGATCATTTTTTTTAATAATGGGACCATGGCTATTGAAATTGGTCAAAATCGGTCCATTATTTATGGTACCTCCCATAGGCCCCACTTCCCGGAATTGATATATTGGCCACAAATATCAATATTTTTTCATGAAATTTAAAACAAATACTGCTTATGTAAACTAAAATCACTGTACCAAATTTCGTTGAAATCGGTCCACATTTGGCCATAGCTCCCATACAAACTCTTCTTTAAAAACGCACTAAATGAGACAAAAAATCACTAAAACGCTCGTAAATCTAAAGATAATCAAAATTTTAAGTTTATTTTTTGCATACATAATTTTTGTAACAACTGTAATCAATTTGATAAATTTCGAGATAATCGGTCCACATTTGACCCTAGCTGTCATATAAGTCCAAATGACGGAAACAGCTTAAATATATAAGTTTGAGAAAATGTTTGTATGATGGCAAAATTTAGCAAATATTTGTCTTTATACAGGAAAAATAACACCTTTGACCTTAGTGGTGAAGGGTATAGTATGGTCGGGCTAGACCGACTATAGCGCTTTCTTACTTGTTTTTCGAATTGACTTTTTTGGATATACTATTTTCGCTGAGATATAATTTTTATTTCGACCAAAGTTGGGGAAGCAATTAATTTGTACCGTATCTTATATACTCACCATTTATAAACATATCTCAGAAGAAGCTACTAATTTAAAATGTGGACCGAATGCCATCAAATTTGTTACGCTATATGGAATTGTTGGTAAATTCTTTGTCTTAGTCGCCAAAAAAGCAACAACAAAAGTGTGGGAAATAATGAAATTATAAAACTAAAAAATGTTTGTGTGTTTCTGTTCAGATGATAATCTTCGCTTTATGTTGATATTTGTTGGACACAATAATAATTCGTATTTATTTTGTCCTTCAAATAATACATAATGTTTGGTTTTCGCTCTGTCTAGAATTAGGGATAATCCTCCTGATGAGATGGCCTAACCAACCATCGAAACGCGTCTAGGAAAGGTTTTCCCACCAACATTTTTTGGTTTTATCAAAAAACTATTTATTTCCCGGAGAAATTTTTGGAAATTTTTAGAAAATCGTAATATGCCAACATAAATTCTGAACTTAATTCGGACAATATACGTGGATGTATCTTGTCACCTATATTTTTATCCTTGTCATCGTCAATATAATACGCACGGCTCTGAATGGTAGACAAGGTATCCAAGTGATAACTTTTAAACAACTCGAGGACTTGAATATGCTGATGACGTATATCTTCTAAGCCAAAGCTCAGACCACCTTCAAGAAATTACTAACGCTACCAGTGTTGAATCTCGGGCAGCTGGGCTGGAAATCAATATTTTCAAGACAAAGATTATGCCTGGAGGCTATGGCGCAAACCCTTCAACACACATCTACTATGTGTGTAACGAGGTTATTGGATGTGTACCTTTAATTATCTTGCAAACTTAGTATCTGCAAAAAGTGGCGCCGACGAGGATATCGCGTATTAACAAGGCAAAATCTGCATTCGGCATTCTCCGAGCTGTTTGGAAAACTCGGCAAATATCAACAGTTACGAATATACAATTCGACTGTCAAGTCCAACCTGTATTACGGCTGCGTAACTTGGAAACGCTCAAATGCCATCTATAAGCGCCTGCAAGCCTGTTTGCAAGATTTCGACAAATCTTTAATATATGGTGGCCGAACCGCATAAGAAATGAAGATCTTCTTAACTCGACAAATCAAATCCCTGCTTCTACGGAAGGATGTCAAGGAAAATGGCGATGAATGGCAAATACCAACATTGTTCGACAAGCGCTTCGTTGGAATCCACAAGAAAGAGGCCATCGTATTGGTGCACCTTCTAAAACGTGGAGAAGGTCAATTGATGCGGAGTTGCAAGCAGCAAACTATTCTTGGAATGACGTATGCCTAACATCTTGCAATAGAGTCCGATATAATAGAACCGTTGAGGCTCTATGCTCCACTAGGGCCATAGGCTCAATCGCTTTAGAATTTAATTAGGATTCAGGATATATTTTCTTTTCGGTTCTTAAGCTAATATTGTGGAAATTACAAAAGGAAGGACAAACTCAATATACCTCTCATTCATTTTGATATAGTGTATTAAGATAGAGTGTATTAAAATAGACTTGTTGCATTCCAGGTAGTCTGTTATTATGTCTTCTCTAGTAGATCTTCATGCAATTGTTACTGTTCCTTAAAAATAAACTAGATCTGAGTCTACCGTACTTGGAATGTGCTGAAATCCGGGAGTCTTAACCTATTAACCTTACCACAATTCATCCAATATGGCCTTTATTAGCTCCTTTTTAAGTCAGAAGGCATTCTAATCATCCAGTCTTACCACAACTCATCCAATATGGACGATATTATCTTCAGCTTGTGTCAGGAGCAGTACTCATGCGCAGAACTAGTCTATGATCTCAATCTGCCTTAACAAAATCTACCAAGTTTCTAGTTAGGATTACACACCTAGAGCCTATGGGTTCTGCGTCCACTAGTATTTACAGAATCCAAGCGTTTTCCCCGCATCTGTTCGATGTGTCGTTCTCGTTAAAGACTTTCAATCCATAGCATTCTAAAGGACACTTCTCCCCAAAGGTTATAAATTCAAAACAGTAAGCACTGAGATAGATGGAAGGTGTTCCAAGCATCTCTATGATTACTTGGGAATACACCAAAGACATTGAGTTTCCAATGATACTCAACTTGTTCTTAGAAATCGTGACGTCTGTCTTTCCTTATGGATGATCGCCACATTTAAACTGTCTTTAAAATATCTCTAAAAACTTTAGGAATAGTGCTATCATTAGCTTTTAGTCTTTTAGGATCCGTTGGATCATCAGACTATTTTATATTAGTTTCCACTAAAGCCCCACAAGGGCATACTGTCTATCAATAATGTCTCATGCCCATTTCAGAGGCTTTTTGCTTTCAGACGGCCATCTAGTCTGTCAGTCATGCCTCATGCCCATTTCAGAGACTATTTCTGCTTGCCACTCAGAGTTTCAGTCATCCGCCTAGCATACCAGAGGTCCCAAGTTCGATCCCCAGCCAGACCCACTTGAAAAAATAAATTTTCAAAAAAAGCGGTTACCTCATAACTCAGCTAGCCACTGGTTATTAAATATTAGGCTATTTAAAACTTCTCTAACTCATGCATTTGCCGTTCGGAGCCGGAGTTAAAACGTAGGTCCCTTTCAATGACTCTAAAAATAGAATCGGATGCAGTTCATTGTCTGAGAGAAGTACCACTTGTTCCAATTGAAATGTAGTTGAAATTACGTATGAATGTAGTTTGAAAAAGTATCAGAGACGAGATATGTCTACCAAAGATCATTCGAGCATGCTGATTTCAATAGAGATATTCATTTTTCTATGTTTGCTCAGATAAGAAAGATATTTAAATTTTGTGTTTGGGAAACCCTAACCGTATTATTGTGGTTAATATAGTAAAAATTTTGAAAATAATTCAATTAAATTTGGCTATTAGCCTTTCTTGGAATAACAATTATGTCTACGGAATTTGGTTTTATTCGCTGGATTATTTCGGGTACCACCCGTATATAAAATTTACCTGAATTGAGTTTTGTGAATATTATGGAACATAGCTTTAGGCTGCGAAAAAATCGATTTCTGAAAATTTCTTTATTTTATTGTTCTTATAGCAAAAAATACATAAGCTACGAGTACATGAATGTCACCATTGAAATCAGCGTGTCCGAATTATTTTTTTTAAATGTTGACCATAAAACTCCTAAATTTGGGGAATATGCTCGCCTACTTGGTTTTATATTTCTTTGAAGTAAATCGGGGATAAGTTTTAAAATTATAAAGACAACCTTTTAGCATATCGTCATCATAAAGACCAAATAACCTATCTGCAAAAATTTAAAATTGAGTTTTTTATGGATTATTATTCCCTATATCAAAACGTATATCTGTGCAAAATTTTGAACATCTACTATCATAAATGACCAAATTATTACAATTTTTGTATCCGTTAAGCAACTAAAAAAAAAAATAAAACCAAATCATCAAAAATCGCGATAAAAGTTTAATTTTGTTGCATAGTGTAATTTAAACAATCATTAAGTACTTTCATTTGCTTAAACCAGTAAAAGAAACTATAACTGTTATTTTTTAATTTATATAATATTTATATGCATAAAAAAATTTGATTTACTCATACTAATTAGTATGCGGATAGGTTATTTGGTTTCAGATTTTTCCAGTTCCAAATAACCTAAGTGACATAACATAAGCCGTGCTTAGAAAAACAATTTTTTTTCAGCCGATATACATATATTTCTGGTTTCATTTTAATCTAAGTACATAATTTTCGTTTAAATATTGCAAATAGTTCCAATTTTATAACGTTTTTTCCCTCTCCTGTAAACTTTTGAAAACTGTAGTTAGGTTATTTCGTCTTTTAGGTAACGATATGTTCGAACCTTAGGATTGATTTTACTTTGTCGATCCAATATACATATAAATGAATATACAACTCGAAATCGGTCTACTTGGACTTGAGGATATGGTCATCTCAGTTGGATTAGATGTGAAGTGGCCACCGAAATCGCTGTCGTTTTGCTTGGTTTTTCCGAATTCACAATCCGAAAAAGATACAAACCATAGGGGTCCTCAAAGCCAACATAACCTATGCCATCGGTCAAATCCTGCCTAGTTTATGCGCCAGATTATTAGAGTATGTCACATGCGAAATGCGGATATTCGATAGAACTTTCAAACGAATACAAACGTGTGACGATATCTAACACACACTTTGTGTTGTTAAAATTTAAAAATAAGAAGCGAATAATTAAAGACCATTTATTATAGCTCCAGCCGATAATTATTTATCTAATAAAACGGAGTTATGGCTTTCATCTTGTTAACTTAGGCATTTTTGCCACTTTCAGTGTTTTATAAATTTCAAGTTTATTTATGTTTTGTACCCCATTGTGCAATCGTTTAACCTTTCTAGCATTAAACTGCAACGGAAATTCTAAACACTTATTTAAGTTTAGTTTATTTTCTTTAACATATCACAGCATACCTTAGGGGTGTATAATTTAATAATGTTGATATGGCAGCTCCGTATTTTCTTTGTATAAAGAAAATAAAGCATACTTTTGGGATGTGTTACAAAAGAAAATATACCTGCTGTTGAATTTTGAGATCCTGGTATTAAAGCGAAATTTCATATTTCTAATCGAGCACCACAAATGTTTTTTAACAGAGAGCGAGAAAATGTGAATAAAAACAGAAGAGGGTGATGGTGTTAACATCTTAAAAACTTTTTAATTAGTAGTTAAATTAATTTTTAAAGAAAAACTTTTAAAATTTATTTTGTATACCTATTATTACCTAAACCTTTTTTTGTTTTTTTTTTTTTTACTTCTAGACATTTAGCTGGTCTAATACGTCTGTGTCAAGCTCGTGCTCGCATTGACTTCTCCGCTGAGGTAACTTTGCTTCATGTACGTGATGTTATTTCGATGGTACGACAAAGTAATGCTGACATGGCCTTAGGAGATTATATCGATACAAATCCTGCCACTGCAACAGCGTCTGCTGGTAGTCAAGGAAATTTGCGAAAATTTATACAAATGTTGCAAATGCGTTCAAGTGCTTTGGCACGTCGCATATTTGATTTTGATGAACTAAAAGATATGGCACGTAGAGTGGGTATACAATGTGGTGTAACAAATCTTATAGACATAGTAAATTTGCAAGGAATATTACTGAAAAAAGGACCCAATATGTATGAGGTAATGATGGACTAATTTGAGTGTTCATATAAGAAATGAAAGACCTTAAAGTATTGAAATTTGGTTTTTGTAATTAATTTATTTTATTTTTAGTTTTTCTTGTAAGTATTTATCCATATGTAAACAAGTATTTCTTTTTGTTTTTTTCTCCAAGTTTACATAAAACTTATGTATTAAATATGAATTAATATATAGATTTTAATTTAAATTAAATTTAATATTTATGAACTACAATTACAATGTCTTTTACTTTTACAGTTTTTTTTAGTTTTTGTTTCTTTTCTATTTCTTTAAATATTTAATATTTAAATGTTTAAGTTTTTTTCGGTTTTGTATTTTTGTATTTTTCTGCTAATAGTAACTATGGTATTCAAATATTTTCTCGTACTTAGAAAAGATGAGGGTTTATAAAATTGTTTTAACATATAAAAATTAAAAAATACATATTTTTGTCAGTGATAATTTTCTATTTACAGTTTTTCTCTACATTCTTTTCGATTGTATTTTAGAATTTTGTAATTAGATTTCAGATTTTATTTCAATTTCAGAAATTTTTCATTATGCTATAGAAAACATAGAAATTCATTACAAAAAAACTGAGTTCCAGGTCAGTTTTCCGCACATAATTCAAATCGATTCAAAACTTACGAGATTTCAATAAAAAATACTATCAATAAGAAATTTTTTAAAAATGTCTAAAAACATTTTTAAAAATATAAAAACTAACAAATTTTTCAAAAATTTCCTATAAAAATAAGAAATTCTTGAAAAATTTCCTATAAAAAATAAAAATTTTTTTTAAAAATTTCCTATAAACTAAGAAGTTTTTCGAAAATTTCCTATAAAAATAAGAAATTTTTGAAAATTTCCTATAAAAATAGAACATTTTTGAAAAATTTCCTATAAAAATAGAAAATTTTTCTACAAAAATAAGAAATTTTTCAAAAACTTCCTATAAAAACAAGAAATTTTAGAAAACTTCTTGAAAAATTTCATATAAAAATATAATTTTTTTTGAAAATTTTCCTAGAAAAAAGAAGGAATTTTTAAAAATTTTTCTATAAAAATAAGCAAATTTTGAAAAATTTCCTATAAAAATAAGAATTTTTTAAAAATTTTATTCAAATAAAAAAGATTTTAAATTTCTTTCCTATAAAAATAAACATTTATTGAAAAATTGTCTATAAAATTATGAAATTTTTTAAAAATTCTCTAAAAAAAAGTTTGAAACATTTCCTATAAAAACAGAAAATTTTTAAAAATTTCTGATAAAAATAAGAAATTTTTGAAAAATTTCAAAATGAGAAATTTATGAAAAATTTCCTATAAAAACAAGGATTTTTTAAAAATTTCCTATAAAATATGAAATTTTTGAAAAAATTTACTGTAAAAATAAGAAATTTTTGAAAAATTTCCTATAAAAATAAGAAATAAGAAATTTTTGTAAATTTCCTATAAAAATAAGAAATTTTTGAAAAATTTTCTATAAAAATAAGACATTTTTGAAAAATTTACTAAAAATAAGAAATAATACAAAAAATTTCGGAAAATTTCCTATAAAAATAAGAAATTTTTGAAAATTTTTCTTTATAAATAAGAAATTTTGAAAAATTACTTATAAATATATGCAATCTTTGAAAAAAATTCCTGAAAAAATTAGAAATTTTTGGGAAATTTCCTATAAAAATACAAAATTTTTGAAAAGTTTCCTATAAAAATAGAAAGTTTTTGAAAAATTTCCTATAAAAATGGAAAATTTTTGAGAAATTTCCTATAAAAATAGAAAATTTAAAAAAAAATCCTATAAAAAATAGAACATTTTTTAAAAATTTCCTATAAAAAATAGAAAATTTTTGAAAAATTTCCTATAAAAATAGAAAATTAAAAAAAAAATCCTATAAAAATGGAGAATTTAAAAAAAAAAGTTGGAAAATTTCCCATAAAAATATAAACTTTTTGAAAAATTTCCTATAAAAATAGAAAATTAAAAAAAAATCCTATAAAAATGGAGAATTTAAAAAAAAAATTTCATATTAAAAATAAATAATTTTTTTAAAAAAATTCCTATTAAAAATAGAAAATTTTTGAAAAATTTCAAATAAAAATTAGAAAATTTTTGAAAAATTTCATATAAAAAATAGAAAATTTTTGAAAAATTTAATATAAAAATAGAAAATTTTTGAAAAATTTAATATAAAAATAGAAAATTTTTGAAAAATTTCCTATAAAAATAGAAAATTAAAAAAAAAATTCCTATAAAAATAGAAAATTTAAAAAAAATTTCCCATAAAAATAGAAAATTGTTGAAAAATTTCCTATAAAAATAAGAAATTTTTGAAAAATTTGCTATACAAATCAGAAATTTTTGAAATATTTTCTATAAAAATAAGAAATTTTTGATTTCCTATAAAAATAGAAATTTTTGAAAATGTTCGTATAAAAAATAGAAAATTTTTGAAAAATTTTCTGTAAAAAATAGAAATTTTTGAAAAATTTCCTATAAAAAATAGAAAAATTTTGAAAAATTTCCTATAAAAAATAGAAAATTTTTGAAAAAATTTCCTATAAAAATTTAAGAAATTTTGAATTTGAATTCAGGTATTACAAAATTTTCAAATATAATTGATAGATTCTAAATTACAATTGGAAATTGTGTAGTTTCTTTTCTTTTTCTATAAATTTTATAAATGTTTTCTTTTTTAAAAAATTCGTGCAAATACATATAGATTTCTTTTTTAATAAAATTTTCTTAATTTTTTTAACATTTTGTTTTTTGTTTTCTTTTTGGCTTTTATTTCATGGTGATAAAATTAATTTAAAGTTTAAATAAATTTTTTTCGTAAAATTTACTAAATTTTGTGTTATTTAAGAAATAAATAAAATAAATTTTTACTAAAAAGGCAAGTTATTTCATATTCTTTTTAAATTGTGATATAATTTATTGTATAAAGCAAATAAATAGTTAATATTAAATTTAAGTTAATCAGTCATAAAATAATATTTAAATATTTCTTTTTTCCTAAAAAATAGTTTAGAAATTTTGTTAATCAAAAATTTCTTTATAAAATATTAAAATTCGTTTTCATTATAATTAAAATATTTTTGATTTTGAAAATTAATTCGTTTTGTTGAAAAATCACTTGTGATGTAAAAAGAACTTAAATATAAATTTCTAATTATAATTTTAGAGGGTGGTCCATATAAAAGCTAATATAAATTTAAAGGTTATATTATGTTTTCAAAAATCATATAAAAAACTCCTAAGGAATAAATTTTAATGTGAGTTTTCTTCTAATCTAAGTGCTTTGTGATGTTTTTGTTCAATATTTTTTTATAAAATTTTTATTCAACGTTTTTTTTTTTTTTTTTGTTTAATTTAAATACATATAAATATTTTATATAATGCCTGAGAAAAAAACCCCTTTTACATAATGTTAATTTAAAACAGAAGCTGCTAAAATGTTATTAATTAAATAAATTAAATATTTATGCTTTTTATAATTAAAATATTCGGTTTAAGAGTTAAAGTTACTTAAATATTTAACGTATTAAAAATATTTATTTTAAATTGATTTAAAATTTAGTATAATTATAATTTTTGAATTTAACTTTAATTAGAGAGGACGTTTGGTTGGCTTTTTATATTGCACTAATATTAAATTTTTAAGGACTTCGGATTAATTTAGTGATGATTTGTTTAAGTTAAGCAAAAATCTAAATTATACATTTCTCCGGATATAGAGAAAGCTTTCATCTCCTAGAAGAATTATTCAAATCGGTTCACAATTTCTAAAGTTATTCAGGAAAAAACAAGATGATTTAAACTAAAATTTTATATTGAAGATTTTCTATTTTATATTTTGTAACAAAAATTGTTGATATACAATTTTGTATACAAAATTATCGATATAAAATTTTTTGTCGAAAATTTTTGATATAATTGATGCAAAATTTTTCTTATAGAAAATTTTTGACATACAATTTTTTATGGAAAATTTTCAATATAAAATTTTTTTAAGGAAAATTTTCGATATAAAATTTTTTACGGAAAATTTTCGATATAAAATTTTTTACAGAAAATTTTCGATATAAATTTTTTTATAGAAAATTTTCGATATAAAATCTTTTAAAGAAAATTTTTAATAAAAATTTTTTAAAACAATTTTCAATATCAAATTTTTTATAAATTTTTTTTGATACCAAATTTCATATAAAAATTTTATGTTCTCCAATTTGTTATAGAAAATCTTGGATATTAAAGTTTTTTTAATTTATTTTTATATAAAATCTTTTTGGAAAAATGTTAATATACATTTTTTAATAGAAAAATTTTCGATATTAATTTTCAATAAAAATTTGTTTCTAAAATTTATTTGATATAAACATTTTTATAGAAAAATATTGATATTAAATTTTTAATAGAAAATTTTGGATACAAACTTTTTAATTAAAATTTTTTGTTATAAAATATTAAAAAAAAAAAATTTAGATATATAATTTTTTATAGAAAACTTTTGATACAAAATTTTTAATAGAAATTTTTCGATATAAAATTTTTTATATAAAAATTTTCAATATAAATTTTTTTTTAAAACTTTAAATCTACAATTTTTTATAGAAAATTTTCTATTTAACATTTCTTATACACTATTTTCAATATAATTTTTTTTATAAAAAAATTTTCAATACAAGATTTTTTTTTTGGAAAATTTTTTATATAAAATTTTCAAAATAAAATTTTTTTTATAGAAAATTTTCAATACTAAATTTTTTTAGAAAATATTCGTTATTAAATTATTTATAGAAAATATTCAATATAAAATTTTTTTTAGAAAATATTTGATATAAAATTTTCGACATAAAATTTTGTAAAAAAAAATATTCGATATAAATTTTTTTATAGAAACATTTTCGATATAACTCTTTTATAGAACATTTTTGATATAAAACTTCGTATGGAAAATTTTCGATATTAAGTTTTTAATAGAAAATTTTCGATACAAAATTTTTTATAGAAAATTTTTCATATAAAATTTTTTTTAGAAAATTTTTCATATAAAATTTTTTATAGAAAATTTTTCATATAAAATTTTTGATACAAAATTTTTCATAGAAAATTTAACAAAAAAAAAAATTTCAATACAAAATTTTTTATAGAAAATTTTTGAAATAAAATTTTTCATGGAAAATTTTTGATAAATAATTTTTCATAGAAAATTAAAAAAAAAAAATTTTTCAATATAAAATTTTTTAAATAAAATTTTTGATTTGAAATTTAAAAAAAACTGTCGTTATTAAATTTTTCATGGACAATTTTCGTTATAAAAAATTTGTATAGAAAATTTTCAGTACAAAAATGTTTATAGAAAATTTTCAATATAAATTTTTTTTATAGAAAATTTTCGATACAAATTTTTGAAGAAAATTTTCAGTATAAATTTTTTTTTTATAGAAAATTTTCGATACAACATTTTTTAAGGAAAATTTTCAAAATAAAATTTTTTTAAAGAAAATTTTTGTTATAAAACATTTTATAAAAAATTTTCAATATAAAATTTTGTATAGAATAATTTCAATGTAAAAAGTTTCTACAGAAAATTATTAGTATAAAAATTTTTATGGGAAATTATTGATATACATTTTTTTTAATTCGCGGTATAAAATTTTTTTTAAAAGATTTTCCGTATAAAAATTTTTATAGAAAATTTTTGATGAAAAATTTTTATAGAAAATTTTCGATATAAAATTTTTTTAAGAACATTTTTGATGCAAAATTTTTAATAGAAAATTTTCGATACTGAAATTTTTTATAGAAAATTTTTCATATCAAATTTTTTTTATAGAAAATCTTTTGCTGACTTAAAAATGTTTTCCTGTCTTTAAAATCATTATCATTTAAATTCGAAATATTTTGTAAAGCTTAACTTTTTTTTAACCATCACTAAATATCTTCATTAAATTTTTATAATTCTTTAAAATTAAAACCAAAAACTGAATTTTTAATAATCAATTTATAACAAAAAAATACTGTAGTAAACTTAAAACGTATATTAGCCCAGTTCACAAAATGTTGTAAATAGTCTAGCTTCGAGCATTTCCATAATTGTATAGAAAATGAAAGCTTTTCTTAAAATAAAGGAGTGAAAATGTTTCAGTTACTATAACGATTTGTAAAAGCTACAATGCTAGACTATTTACAACGTTTTATGAACTGGGCAATTGTATTTAAAAATATATTAAGGAATAAACTATGGTTTGTTTTTAAAAAGACTGTGTGTATTGGAAAATAGTTGGAATGAATTAAAACAAGAAATTCTGTGGATCTTAGACAGAACCTCTAGAAAATGTTTGGAAGAATCAAGAAGCAATAGACAATTGGCGGGGATTTTGTTATCATAGGGAGTGATATTTTACTTCAAAATTTTAGTTTCAGAAATCTATATCAAATATTTTCTTACATAAAATCATGTCGGTGATTATTTTTAACAGCGATAGGGCACAATTTCCGTTTTCCTATCACTAGTAAAAGGAATTGCTTTACACCATTTATTGTATTCAAAATACGCAGATATAAGCAGATGGTTAATATCTCTATTAGGAGCTTAGCTATCAGCCTTAAATTTAAGATAGATTTTATTTTAAATGTTTTTATTGCAAAAATTGTGTCAGTTTTTATTCTTCATAAAAAAGTTAATATAGGAAGAAAATATTGGCTTTCATTATAGATGAGTTCGTTACAAAACATGCAAATATATGCAGATGACTTATTTCTCTATATAAAACTAACAGTTCTGTCTTTTATCTGAGATAGGATTCTATACAAAACATGCAAATATATGCAGAAGAATTATATCTCGATATGAAGTCTACACTTCAGTCTTTAATTTGAGATAGATTTTAAATTTCAAGTTTTTATTACAAAAAAGTAATAACCCACCAAAAATTGTGTAAGTTTTTATTCTTCATAAAAATGTTAATATAGGAAGAAAATATTGGCTTTCATTATAGATAAGTTCGTTACAAAACATGCAAATATATGCCGATGACTTATTTCTCTATATAAAACTAACAGTTCTATCTTTTATTTGAGATAGGATTCTATACAAAACATGCAAATATATGCAGAAGAATTATATCTCGATATAAAGCCTAGGCTTCAGTCTTAATTTTGAGATAGATTTTATGTTTCAAGTTTTTATTACAAAAAGTAATAACACCCCAAAACTTGTGTCAATTTCTATTCTTCATAAAAAAAGTTAATACAAAAAGAAACTATTGGCTTTAGCAATATAAATCAGTTCTATACAAAACTTGCAAATATATGCAGATGATTTATATCTCTATATAAAGCTAAGAGTTCCGCCTTTAATATGTGATGGGTTGCCATTCTTTAGTTTTTATTACAAAAAAGTTGTAACCTATCGAAACTTGTAAATTTTTTTTATTCTTCACAAAAAAGTTAATATTTGAAGATTGGCTTCTGTCTAAAAAATTAATTCTTTACAAAACATGATAATTTATGCAGAAGAATTATATCTTCATATAAAGCTCAGACTTTAATCCTTACTTTGTGATAGATCTTAAATTTAAAATTGTTCAAACAATAAAGTTATAGCTCGCCAAAACTTTCTGCAATTTATATTCTTCAGAAAAAACATAATAAATAGAATATTATTCTTCTGAAAGTATTGTAAAATATCGACTTTAGGCTCATAAATTTCTGGGATCTTTTTTTGTATAGTTCGATAACCCTTTGATATATACATTTTTGAGATTTAAATTTCCAAAAATTCTCTTAACTCAACTTAAGTTCTATTGCCTAAGAACCACAGAATTTGTATGTACTTATTTTTGGTAATTACGGAAAGAAATTAGTAGCTGTATAAGTTATTGTAATTAAATAAAATTTGTACCTATTTGTAAATGATAAAATGTTAATATATAATTTCTTGGAAAATGTTTAGGGAACAATATTACATCTTAAAGTTATATAGAAAATAAAACTCATCAGTCTGAATAAATTAAAGCAGTTTAAAATAATAAAATTAAAGAAAAATCAGTCACAATGAAAGCAATAACAAAGGAAGTAAAAAAATCAAACCAACAAAAAAATAATCAGGGTCTTAATGGGATCTAAGAGCTAAAGGAATTGTTTAGAAAAGAGGCGAATTTCGAGATAATTGTCCCTATTGCCGTTCTCAACTCAGTTTGGTTGTCTGCCAGTCGACCCAACATTCACTCAACCAAATTATTTTTTGATATTGAGGAACTCAACTTTTTTTATTTATTAAATTATTTGGTTGAGTGAAAGGTGGGTAGACTGGCAGACGACCAAACTGAGTTAAGTAGGGAACGACAATAGGTTCAAATGTCTCTATAAGAAAAGCTAACGTTTTTGAGTCATTTTAATACGAAGAATGGCAAAATCACTTTAGCATAATGGACTCTAAAGTAATCGATTTCATGATCACTAGCGATCAAATTTGATGTCGAATAAGGCTATTTTTTATATATCGACCGATTTCGAAAAAAAAATTAATGCATACTTTTAGGATGTTCTTGAGAAAATGGATTACTGTCAGGTTTGTCGTAGAAGAGGACGATAGTAAGACCAAGTAGAAGAAGATCTTTCAAATATTGATCTACAAATTTGGAGAATATGTGCACAAGATCGAAGCGCATATAATTCTAAAATATTTTCGGCCTTTGCTCTTAACAAATTTTAGTAAGTTACTCAAGTTGGTCCGAATCCGAAGATTTCCAAGTCGTGATCGATTTAATGATCAAAACTATCAAAAAACTATCAAATTTGCTATTTTTATACATCGATCGATTTCGAAAAAACCCTATTACATACTTTTAGGAGGTTCTTGAGAAAATGTATTAGTGTCAAGTTTATCGTAGAACAGGACGTCCGAAACTACGATAGAAAGACCAAGTGGAAGCAAATCTTTCAAAGCTTGATCTACAAAATTGGAGAATATTGGCACAAGATCGTAGCGCAGGAATTCCAAAATATTTTCGGCCTTTGACCTTGACAAATTGAAAATATAGGCTATTTTAGTGAGTTACTCAAGTAGGTCCGAATTCTAAGATTTCCTAGTCGTGGTGGTTTTAATGATCAAAAACTATCAAATTTGATGTCTATTAATGCTAATTTGTATACATCGATCGATTTTGAAAAACCCTATTACATTTTTTAGGAGGTTCTTGAGAGGATGAATTGCTGTCAAGTTTGTCGTAGAAGAGCACGTCCGAAACTTTGATAGAAAGACCAAGTAGTAAAAAATCTTTCAAAGCTTGATCTACACAATGGGAGAATATGGGCACAAGTTACTCAAGTGAGTCCGAGTCCTAAGATTTTAACGTCGTTCTGGTGCCAAGTCGTCAGAACGACAGTGATCGTATCATGAATTCTGATGAAAATTGTCATAATACCAAACAATCAAAGATCTAAAGACAATTTCGTTCCTCCTAAAAGTATGCAAGATTATGGAAAATCTCCCAAATTTCGACTCGGGCCCAGAATTGGAGTCTGATCCATATAAAGAACTAGCTATAACGAATTTTATGCCTTTTTCAGATCCCATTAAGACCCCTCATTTGAGATTCTTAGAAAATATACAATATAAAATAAATAAAAATCTTCTTACAAATCTAAAACCTTTCAGAATTACTAAATTACAAATAACTAAATTTTTGATTTACTTTTTCCCAGCCTAAAATCTAAGTTTTAAAAGTAACATTAAACGTTAAAATTTCCATGGGCTTAAGGGTGATTTCACTGAAAGACCTCAACAGCTTGCGTTGCTGTGAGGTCAGCATGCCAGTTAAACTGGTCGTTTCTAAACTATGCAAATGCAATTTATTAAAACTTACATTACCCAGACCCTTTTTATTAAATGGGCATATATTCGTTAAGTCCACCATTTGGCTATTGATTGCACAGTCGTAACCCTGGCGCTGTAAAACCATTAAAGCCGACGAAGAGGGAAACAATTGCAGCTGTTCCTCGGATAGTGTGCGGAAATTGAGTAGATGTACATCGCAGGGCCAGGCTCCATGATCTAAGAGTAAAGCTCTCGATTTCAATTTAGGTGGATTATCGAAATTTTCCACAAAATAGGTGGTGGGTGGATAGCGTAAGCCATTAGCTAGATAGTTTGTTAGTAAACTGGGTACTTGATATGTATTGTGTTTAGCTGTGGCCGTGGGCATATCTTCTATTAGGACCCAGAATTTGTGACGTGTTAGACGACTGTCTACAATGCCCTCACCCATGCCGCGATAGTCATCGTATAAAGTACGTCTGTCTAACATTACCTCTAGTTGACCGGGTTCATAGCTGGCGGCACCTTGGGCATGGGTGGTTAATAAGGTAAAGCGTACCTTTTCATCCTGCATAAAGGCGGCCGTGGTAATGGGGAAGTAGTTGCCCTCAATGCCTATAGAAGGTACCTTGGTGCGTCTGTAATAAAAATACTATTAAAATCAAACTTTCTTATTTAAAAAAAGTCTTCCTACCTATGATATTGGAAACCATTTTGATCTGTATAAAACTCTGGCAGTTCTGGTATAGTATCTCCATCCTTTAAATTATCCTTATTTACCGGCGCTATATTATCGATATCCGTAACAAAACGCATAAATAATTCGGTTTCCCGATTTTTTGGTGGCGGCTCAAAGTCTATATCATTCTCGATATAAATCGCTGCATCCAAATGGGTTTTTGTATTAAATATCCTCACAGTGTGAGCCAGGAAGGGTCCATATATTACGGTCACATCACTGGCTATGGGTCCCGATGTTATAATAATGCGTTTATCTTCATATTGCTCGAGAACATCTTTTTCCGCCTCACTCTGCTCGGGATCGGTTTTGAAGAGATATGCTCCCGAATGGAATTGGGCACTACGATAGGCTGCAAATTTAATAGCACATTGCATGGGATTGAGTAGCTGCTGATTGGGTCCCTTACGTGTTATGGTCTTCATAAAGCCATTCTTTTCGTCGAACAGTATACGCATGAAGTTGTTTTCTAGTTGGACATCACCTGAGAAGGTAAGATATTAAAGAATGTATAAAAAGATTTCGTAAATTTTAGGTCTTGCATTCTTTAGTAAAAAAATGTTAGTCTTCTCTTTCTTTGGCATTAAAATCTTCTCTATTTCCATCTTCCTTTAATTCTCGCTTCCATACTCTTTTTTACATCTCACTATCCTGGTACATTTTCTAACCTAGAATTTTCTCTAGTCTATAGATGTAATACATTACGTTATCTAATCTGGTCTTCTGTCTAGTCTAGCACATTTTCTAATCTGGGACCAAATCACCGCATTCGATATCGAATAAAATGTAAGATATTTCAGATACATTTGTGTAGCATACTTTTAGGGTAGTCTAAATAAAATATAACATTTAAGGTTCACTACATTAGCGCGATGTCTGCTCTACTTAACACATCTTTCATGTGTCCAAAGAGGCATTCAAGTGCCTCAGTAAGATGTACTTCACTGCATCTGATCTTCTTTGTATTTATATCACTTACATTCTAGAAAATTGAATACAACTCTCATGTATGGGCCGGTGTTTCAGAGTCTATTTTAGAGCTTCTTGACCGAGTAAAGGAGAAACCGAAGGTGCTTATCGGTGATATTATGAAAGCCAATTCTATTGATTCACTGGAGCATAATCGCAATGTGGGATGTGTTTTACTGTTATACCGATACTACAATGACAAGTGCTCTGATGAAATTATGGATCTTGTTCCTGAAACACGCACATTTTTTTGTAATACTAGCGCTTTAGTTAGAGACCACCCATTTGTGGTCGATTGGTCAGTGGATCGCACAACACATTATCGGGAAAATTAATTTTTTAGTCGAACTGTTCGTATGCGGGGATAAACTCCCCGCAGAAGTGTTTTTAACGTTCTCTAATAACATTTCTAGTCTATTCTCTTGATTACCTTAACTTGGAATCCAGTCTACTTTCGAGTTTGGGGTAATCAACTCTTATCTGACAGTTTCCACAACCACAAGTCTATAGTCCCTTGTCTTGCCTACCCTCTAATGTATTATATTATCGCTTCTATAACTTAATTTCTAGTCTATTCTCTAACCTAGCCTTTAGTCTACCCTTGCAAACTTCTTTCGAATCCCATGTTATCATAACTTACCTGCCGGCTTAGCTTTGACCACAAATTGCTCCTTCGTCATGGGTGTATCCGTCGCTGTCCCCTCCACATTATCCGAGCATTCATCGCAATATATCGAAGACATAAATCGTTTATAGTTAACCTCATCCACAATCACTTGATACGAAGTCAAGGACAAAGCATCCAACTCCGCAATAAACATAACCTCATATTGACGTTTCGAAATGCGAATTCGAGACGCGCTACTCGTACCCATCATGCCCATACCCATTTCATAGGGATCTGTAATATTCCATACCGGATTAATTTGAACATTTCTCAATTCCACGCCCAATTCGTTGACAACTTTTATGTAAGGCGTGGTCGTGCGTATGGTCAGAGCTTCCACTCGTTTGTGTGACAATGGATTGAAAACGACAAATGTTGCCGATTTGCCATCAGCCGAGGAAGAGGTGAACTCAATTGAGAAATCTTTATTTTGTGAAAAGGAAGCCGTCAAAGGTATGGGAGTCTTGCGTGGTAGTTTACTAAAATTATCCCTTTCCAATTCACTTAAGAGGAAATTATGTCTTTGGGTGCCATTTTGTATGAGCAGCTCAATGGTGGACTCTTGCATTCTCACCACATCCTGGAGACTTTCAAACAAACGCATACCATAGTCACGCATAACAGCGGCCTTAGAAGTGCCCGTTATGGCATCATGATGTTGGAACAAACCCAAATTACGTCGGGCATGTATCATCTTCTCATAGTTCTTTTCAAAGATTTTGATGGCATTTTCATTATGTTGCTGCCGCGCCGAGTTATAGGCCAGGGTAAAGAGTATTTCGGCTATTCTAAGATTTTGTTCCAAGTCCGCACTTAAAATCTTGTAAGAAGGTCTGGTGGTAAAATAACCCGACCAATAGGCAGGTCTTCCCTCCGAAAAGATATCGGAATAGACGAAAAAGTCTCCTTTGAAGGTAGGAAATTCCTTAGTTCTTTTCTTAATTTCATTGAAATAGTCCTTAGGTGTTCCAAAGGATATATCCACATTGTACAAACGTTTGTTGGCCATTATATGATCGATTAACTTTTTGTAGTTGGTATACTGTTGATCCACCTCACGTTCTTTGTTATAACGGAAATCATCTCCCACCGGTATGAGGGCTACATTGTGAGGAAACAAAGAAGCCGTTCTGGAGTACTGTTCCAAAAGTAGCTGAGCCTTTTCCTCAATATTTTCATCGGTTATAAACTGAGCCTTAATAGAGTATTCTGTGTATTCTCCTGGGATTTTACGAAAATCAAAGTTTAGGCAAATAAATGGATGAGGACCACATGAGCCCTTTATGGAATAAATATCAAAAGGCATGTTGTGAGTCAGCAATCTTCCTCTTTGATTACTTTGCTCATTCTGCATCTTCCAGTACGGCGTCCATATGAAATCTCCCTTCTGCTGTCTAGCAAACCATTGCTTCCAGGCATAGTGTATACGCTGTATGATGGCTCCTTCAAAATTACTACCCGATAGCAAATAGGGTACTGTGCTGCCATGACCAAATGGATCGATGGACCAACCCACGGTAGGGGTAACATTTAAATTATTCTTTAGCCATTGATGACCCTCGATCAGTTGATCTAACATGGCGTACAGATGAACATTGGCCTCATCGGTCATTACCCAACCGCCAGTGGTGATTTCTAGCCTGCCCGAGTTTATAAGTCTTTTTAGAGCTCTCTGTTTGGTGGGATGTGCCTGATCCCACCACAACTGCAAGAAGCTTATTTCAGACCATATAAAAGTCATATCGGTATATTCTTGCATTTTGGTAACCATTAAATTGAGAATTTGTCTCGAATCACTTTGGAAATAATTGACAAACGTTTTAAGCCAACCGGGATCATTGTGCGAATGGGGTACTACGAAGACCTGAATGAGAGGAGAGAAAAAGCATTATTAAATAAGTAAAATATTGAACCTAGGTCTTAAAATGATATAATTTCTAAAAATGTCAAGGGGTTGGAATAGTTGGCAGAGCAACACTAGGAGTAAGAGAACCCGATCGGTAGATGAGAGACATAACACTGTGCAACCAGTAGCTGAAGGAGGTGGGTCTTTATTTAGCAATAAAGATGAATTAGAGACACGAAGATTTCGGAGGACGGGAAAAATCGTTGGCTTTTCCAATAAGGAGCTGGAAAAGGTGGTAGACCAACACTAGGGGTCAGAGTCGACGAAGTGCTATCGACGTGTAACAGAGTGGCCGTCTTTAGGACCTAATCGGTAGCTGAAAGGCATAAGATTAGGTAACCCGAAGTTCTCAGATGTAAGTCTGGAGGTAGTAGTAAATGATAAATTAGAGACATGTAGATTTCGGAGGACGGGAAAGAGCGTTAGCTCTTGAAAGAAAGGTATAGAAAAGTAGAAGAGCAACACTAGGGATTATAGTCCATGAAGTACTATCGACATGAAATAGAAAGGCCGTCTTTAGGACATGGAGATCGCGAAGGACGAATTTATTGGCTAAACCTGCAGGAAATAGTATATTTATAGGCCTACAAATAGCTTACAAAGAGCGTTAGCTCTTCCAAGAAGGATGTAAAAAAGATGGTGGAGCAACACTAGGGGTCAAGGTTCACGATGTACAATCGACGTGCAAGAGAGAGGCCATTTTTAGAACTCTGAAGCTTAATAGCTTAAGATTAGGTAACCCTAAGTTATCAGAGGTAAGTCTGGAAAATGAAGCAAAAGATAAATTAAAGAATCTTAATCTTTGGGGGACGGGAAAGAGTGTTAGCTCTTCCAATGGGATAGTGGTCGGAGCACAGGAATTATTATCGACGTGTAATAGAAAGTCCATCTTTAGGATTCGGAGTTAAAATGCATAAGATTAGGTAACCCGAAGTTCTCAGAGGTAAGTCTGGATATAGCAGTAAACGATTAATTAGAACTACGGAGATTTTGGAGGTCGGAAAAGAACGTTAGCTCTTTTAAAAAGGGGTTGGAAAAGGTATCGAGGTGCAATCGAGAGGCATTCTGTAGAACACAAAGATCTCGGAGAAAGAACTTATTGGATTAACCTCTAGGAAATGGTGTATTCATAGGCTTACACATAGTGCGCAAAACGGCGTTAGCTCTTCCAAGAAGAATGTATAAAAAATGTAAGAGCGGCACTAGGGGTCGGAGTACACGAAAGACTATCGACGTGTAGTAGGCCGTCTTTATTACCCCATCGGTAGCTTTGAAGCATAAGAATAGGTAACCCAAAGTTCTCAGAGGTGGGTCTATGTAGAGGTAACAGTAAATAATAACTCAGTGACACGGGAATTTCGGAGAACGAATTTGTTGGCTGCACCTGTAGGGATTGGTATATCCATAGCCTTACACATAGTGCGGAAAAAGGAGTTTGCTCTTCAATGAACGGGGTTGAAAAGGTGGCAAAGTAAAACTATCGACGTACAACAGAGAGGACGTCTTTAGGACCTCATTGGAAGTTGAGAGGCATAAGATTAGGTAACCCGAAATTCTTAGAGATGAACCTTTAGGTAGCAGTAAATGATCAATTGAAGACATTGAGATTTCGGAGGACTAATTTATTGGCTAAACCTGCAAGAAATAGTACATTGAAAGGCTTACGGATAGAGAGTTTGCTTTGTGAATGTTTGGTGGTAATGTATTTTTGTAGTTAGCAGTCTCTATTATAAAGCAATTATGCGCTAGTAGAGTACACTTGTATATAAAGATGTTCCTATTTCTGATGCTTATGCAGGACATAGTTCGGGATGTAAAAGGGTTCAGAATGCCCTAAGATGACTCCCTGCAGAGCATTATATGATAGACTTTGTCTGTCCTGTGAATGGATGTTATGCATGAGTTCCAGCTTAACTCAAATGAACGCATGCGGTGGACAGGTAATGCCTCTTCAGGGCATTCCTTTGCCCCTGTTAGAGGATAATCGGAGAAATGTGAGTATACTGATTTGGCGGATAACTCTGCGATTGTTGTGGAGAGTAACTTAGACAGTTATAACCCAATGAGGGATCTGCATCTCTATCGATCGGAATTTTTCGCTGGTATTGTTGACTAGTTTCTACTATAGGAACAAAGTCAATATGAATTAATATACTTGATAATTGGACGATTTAAGTAAAGAAATTGCACTAGTGAAAACTGTCTCCTTAGGGGCACTTAAATACCTCTCGAGCAAGTTAAACATCATAAAAAGTGGTATTGCATTTGTTTTGCCTTACCCTAAGGCAGTGCATTTTTAAGCGATTCGGAGGTATCCCTTTTATGACATATAATAAATCTTAACTCTAACTCTTTAAAAAGTATTTCGAAGCCACTTTATATCTCCCCAAACATAATCACCCTTTAAAAACACATAACAATGAATTTAATTTAAATTCATATTAAAAAACAACGGAAAAACTTAAATTTTTTTGTGCATAATTACCTTTAATGGTGGCCTGTGCTTATCTTTTTTCTGTGCCTCAAAACGTTCTTCGAAACCTCTATCCCAATACTCTTTGGTACGTATCCATTCGGGCTGTGAAAGAAAAATTACAAAATATTAAAAAAATATATATTTTTTTAAAAATGAATGAAAACACAGAAGAAGAAACATAATTCATAAATATGCAACAACATAAAAATTGTTAACGTAAATGTAAATTGTGTTGCTACTCTTAATTTTTTTCTTTTTTTCTGCATTACTTGTACATTGTGATATTTTTTTTGTTGTTTAAAAGAAAGAAAACGAAAAAATTTTTACAATTTTTAAAAATTGTTTTCTACAGAAAAATTTGTTAACGTAAATGTAAAAATTGTTAACGTAAATGTAAATTGTGTTGCTACTCTTAATTTTTTTCTTTTTTTCTGCATTACTTGTACATTGTGATATTTTTTTTTTTTGTTGTTTAAAAGAAAGAAAACGAAAAAATTTTTACAATTTTTAAAAATTGTTTTCTACAGAAAAATTTTCGATAAAAAAAATTTTTATAGAAAAATTTTCGATTAAAATTTTTTTCTGTAGACAAAATTTCGATAAAAAAAAATTTTCAATAGAAATATTTTCTATTAAAAATTTTTTGATACAAAATTTTTTCTATATAAAAATTTTCGATAAAAAATTTTTTCTGTATAAAAATTTTCGACAAAAAAATTTTTCTATAGAAAAATTTTCGTAAAAATATTTTTATTATAGAAAAATTTTCGATAAAAAATTGTTTCTATAAAAAATTTTTTCTAAGAAAAATCTTCTCTAGCTGAATTTTAAATATTTTTTTCTATAGAAAAATTTTCGCTAAAAACATTTTTTTGTAGAAACATTTTCTATTAAAATTGATTTCTATAGAAATTTTCGATAAAAAAATTTTCTATGGAAAAACTTTTGATAAAAAAATTTTTTTATAGAAAAATTTTCGATAAAAAATTGCTTTTATAGAAAAATTTTTGATCAAAAAATTTTCGTTTAGAAACATTTTCGATAAAAAAATTTTTATAGAAAAATTTTCGATAAAAAAATTTTTCTGTGGAAACATTTTCGATAAAAAATTTTTCTATAGAAAAATTTTCGATAAAAAATTATTTCTATAGAAAAATTTTCAATAAAAAATTTTCTTTAAAAATTGTTTTCAATAGAAAAATTTTTGAAAAAAATTTTTTGTCTATAGAATAATTTTCGATCAAAAAATTTTCGATAAAGATTTTTTCTACAGAAAAATTTTCTATCACAAAATTTTTCAACAGAAAAAATTTTTCGATAAAAAATTTTTTCTATAGAAAAATTTTTTCTATAGAAATATTTTCGATAAAAAATTTTTGTATAGAAAAATTTTCGATACAAAATTTTTTCTATAAAAAAAATTCAAAAATTTTTCTATAGAAAAATTTTCTATACAAATATATTTTGATAGAAAATTTTTCGATAAAAGTTATGTTTTATGAAACATTTTTCTTTAGAAAAATTTTCGATAAAAAAATGTTTTGAAATTTTTGATACAAAAATTTTCTATATACAAATTTTTGGTATAGAAAAATTTTCGATAAAAAATTTTTCTGTAGAAAAATTTTTGATAAAAAATTTTTTCTATGGAAAAATTTTTGATAAAAATTTTTTTTTTATAGAAAAATTTTCGATAAAAAGTTTCATCTATAGAAAAGTTTTCGATAAAAATTTGTTTCTATAGAAAAATTTTCGATAAAAATTTTTTTCTATAGAAAAATTTTTTTATCGAAAATTTCATCTATAGAAAAATTTTCGATAAAAAATTTTTCTATCGAAAAATTTTCGATAAAGAAATTTTTCTATAGAAAAAAATTTTTATCGAAAACTTTTCTATAGATGAAATTTTCGATAAAAAAATTTTTCTATAGAAAAATTTTCGATAAAAAAATTTTTCTATAGAAAAATTTTCGATAAAAAAATTTTTCTATAGAAAAATTTTCGATAAAAAAATTTTTCTATAGAAAAATTTTCGATAAAAAAATTTTTCTATAGAAAAATTTTCGATAAAAAAATTTTTCTATAGAAAAATTTTCGATAAAAAAATTTTTCTATAGAAAAATTTTCGATAAAAAAATTTTTCTATAGAAAAATTTTCGATAAAAAAATTTTTCTATAGAAAAATTTTCGATAAAAAAATTTTTCTATAGAAAAATTTTCGATAAAAAAATTTTTCTATAGAAAAATTTTCGATAAAAAAATTTTTCTAAAGAAAAGTTTTCGATAAAAAAATTTTTCTATAGAAAAATTTTCGATAAAAAAAATTTTCTATAGAAAAATTTTCGATAAAAAAATTTTTCTATAGAAAAATTTTCGATAAAAAAATTTTTCTATAGAAAAATTTTCGATAAAAAAATGTTTCTATAGAAAAATTTTCGATAAAAAAATTTTTCTATAGAAAAATTTTTGATAAAAAAATGTTTCTATAGAAAAATTTTCGATAAAAAAATTTTTTTATCGAAAATTCTTCTGTAGAAAAATTTTCGATCAAAAAATTTTTCTATAGAAAAATTTTCGATAAAAAAATTTTTCTATAGAAAAATTTTCGATAAAAAAATTTTTCTATAGAAAAATTTTCAATAAAAAAATTTTCTAGAGAAAAATTTTTCATAAAAAAATTTTCTATAGAAAAATTTTTCATAAAAAAATTTTCTATAGAAAAATTTTTTATAAAAAAATTTTCTATAGAATAATTTTTGAAAAAAAATTTTTTATAGAAAAATTTTCCATAAAAAAATTTTCTATTGAAAAATTTTTGATAAAAAAATTTTATATAGAAACATTTTTGATACCAAATATTCCATAAAAAAATCTATATAAAAAATCTATGGAAAAAAAATCTATATAAAAATTTTTGAGAAAAAATTTTCTATAGAAAAATTTTTCATACAAAAACTCAGACTTTTAACTAAATATTGTGTAACATACCTTAAGGATTTTCAAAATATTTTATTTTGGAAAAAGTTTAATAAAAAGTGATATCTAAACATATCCGTTAGTTTTTTAAAACATTTTGTTTAAATTAAATTCTTTTATAATCAGGAAACTTTTAACAAATAAGTTACAACGAAGTGAATTTTAAATGTGACAGCACATAGAGAAAGGGACCTAAGGGTAAAAACGGTTTTGTTCAAGAGAGCCATTTTAAAGATTTAAATACTATTTTTGTTTACCTTATTTTTTACCCCTAGGTCACTTTCTCTATGAGTGCAAAATACCCTTAGGTCCCTTTCTCTATGCTTTGTCACATATGTTATATAAATTATTTAGATTATCCCAAAAGTATGCTACACATCCGTAACTGAAATATCCTACATTACGATCTTTATCGAATGCAACGATTTTTCCCTAAATCTACAGAGAAATACCTTGATATAAAAATGTAAAACCTTCTTCGTCTTCAACCTTTTATAATTCTTTGTAATTTTTTTTTTTTGTTTCATTGTATTATTTTTGCAACATTTACCTGAAAATCAAATTTTGCATATTCCTCTTGGGCTGTAATATTCGTATCACTCTCATCTAGAATGTAGCATTTATCGCCCCATTGAGGATTATTGACATACATGCTCGAGGCATAAGTAGTACTGCTGCCACTTGTACTTATACCAGCGCCAGTCCCAGTATCAGTACTACTACCATCACCTGCTAGTCCTCCATCGGTTGCTAAAGCTGGGTCATTGCTGTATAAAGCAGCTTTAGCTAATAATTTATGTTGTTGCTGCTGTTGTTGTTGTCGGCTATATGTTGCTGAAGCTGTATTATCTTCATTGTCGTTGTTATTATTATTGTTGTTTTTCACTTTATGAGATGCATAATTCTTATTATAATGTTGTTGCTGCTGAAATGAGCCTCCACCACTGGCTGATGCTATTAAAGTAGCTTGCTGCTGCTGCTGCTGTTGTTGTTGCCCCGCTAATAAACTGGCCTGTAAAGGATCTTTGGGTTGTATGGAGGGTTGACCCATAGAGATATAGTAGAGACATAGCAGTATTGTTATAAAAGCCGATAGTAAACCAATACAACGTGCTGAGCCACGTCGAAAAATTTTAAATGTCATGCTGTTTATTTCTGGGCTTGGTTGGATTTGGTTTCAATTCAAGTTGGTTGGGAATTTTTGTTGGCTGACCACTTGCTGAACGATTTGGTATGTCCGTCTGCGTTCGTTCACTGGTTTCGTTTTGTTGTTCAATTTAATTTTTGGGAATCAATTTTCTAAAAGGATTAAATTCTTGTAGCTTTTTTTTTTCCTTCCCTGATCACTGTTTTTGGTTATTTAAAGAGAATTTGTTAAATTCCTCCAAAATACAAAATCAGGAATTCAATATCGTTATTTTAATTTTTTATATTGACTTAAGAGTTAGTTTTTTTTTTCGCAAGCCCTTGCAAATCTTTTTGCTTGTTTGTACGTATTTTTGTACAAGGGCTTTATGTCAATCTTAAAAACTAATTTAACTGCTTGTCAGCCATGTCCAGAGATTCATTCTTAGCCGTTTACGTTTCTTTCTTTTTTGTTTCAGCTGCAATTTCTTATACTAAATATTGGCTTTGTTTTTGCAATATTTTTTCGCTATATTCCTTTATTTGTTAATTGTATTTTGCGGTTTTGTTTTCTTGCCCTTTGTTTTCCTTAACTTGTAAATTTTTTATTGCTGTCAGTTATCAGCTACCGTCGCATCTTTAGATGTTTTTTTTCTTCGCTGGCTTCATTTAGTGGCGGATTTCGTACATCATCTGTAATTTATAAGCAGAAAATAACAAATAATTAAAGTTAATTGTTTTCCCAAAATGATTTAGCAAAACTTAATTGTATTATTAGGAATTAAGTAGAATTTCTTTATTAAAACAAGCACTGACCCAAAAGTGCACAATGGGGTAAAACAAAAATGGTACAAACAAAAAAATAAATTTAAGCAAGTGGGGTCAAATCGCGGTGATATCTGAATATATCCGTTAGATTTTTTTTTAACATTTTGTTTAAATAAGAATTTAATTTATAATCAGAAAACTTTTATAATCAGAAAACTTTTGACAAATAAGTTACAACGAAGTGAACCCTAAATTTGGCAGCACATAGAGAAAGGGACCTAAGTGCAAAAACGGCTTTGTTCAGGAGAGCCATTTTAAAGATTTAAATACTATTTTTTTACCTTATTTTTTACCATTAGAACCCTTTCTCTATGAGTGCAAAATACCCTTAGGTCCCTTTCTCTATGCTTTGTCACATATGTTATGTAAATTATTTAGATTATCCCAAAAGTATGCTACACAACTGTAACTGAAATATCCTACATTACGCTCTTTATCGAATGCAACGATTTTTGCCTAGATCTACAGAGAAATACCTAGATATAAAAATGTAAAACCTTCTTCGTCTTTAACCTTTTATAATTCTTTGTAATTTTTTTTTGTTTCATTGTATTATTTTTGCAGCATTTAAAAATAAATTTAAGCAAGTGGGGTCAAATCGCGGCATTCAGAAACTTTTGTGTAGCATATTTTTAGGATAATTTGAATAATATATAAAGTTCACTATATTGAAACTTATTTGTCAAAAGTTTTCTAATAGTAAAATAATTTAATTTAAACTAAATGTTTTAACAAACAAATGAAAATATTTATTTCGATATCAAATTTTATTATGCTTTTTGCAAAATAAATTATTTTGAAAATCCCTAAGGTATGTTATACAATATTTTCTTAAAAGTCTAAGTTAAGACTTTTACCAGATGGAATTATTACATTTTAATGATAGGAATAATTCTGTGGCTCGGGTCAAAAAACATAGTTTTGAGAAAATTTGATTTCAAATTTTTGTTTTCCATATAAATTAATAGTAACATTCCTGAGAAAAAACCTTATTAATCTGTTCTGAGTTAAGCTAGAGGTTAGCTGTTGGAGCCAAATAAAAGAGGGTAAAGAAGGGACTCTAATGAAATGACTAAATCAAAACAGCAAAAAATTGATATTGGCCCTTTTCGCACCAAGCCACAGAATTATAGTCGGAAACGGCTGACTGTATGATACCCTTCAAAATTTTTGTTATACAATTTCTTAAAGATCCGATGTATTCTTACTTGTATCCGTCATGACAGGTTTGGAATTAACCAGGTTAGGCTGAAGGTTGCGATAATGAGTCAATATCCAAAAATTCTATTGTCTATGAAACGATGCTTTTCTTTATTTACGAAAATAGTAAATCTTCTTTGAATCTATATCGATCTCTTCTAACAGGAAAATAATAAAATCAGCTCTAGACAGTTTTAACCTGTACGAAACTTTAGATGCTGAAGGCAATGTTTCATTAGACCTACAACATAAGTGGCATTGTTGTTTTTCTAGATTTACTCAGATCTATGTTATATAAAATGCCTAAAGTTATCTTGGCCTTCGACAGTGCCAACAGAAGCTATCTATACAAAATTTTAGATAATCGTATGCCAACAATAATTCTAAACTTTATTGGGGCAATGTACGTGGATTTTAAACATCTAATCCTACACAAGTTTAAATTGTCTAATCCGTTCAAAGTAGGGTGTTTACTCGAGTTATGTTTGCTCGATTAATCGGAAAAATGAAATCGATTAATCGCTCGAGTAAAATAAAATGGCTAATTTCAAATCGAGTTACTCGAGTAAAATTATTTCAATAATTTTGTAAGTATTTTTTTTTTTTTTTAATAAACCGAAAAAATTTGTCTCATGCTATAATCAAGGGTTCAAATGAAGACCATTTAAATAAATTATCTACCATTCTATGGTCCATCTTAGGCAATAATTGATGGTTCTACTATACTTTATTTATTTAAAGCAATAATCAAGGGTTTTAGTATAGTTAATTTTCCATCTATGAAATAATCGTGGATTTTAACATTATCAATTCTAAGCAATATTCGAGACTTGTAAATTACAACTTGTAATATAGTCCATTGTATGTATATAGTAGACCTGTTGTGGTATCTAATGTATTCGTAATTTCTACTATTGTTTATTTAAAGGTCCTCATGTAATCGTAGCTCCTGTTATAGATTAGTAGAAGGTACCATTGCAATCGTAAAACCTACTATAGTCCAGTTGAAGCCTCCAATATATTCGTAGATACTATTATAGTTTAGTTGAAGATCCCTGTGTAATCGTAGGTCCTACTATAGTAACAGTACGTCCTACTATAGTTCAGTTAAAGGACGCAAAGTAATCTTAGATCCTACTTTAGTCCAGTTGATGATCCCATTGTAAACGGAGGTAAAAGGTAGGCGTAGAGCCTACTTATCTATTAAATAAAAAAATTTTTGTTAATAAAACACTGTAATTTTATTTAAAAAAATTGTTGTATTAAATATATATAAAAAGCTTACAGAAAAATTTTACTCGAGTAATTCTAAGATGATTTTTTTACTCGATTAACTCGAGTAATTTTTAACGATTAATCGATTTTCCGAGTAATTAAAAAACCCCATTTTCAAGTTATTTGATTATTCAAACAATTAAAAGTCGAGTAAAATGAACACCCCAGTTCAAAGTCAATATTGGAGTAAGGCAAGGATGAGTCTTGTCATCTATACTTCGAAAATATAACGCTCACGACTCTGAATGGTACATGCGGTATCCATGGACACCCTTTAAACAACTCGAAAACTTGGAATATGCTGAAGACGTATGTCTTCTAAGTGAAAGCTCAGGCCATCTTCAAGAAAATACTAACACTGTTGAATATCGGGCAGCTGGGCTAGTAATCAATGTTTCCAATATTTTGCCTGGAGGCTATGGCTCAAGCCCGTCAACACACATCAATATGAACAGAGGTTATTGGATATGAAGGTACCTTTAATTATCTTGGGAGTTTGGTATCTGCAAAGGGTGGCGCCGACGAGTATATTGAAATGCGTATTAACAAGGCAAAATCTGCATTCGGCATTTTCCGAATTATTTAAAAATCTCGGCAAATATCAACATCAACCAAGTTACGAATATACAACTCAAATGCCAAGTCCATCCTGTATTACGGCTGCGAAACTTGGAAACGCACAAGTTTTGCCAACAAATGCTTACGGCAAATCCTTAATATATGGTGGCCGAACCGCATAAGAAATGAAGATCTACTTAATGTCACAAATCAAATTCCTGCTTCTATTGAGGAGCATATATCAACGGAAATGGTGATGGATAGGCTAGACATTTTGAAGGCCAAATATCAACATTATTAGACAAGCGCTTCGTAGAAATCCATAGGGAAGAGGCTGTCGTGTTGGTGCACCTTCTAGAACGTGAAGATGGTCAATTGATGTGGAGTTGCAAGCAGCAAGCTTTCCTTGGAATTACGTATGCCTAACGTCTCGCAATAGAGTCCGATATAAAAAGATGGCTGAGGTCCAAAGATCCACTGGGAGTCAAAGAAAATATAAAAGAAGAACAGTTATCTCATATACAGGAATTGTGGAGCAAGGTTGCCTTCATTCATAAAGCTAATAAAGCTTCCCTTAGGAAACCGAAGGATTTTAAACTTATCAGTCTCAATATTTTTCTTCTTAAAACATTGGAACGCATTATTGGTTTCGATTTCCGTTCAATAAATCCAAGATGGGATTAAAAGGCACCTGTTTAGGCTGAAGTCAGTATCTAACAAATATATCATCTATGAACCCATACCTTTCGAAATATCGTGTTCAGTGCTATTATCTTAGCAGACCTACAATGTAAAGCCCTTCTAATAATACACTGGCTTATTCAGATCTTTGTAATATGAATTGCCTAATGTTACCTCATATTCTCGAATCAAGGACCAGTTATAAGGGAAATGATTCCTGGTAATGTTACCCATACGAGATTTTTAAGTCTCAGTTTTTTCCTTCTTAAAACTTTAAAACGTATTATTGATTGCCATTTCCATTGGTAAATAAATCCGTGTCTATTCTCTATCTCTTGAGTATAGAGAATTATCACTTGTTGCACTTACACACTGATTTTCCTTATGGTCGTTTTGAAAACTCCATACAAATAGAGAGTATATTAATTTTTCTCTAATTCTGAAACAACTAATGGTGACGATTATCCAACGTGAGAAAGCTAAGGCACACACACATGCTCATGAAATCTATGTTTGTTTTCGCGTTTTTGTGCTTTTAATGGTTCTTTATGCACTTTAATTTCACTTTTAATAGAAAACAAAAGTATGGAACGCAATATCTTTATATTACAGAGACGTTGGTGTAAGCCTTGATTAATTGAGTTTTAAATCTGTCGTTCATGTAGATGACGCTGCAGTTTCAGTTAAATTCCTTAACAACCTGTCACAGTGCCTAGAAGTCGCTCTTGTCACATTAACCAGGTGGAGCGTTTTTAATGGTCCGGGAGTCAATATCACCAAGTCCGAACTTTTCCGAGTTGTCCTCGAGTTTCAATCTGCGGTATCTAAATAATCAATTGAACTCTACTCATGCAGAAAAGTCTTAGGTAATACCGGGGGCTTGTTACAGATAGTTGTAAAGCCTTTACTTATCATAGTGCTCTTGTCTGATGGCCTGAACTATGAAGACTAATCAGTTTAACTGGCTTTTGGCTGGGTTAATGAAACAACTTGACAAATTTGGCAAAGTTAGTTTTCTTTGCGTTTTCTGTAGAAGCCGTGTTTGGCTTAGATTCATTTCGTTTTTAAGCTATAAAATATAATATAAAATGACCTCAAAACTTGAAAATTTTGTAAATAATCTTTTGTCTCCCACAGAAAGTAGTTAAAAACCTTATAATTGGATTAACAAAAAAACCCAATTAAACATTCGATTAAAGTTCTCAAAATCCCTTAATAGCAACTCATCAATTTAAATTACCCACAAAAGTAATCGCATGTAAGTTTTCACACAAAATTTTTTCTAACCAAAATCAAGTTCAAACCTTAAAAGAGACCCATCATGTGTAAATATCAGAGATAACAACAGACATACAAATATATCATATCGTATTAAATCACATGAAAGAGGAAAAACGAGAGAAGTAGCCTTGACCATAAATAATAAAAATATACAAAAAAAAAAAAATATATTCTTCACTTATTGCCACATTATACCGTTAATAATGTATTTAGTACCACAGAGTAGGTACCAAACTATTGCACATTAAATATTCATAAATTGTTGTTATGAATATATGTATCCATGTACTTTGTGGGCTTAAAACGTAAAATGGTCAATGAACATGGGACATGAACAAGCCAAAACGAAACCAAGGAGAATCATTGCAGAGGAGATGGAAATTGTTCGAAAAAATATTATATAAACAAAAGTGGTCCAAATTTATTTGGATGTGCTTAAACGAGAGATACTTGAAACAAATGTATTCGAGAGTTTCTGTAATATTTCGTTGTAATGAATGGAATGATGGGTTACGAGTTAACTTTGGCAAACAACATTTATTATTGGTAAAATTTTTATGTTGTAAATAGTTTTGAATTTTTGTTTATTTTTTTTTTTTTTTTGGTAACAGAGTTTAAAGGAGTAAATTGTTTTTAAAGCCTTTAACACTTTTTCTATATATTGAACCGATTTTTATGGACTTTATGAATTCTTGTGCCAAATGATTTTATTTTTGGTCTTATATTGAAAACTTATCTTGAAAATTTCGAACTGAACATTAATTTAAAGCCTTAAATGGACGGACATAAAAAATGGATGGATGGTTATAGAAAAAAAATTTTAACAAATTTTTTAAAAAATTTTTTAACACACAAATTTTATACCGAAAACTTGTAAACCAAAAAATTGTTATAAAATTATATACCAATAAACTTTTATTAAATTTCATCCCAAAAATTTTTTAGCAAATATAATACCAACATTTTTTTTATAAAATTTCATAATAAAAATTTCTCAACAAAATTTTTGTAGAAAAAAGAATCCTTAAAAATTTTATAAAACATTTTTCACTCACAAATTTTATACCGGAAACTTGTAAACCAATATTTTTTTTATAAAATTTCATATCAAAAAATTGTCATAAAATTTCATACCAGAAAATTTTTATAAAATTTCATACCAATTTTTATACCCTTCATCACTAGAGGTGGAAAGGGTATTATAAGTTTGTGCTGATGTATGTAACGCATAGAAAAATTTGTCTTAGACCCACCTTTTAGTATAACAATAGGCTTAGAATCACTTTCGGAGTCGAATAAGTGATGTCCGTCCGTCCGTCTGGCTGTACCCCCATGTAAACCTTGTAATCAAACTGCAGGTCGCAATTCTAAAGATAATTTGATGAAATTTGGCACAGATCATTTTTTTTTTGATAATGGGACTACGGCCATTATTTATGGTACCTCCCATAGGTCCCACTTCCCGGAATTGATATTTTGTCCACAAAAATTATTTTTTCATGAAACTGAAAACATATACTGCTTAAGTAAACTTAAATCACTGTACCAAATTTCGTTGAAATCGGTCCACATTTGACCATAGCTCCCATACAAAATTTTCTTTAAAAACGCACTAAATGAGACAAAAATAACAAAAACAGAAACAATCTGCCAAATTTCGGTCCACATTTTACCCTAGCTCTCATATAAGTCCAAATGACGGAAACAGCTTAAATATATAAGTTTTGAGAAAATGTTTGTATGATGGTAAAACTTAGCAAATATTTGTCTTTATACAGGAAAAATAACACCCTTGACCTTAGTGGTGAAGGGTATCGTATGGTCGGACTTGACCGACTATAGCACTTTCTTACTTGTTCTTTAAAGAAACATTTTCACCAATTTTTCTATATAGAAAAATTTCAACCAATTTTTCTATATAGAAAAATTTCGACCAATTTTTCTATAGAAAAATTTCGACCAATTTTTCTATAGAAAAATTTCGACCAATTTTTCTATATAGAAAAATTTCGACCAATTTTTCTATATAGAAAAATTTCGACCAATTTTTCTATAAAAATAAATTTCTAAAAATTTTCCTATATAGAAAAACTTTGATCAGATTTTCTATATAGAAGAATTTCGATCAATGTTTCTATATAAAATATGTTTAATAATTTTTCTATATAGAAAAAAGTCGACCAATTTTGCTCCATAGAAAAATTTTCGACCAATTTTTCTATATAGAACAATTTCGACAAATTTTTCTATATAGAACAATTTCGACCAATTTTTCTATACAGACAAATTTTTTACAATTTTTCAATATAAAAAAATGTCAAGCAATTTTTCTTTAAAGAAAAACTTCAACCAATTTTTCTATATAAAATATTTTTTTTTTTTACCAATTTTGCAATATAGAGAAATTTCAACCAATTTCTTAATAAAGATAAATTTAGATCAATTTTTCATATAAAAAAATTTCGAGCGATTTTTTTATATGGAAAAATTTCGATCGATTTTTATATATAGACAAATTTCAACCAACTTTTTTTCTATATAGAAAAATTTTGTCCAAGTTTTTTATATAGAATTTTTCTTTCGAGCAATTTTTCTATGTACAAAAATTTCAAGAAATTTTTCTATTTAAAAAAAATTTCGATTAATTTCTATATAGAAAAATTTCGTCCAATTTTTCTATTTTCAATTTTACCAATTTTTGTATATAGAAAAAATTCGACCAATTTTTCTATATAGAAAAATTTTATATAGAAAATTTCGACCAATTTTTCTATATAGAAAATTTTTCACTAATTTTTTATATTGAAAATTTTGGAACAATTTTTCAATATAGAAAATTTATACTAAGTTTTTTATATAGAAAAATTTCGACCAATTTTTCTATATAGAAAAATTTCGACCAATTTTTCTATATAGACAAATTTCGACCAATTTTTCTATATAGACAAACTTCGACCAATTTTTCTACATAGAAAAATTTCGACCAATTTTTCTACATGGAAAAATTTCGACCAATTTTTCTATATAGAAAAATTTCGACCAATTTTTCTATATAGAAAAATTTCGACCAATTTTTCTATATAGAAAAATTTCGACCAATTTTTCTTTATAGAAAAATTTCGACCAATTTTTCTATATAGAAAAATTTCAACCAATTTTTCTATATAGAAAAGATTTGACCAATTTTCCTATAAAAAAATTTCGACCAATTTTTCTATAGTGTTAATTCTTTATGATTTGTTTTATTTTCGGTAGCAAAATAAAAACAAATCTTAAATAGAATTAAACTTTATTATTCCATATTTTTTCGTTTTGTCCAAATATTTTGTTTTCCCACATTCTAGCCAACCAAGTGTGGGAATTACTGCGTCAGCTTACACGTGGTATTCAAATTACCAGCCAGACAGTACGAAATCCAACACTGTGTCTGGGCTGCGTGTGAAAATATTTAAGTGCAGCATAAACAAATTCCGGCTCACTTAAAATCTAAATTATACAATTCTTTTTTTTTTTGTTCTATTTTTTATTCAAATTTTTGTTTAGTTTAAGGTTTAGTATATAAGTATGAATATTTTTGAATAAATCGTCACTTCTACTTTGAAAACCATTGAGTTAAAACCTTTCTGATCCGCCTCTCTCGGTGTACTACCTTGAGAGTATCTTAAAAATAATAAAGTTTTATTCTGGTGTACCACCAGGATAATTCAAAATAAATAACATTTTAATTCAACTTATTCTGGTGTACCACCAGAAAAGTGCAGAAGCGAGGCAAACGAGCCCCAGCAACAATCATTTGGCGACCGAGACAGGACACTTAAGAAAGGCTGCATTCATCATGGAAAATTCAACCTACCTTCTTAGCCTACTGAAGGAAACTGGAGAAGAGATTGCCCGTATTGCAAGGAATTTCTCGAAGGATTCCAAAATTCGCAAAACCCCGACTTACTACCAGGAACGACTAGCCAAGCTTAAAACCGCATGGACTCAGTTCGAGGAGGTCGACAGTAAGTTGAGGGCTTTGAAGGACGTTCCCACCTCTGATGAGTACTTCACAGAGGATTACTATACCAAAATCAAAACCATGGCATTCCAACATATAACATTAATGGAACGTGAGAGCCAAGCATTAGAACCCAAAGAGCGTCTTGATCTCCCATCACACAATAAAGATCAGCTACCAGCCACAGCCGGAGGTCACAAAGGCCTTATCAGCCGCTCTCTAGCGAAAATGGCGGCATTAGAAAGACAGTTCGATGGTCTTCAGATCAGAGGCCAGGAAAAATGTTACTATGAGGTCAAAAGGGCCACAATCACTCAGTTATGGCAACAAATAGATCAAATGAACGACCAAATAGTGGACACATATCAGTCTCCAGAAGAAGCCGGTTATGAGTCATCGCGATATGTTCGGCTAGAGAAGGAGGCTGAGTCTGCAATTATAAATCTCACAAGTGCTATTAGCCAACTTACCTCCTCAACCCCGGAAACAACAGCAAGGACCTCTTCCTTACCATTACCCACCATCACTATTACCCAATTTAACGGTGATTACATGAAGTGGCCTTCGTTTTCGGATCTGTTTACTAGAATTATTCACGAGCAACAGATGAGTGAAGTGCATAAGATGTGGTATTTAAAAACCAACGTCACTGGCGAAGCAGCAAATCTTATAAATCATCTCCCTATTACGGGAGAAAATTACAAGGCGGCGTGGCAGCTGCTAGTAAACCGTTATGAAAACAAGAGAATCATGGTAGCTACTGCCATCCAGAAGCTTCTCGATCAACCTTCCGGCGCTAATACTTTGAGCACTATCAAACGGTTGCATGACACAACAAGGGAGTGCTTAGCAGCTCTATCCAATATGGGACTTCAGACTACGTCATGGGACCCGCTTTTAATCCACCTTTTAGTTAAAAAGGTGGACAAAACTGTTTATAGCCAATATGAACAGTCGATTTCAAATCCTAAGGAGCTACAAAAACTAAGCGACTTTTTAACCTTCCTAGAAAACCACTTCCATACTCTTGAAGCTATGGGATACAAAGAGAAAACTGCTGTCAACAATCCTAAAACCTGCACGCTTACTACTCAACCTCGGCTCGACAGCCGACAATGCGTTAGTTGCAAGAGAGATCCTCACCCATTATATCGATGCAAGGAATTCATATCACTGAGCCCAAAAAACCGACTCAACCTTGTCCAGAAACAAAGGTTATGCGTAAATTGTTTTAACAATAGTCATACAACCAAACAGTGCACGATCTCAGGCCGCTGCCAAAAATGTGGAAAAAAGCACCATACGCTGGTTCACCTTGAAAAAACCCCACAAGGAAATGCGACATCCACAGAACCTGGAACATCTTCCAACCCATCTAGTAATCAATCATCAGGCCAAGCGACCTCCCTCGTCACTACACCAGCAGTTATAGTAGAAGGCATGGCTGTGAATTCTTCTGCCCACAAGCCCTATGTTTTACTCGGCACAGCTTTGATAAAGGTTAAGGCAAATGGTTTGGAAACAGAATGCAAGGCGATTCTCGATTCAGGATCGCAAGTCAATCTAATTACCGAAAGATTAGTCACCCGACTCGGACTCCCCGCAAGGTCTGCATCAATCTCAATCAATGGCATTGGGAAAAACCAAACCAGGGTTCAACACCGAGTCAACATAACACTTGAATCTCGACTTAACAATTTTTCAGCGCGTTTGGAGGCATTCGTGTTGCCACAAATAATTGCTCCTCAACCTTCCCAACTTATTCACATTGACAACTGGCCGATTCCAAACAATATAACATTGGCAGACCCAACATTTAATCGTCCAGACAAAATTGACATCCTTTTGGGAGCAGAATATTATCACCAATTGCTCGCAATTGGACAAATCAAACTTGCTGAGGATATTCCAGTATTACAAAACACAACTTTGGGCTGGATAGTATCAGGAAAGGTATCTGGTCAACATCTGTCGGCAGCCACGTGTGGGGTCCTAACGAACGAGGATAAAATGGATGTGGCAATTGAGAGATTTTGGAATCTCGAGGAGATCGGAAGCACACAGCAAAACTTGTCGCCTCATGATGCACAATGTGAGGCACACTTTAATCAGCACCATACACGTGACAAGAATGGAAGGTTCGTAGTAAGACTCCCATTCTGTACTGAAAAGTCTGCTTTAGGAACCTCACATAGTATAGCCTTCAATCGATTTCTGTCATTGGAACGACGACTATCCAAAGATAATACCTTAAAACAACAATACACGCAATTCATGAATGAATATGAAACATTAGGGCACATGACCAAAATCAACATAGACAAAGTGGAAGGGCCTAAATACTTTATTCCCCACCACTGTATACTACGACCAGAAAGCAGCACCACCAAACTTAGAGTGGTATTTGATGCCTCCTCGAAAACATCATCAGGAAAATCTCTAAACGATATTTTGCATACCGGACCATCACTACAGAATGAACTGTTTAGTATTTTGCTGAGATTTCGAATGCCGCGTTTCGTTTTTACTACTGATATAGAAAAAATGTTTCGCCAAATATCAATCCATCCCAAGGACCGACAATACCAGATTATTCTGTGGCGAAGTAGTATCACGGAACCCATCAGCTATTTTACATTAAACACCGTCACATATGGAACCAGGCCAGCTCCATACTTAGCAACAAGATGCTTGAAGGAAATCAGCCAGCGTAACAAGGCCTATTTCCCATTAGCAGCTGGTTTTTTGGAGAAAAACTTTTATGTCGATGATGGATTAGGTGGTGCTGACAATTTAAATACAGCGCTGGAAACTCAACGCCAATTGCAACAAGTCATGGCCCAGTATGGGTTCAACTTACGAAAGTGGTGCGCCAATCATCCTCAGCTGCTACGTAACATACCAGAAGGTGAGCAAGAAATCAGCCTCGACTTCTCCACAGAGGAAGCTGATTACACAAAAACCCTGGGACTGGCTTGGTTACCCAAAAATGATCAACTTAAGATCAAGGTCAACATAGCACCAATCAAGGCAGTAACCAAAAGAACAGTAACTTCAGATTTGGCACGTATTTTTGATCCTCTTGGACTCTTGTCCCCTGTGGTGGTCAAAGCAAAAATGTTTGTCCAGGAGCTGTGGACTCTAAACCTTTCATGGGATGAAGCGGTGCCTGCAGAATTTAACTCTCGTTGGCGTGACTTTCGAAACAATCTTAACGAGCTCGAAAACTTTCAAGTTCATCGACATATATACAAAGGCCAGGTCCCCCACAACACTCAGCTGCATGTCTTTACTGACGCTTCCGAGAAGGCATATGGAACAGCAATATACGTTAGAACATTTCTACCAAATAAAACAATCATCGTATACTTATTATGTGCAAAATCGCGTATAGCTCCTCTTAAACAGCAAACACTTCCAAGGCTGGAGTTATGTGCTGCTCAATTGGGAGCTAACTTAGCTGCAAAAGTTAAACATGATTTAGAAATGACTACAACACCAACCTTTTATTGGACTGATTCAACAATTGTGTTAACATGGATAAACTCGAGATCGTCTTCTTATCATACATTCGTGGCAAATCGGATCGCTTCTATTCAAGAAACCACCAAACCAGAGCAATGGAGACATGTGAGCTCCAAAGACAACCCAGCAGACATCATATCTAGAGGATTGAACCCACAGCAGTTACAACAAACACCCCACTGGATGTACGGGCCATTTTTCCTTCACGGTGACGAGAAACATTGGCCTTCAGACTTCCATCCAACTTCTGACTCAGCCATTATTGAGAAGAAACAAACCCATCACAATTTACTGGTATCGGCTGAGGGTGAAAATCTGTTGCACAGAATCAACCACAGAAACTCACTGAAAACGCTTCAACGAGTTGTCGGATATGTTCTAAGATTCATAAAAAATGCCAAAACCTGCAAGCAAGAGCGACAAATCAGGCCAACTCTCACTCCATTTGAGCTCCACGACGCCATTGTCATCATTGTTCGAACCACACAGCATTCGAATTTTCCACGAATGTATGATAAGAAGACGATCTCGAGTTTATCCATGTTAACACAATTGTTGAATCAGTCCAATAAAAGGTTGGTGTTGTAGTCATTTCTAAATCATGTTTAACTTTTGCAGCTAAGTTAGCTCCCAATTGAGCAGCACATAACTCCAGCCTTGGAAGTGTTTGCTGTTTAAGAGGAGCTATACGCGATTTTGCACATAATAAGTATACGATGATTGTTTTATTTGGTAGAAATGTTCTAACGTATATTGCTGTTCCATATGCCTTCTCGGAAGCGTCAGTAAAGACATGCAGCTGAGTGTTGTGGGGGACCTGGCCTTTGTATATATGTCGATGAACTTGAAAGTTTTCGAGCTCGTTAAGATTGTTTCGAAAGTCACGCCAACGAGAGTTAAATTCTGCAGGCACCGCTTCATCCCATGAAAGGTTTAGAGTCCACAGCTCCTGGACAAACATTTTTGCTTTGACCACCACAGGGGACAAGAGTCCAAGAGGATCAAAAATACGTGCCAAATCTGAAGTTACTGTTCTTTTGGTTACTGCCTTGATTGGTGCTATGTTGACCTTGATCTTAAGTTGATCATTTTTGGGTAACCAAGCCAGTCCCAGGGTTTTTGTGTAATCAGCTTCCTCTGTGGAGAAGTCGAGGCTGATTTCTTGCTCACCTTCTGGTATGTTACGAAGCAGCTGAGGATGATTGGCGCACCACTTTCGTAAGTTGAACCCATACTGGGCCATGACTTGTTGCAATTGGCGTTGAGTTTCCAGCGCTGTATTTAAATTGTCAGCACCACCTAATCCATCATCGACATAAAAGTTTTTCTCCAAAAAACCAGCTGCTAATGGGAAATAGGCCTTGTTACGCTGGCTGATTTCCTTCAAGCATCTTGTTGCTAAGTATGGAGCTGGCCTGGTTCCATATGTGACGGTGTTTAATGTAAAATAGCTGATGGGTTCCGTGATACTACTTCGCCACAGAATAATCTGGTATTGTCGGTCCTTGGGATGGATTGATATTTGGCGAAACATTTTTTCTATATCAGTAGTAAAAACGAAACGCGGCATTCGAAATCTCAGCAAAATACTAAACAGTTCATTCTGTAGTGATGGTCCGGTATGCAAAATATCGTTTAGAGATTTTCCTGATGATGTTTTCGAGGAGGCATCAAATACCACTCTAAGTTTGGTGGTGCTGCTTTCTGGTCGTAGTATACAGTGGTGGGGAATAAAGTATTTAGGCCCTTCCACTTTGTCTATGTTGATTTTGGTCATGTGCCCTAATGTTTCATATTCATTCATGAATTGCGTGTATTGTTGTTTTAAGGTATTATCTTTGGATAGTCGTCGTTCCAATGACAGAAATCGATTGAAGGCTATACTATGTGAGGTTCCTAAAGCAGACTTTTCAGTACAGAATGGGAGTCTTACTACGAACCTTCCATTCTTGTCACGTGTATGGTGCTGATTAAAGTGTGCCTCACATTGTGCATCATGAGGCGACAAGTTTTGCTGTGTGCTTCCGATCTCCTCGAGATTCCAAAATCTCTCAATTGCCACATCCATTTTATCCTCGTTCGTTAGGACCCCACACGTGGCTGCCGACAGATGTTGACCAGATACCCTTTCTGATCCGCCTCTCTCGGTGTACTACCTTGAGAGTATCTTAAAAATAATAAAGTTTTATTCTGGTGTACCACCAGGATAATTCAAAATAAATAACATTTTAATTCAACTTATTCTGGTGTACCACCAGAAAAGTGCAGAAGCGAGGCAAACGAGCCCCAGCAATAATCATTTGGCGACCGTGACAGGACAGAAAAATTTCGACCAATTTTTCTATAGAAAAATTTCGACCAATTTTTCTATAGAAAAATTTCGACCAATTTTTCTATATAGAAAAATGTCGACCAATTTTCTATATAGAAAAATGTCGACCAATTTTTCTATATAGACAAATTTTGACCAATTTTTCTATATAGAAAAATTTTGATCAATTTTCTATATAGAAAAATTTCGACCAATTATTCTATATAGAAAAATTTCGACCAATTTTTCTAGATAGAAAAATTTCGACCAATTTTTCTATATAGAAAAATTTCGACCAATTTTTCTATAGAAAAATTTCGACCAATTTTTCTATAGAAAAATTTCGACCAATTTTTCTATAGAAAAATTTCGACCAATTTTTCTATAGAAAAATTTCGACCAATTTTTCTATAGAAAAATTTCGACCAATTTTTCTAAAAAAAAATTCGACCAATTTGTCTAAAAAAAAATTTCGACCAATTTTTCTATATAGAAAAATTTCGACCAATTTTTCTATATAGAAAAATTTCGACCAATTTTTCTATATAGAAAAATTTCGACCAATTTTTCTATATAGAAAAATTTCGACCAATTTTTCTATATAGAAAAATTCCGACCAATTTTTCTATATAGAAAAATTCGACCAATTTTTCTATATAGAAAAATTTCGACCAATTTGACAAATTTTTTTATATAAAAAAATGTTGAACAATTTTTCTGTATAGAAAAATGTTGACCTATTTTTTTAATAAAAAGTTTCGACTTATTTTTTTTATATAGAAAAATTATTGACTAATTTTTCTATATAGAAAAATTTCGACCAATTTTTTTACATAGAACAATTTTGACAAGCTTTTCTTATAGAACAATTTTCACCAATTTTTCTATATAGAAAAATTTCAACCAATTTTTTTTATATAGAAAAATTTAGATCAATTTTTCATATACAAAAATGTCTACCGAATTTTCTATATACAAAAATTTCAAGCAATTTTTCTATATTAAAAAATTTCGATCAATTTCTAAAAAATTTTGATCAAGTTTTCTATATAGAAAAATTTCGACCAATTTTTTTTATATAAAAAAATTTTGACAAATTTTTTTTATATTGAAAAATTTCGATTAATTTTTTTTTTATAGAAAAATTTCCACCAATTTTCTTATATAGAAAAATTTCCACCAATTTTCCTATATAGAAAAATTTAGACCAATTTTTCTATATAGAAAAATTTGGAACAATTTTTCTATATCGAAAAATTTAGACCAATTTTTCTATATAGAAATATTTAGACCAATTTTTCCATATAGACAAATTTAAACTAATTCGTCTATATAGAAAAATTTAGACCACTTTTTTTATATAGAAAAGTTTTGACCAATTTTTTCTATATAGAAAATTTACGACCAATTTTTCTATATAGAACAATTTCGACAAATTTTTCTATATAGAACAATTTCGACTAATTTTTCTATATAGAACAATTTCGACCAATTTTTCTATATAGACAAATTTTTTACAATTTTTCAATATAAAAAAATGTCAAGCAATTTTTCTTTAAAGAAAAACTTCGACCAATTTTTCTATATAAAATATTTTTTTTTACCAATTTTGCAATATAGAGAAGTTTCAACCAATTTTTTAATATAGAAATATTTAGATCAATTTTTCATATAAAAAAATTTCGACCGATTTTTTTATAAGGAAAAATTTTGACCGATTTTTATATATAGACAAATTTCAGCCAACTTTTTTTCTATACAGAAAAATTTTGTCCAAGAATTTTTCTTTCGAGCAATTTTTCTATGTACAAAAATTTCAAGAAATTTTTCTATTTTAAAAAAATTTCGATTAATTTCTATATAGAAAAATTTCGTCCAACTTTTCTATTTTCAATTTTACCAATTTTTGTATATAAAAAAAATTCGACCAATTTTTCTATATAGAAAAATTTTATATAGAAAATTTCGACCAATTTTTCTATATAGAAAATTTTTTACCAATTTTTTTATATAAAAAATTTTGACTGATTTTTTTTTTAAATAGAAAAATTTAAATTAATTTTTTTATATAGAACAATTTCTACCAATTTTTCTATATCGACCAAATTTTGACCATTAGGCATTATACTAGTTCTGTATTGATTTCATTCCTTTAAGCCTCTGCTTTTGTACTTCAAAAACCGCCTGAAACCTAATAAATCATAAAGCACTGATGCGAAAACACAAACAAATTGAATGAATGGATGAGTGACTGACTGACTGACTGGGTGAATAGAGTAGGCAAAAGAAAATAGAAATATAGTAAAAAGAAATGAATAAAAACAAAAAGAAAATTAACAGTTTTTTTAGGCCAAGAACAGCAAAAGACAACGAACGACGACTACTTTGTTTTACAAGTTAATCACTTTGACAACAATGACCGACCGAACGACCTTTCTTCGCTTATTTACCTCTAAAACAAAAAAACAAAAGCTTTTAGAAAATTATGACACTTTTACACTTTCTTTCTATGGCAAATACAATTCCAAAAGTGCTAAAATACTTAGTAAACTACTAAATGCTATTCTTTCGGCTTAAAGCCCAAAGATGAGTAGTCAGTCGGTAGTAAATATTTCTGCTCGAGAAAATAGGTTAAATATTGAAGTGTGCGCAATATCTACTTGTTATTTTTTTGTATGTTTTCGAAAACTGTATAAACAATTTTACTTTTTGTCTTTTTTTGCCCGAGTCATTGAGAATTTTTGCATTCACTTTTTAAGGCTGGAAAGAAAACATTCGCACGAACTTTTGTGTGTGTTTGACTGACTGACGGGCTTTTGGTGGGCGCGTTCATGAATGATATTCGCGAAAAAAATTATAGATAGATAAATAAATATATAATTACATTTAAAGCTTTAGAGAATACAATTTTTGATATCATACTTAAATTGTAGGTAGTTAATTTAAATTAAAATATTTAAAGTTTTTTTGTTTAAATAAAAGTAGCTTTTCATGCGCTATTATTTAATTATCTCTCAATGTAAAACCTATAATTGGCAAATAATTACTGCAGTGATGATATTTATTATCGTGATGTTATAATCGATAAACAAAATAATTAAAAATAATGTTTTATAGTCAATTTAAAATACATAAGAGGAAATTACACAATTGTTGGTCATATACAAAAATTGTCTTAAAAAAATTTACAAAATTATTGTACATAGAAAAAATGGACAAAAATGTTTTATATAGAAAAAATGGATAAAAATTTGTGTATAGAAAAAAAATATCAGATTTTTTTATATAGAAAAATAGGACAAAATTTTTTTACATAGAAAAATTGAACAGATGTTCTATATAGAACATTCTATAGAACATAGAAATAAAAAATTCAATTTGTTTGCATAAAAATTGAACGAAATTTCTCTATAAAGAAAACTTGTACGAAATTTTTAATATAGAAAAATTAGACAACATTTTTCTATAAAGAAAACTTAAACACAATTTTTTTATAATAAAATTAGACAAAATTTTCTTATAGAGAAAAATTTGGAAAAAATATTGTTTTTATAAGAAAAATGGCCCAATTTTTTATAGAAAAAATTTTATGAAATTTTTTCTTTATATAAAAATTGGTCAAAACTCTTCTGTATAGAAAAAACAATTGACGAAAATTGTTTATAAAATATGGACAAAACTATTCTTTATAGAAAAATGTTAAAATATTTTTTTCAAAGCAGAAAAATTGAACAACACTTTTCTATATTAAACAAGTAAGAAAGCGCTATAGTCGGTCAAGCCCGACCATACGATACCCTTCACCACAAAGGTCAAAGGTGTTATTTTTCCTGTATAAAGACAAATATTTGCTAAATTTTGCCATCATACAAACATTTTTTCAAAACTTATATATTTAACCTGTTTTTCAAAATTTTGTTTTTTTAGAATTTTTTTTTTTAATTTTGTTTCTGTAGAAAAATTTTGTTTCTATAGAAAATTTTTAAAAAATTTTGTTTCTATTGAATTTTTTTTTTTAATTTTGTTTTTATAGAAAGTTTTGAAAAATTTTGTTTCTATAGAAAATTTTTAAAAAATTTTGTTTTTTTAGAAAACTTTTAAAAAATTTTGTTTCTATAGAATATATTTAAAAATTTTGTTTCAATTGAAAATTTTTGAAAAATCTTGTTTCTTAGAAAATTAAAAAAATCTATAGAAAATTTTTGAAAAATTTTGTTTCCATAGAAAATTTTTGAAAAATATTTTATAAATTTTCTATAAAAATATTTTCAAAATATTTTAGAAATTGTTTCTATGGAAAGTTATTTTTTAATACAAATTTTTGAAAAAATTTTGTTTTTGAGAAATTTCGTTTCAATAGAAAATTAAAAAAAAAATTGTTTCAAAAGAAAATTATTTTAAAAAAATTAGTTTCTGTAGAAAATTTTGAAAAATTTTGTTTCTATGGAAAATTTTTGAAAAGTTTTGATTCTATAAAAAATTTTTGAAAAATTTTGTTTCAATGGAAAATTTTTTAAAAATTTTGATTCTATAAAAAATTTTTGAAAATTTTTGTTTCTATGGAAAATTTTTGAAAAATTTTGTTTTTATTAAAAAATTTTTGAAAATTTTTTTTCTATTGAAAAATTTTGAATAGTTTTGTTCCGTAAAAAATTTTTGTTTCTATAGAAAATTTTTTTAAATTTTGTTTTTATTAAAAATTTCTGAATAGTTTTTTTCTGTAAAAAAAAAATTTGTTTCTATAGAAAATTTTTGAAAAATTTTGTTTCTGTAGAAAATGTTTGTTTCTAAAAAAAAGTATTTATTTCCGTAGAAAATTTTAGATAATTTTTTTTTTCTTTAGAAAATTTTTGAAAAAATTTGTTTCTATGAAAAAATTCTGTTTCAATAAAAAATTTTAAAAAACGATTTTTCTACAGAAAATTTGTGAAAAACCTGGTTTTCAGAAAATTTTTTGCATGAAATTTTTAAAAAATTTTTTTTATTGAAACAAAATATTGCAAAAATTTTCTATAGAAACAAAATTTTTCAAAAAAATTCTTTGAAATAATCTTTGAATACAGAAACACAAATTTTTAAAAATTTTCTATAGAAACAAAATTGTCCTAAGATTTTCTACAGAAACAAAATTTTTCAAAAATTTTCGATAGAAAAATAAAATTTTCAAAAATTTTTTATAGAAACAAAACTTTTAAATATTTTCTATAGAAAAGAATATTCTGCCCAATTCCTTTAAAATTTTCCTATTTGAAAAATTTATTCAATTTTTTTGTTTGGAAAATTTTTTTTAATTTCTCTATAAAGAAAAATTTTGTAAATTTTTTATATATTGAAATTTTGTCCAATTTTTTTATTAAGAAATATTTCATCCAATTTTTCTATTTAGAAGATATTTTTTTTTATAAGAAATATATTTAAAAAAATTTGTAAAATTTTTCTATAAAGAAAAAATTTGAATGAATTTTTTCGTTCTAAGAAATTTCATTAAATTTTTCCATATAAAAAAATTTCGTTTAATTTTTCTTTATAAAAAATTTAATACACTTTTTATACCCTTCACCACCATAGGTGGAAAGGGTATTATAAGTTTGTGCTGATGTATGTCACGCATAGAAATATTTATCTTAGACCCACCTTTTAGTATACCAATAGGCTTAGAATCACTTTCTGAGTCGATTTAGCGATGTCCGTCCGTCCGTCTGGCTGGCTGGCTGGACCCCCATGTAAACCTTGTAATCAAACTACAGGTTGCAATTCTAAAGATAATTTAATGAAATTTGACACAGATCATTTGTTTGATAATGGGACCATTGCTATTGAAATTGGTCAAAATCGGTTCATTATTTCTGGTAGCTCCCATAGGTCTCACTTCCCGGAATTGATATATTGGCCACAAGCATCAATATTTTTCATGAAATTTAAAACAAATACTGCTTGCGTAAACTAAAATTACTGTACCAAATTTCGTCGAAATCGGTCCACATTTGACCATAGCTCCCATACAAACTTTTCTTTAAAAACGCACTAAATGAGACAAAAAAATCACTAAAACGCTCGTAAATCTAAAGATAATGAACATTTTGAGTATATTTTTTTAATACATAATTTTTGTAATAACTGTAATCAATTTGCCAAATTTCGAGATAATCGGTCCACATTTGAATCTAGCTCTCATATAAGTCCAAATGACGGAAACAGGTTAAATATATAAGTTTTGAAAAAATGTTTGTATGATGGCAAAATTTAGCAAATATTTGTCTTTATACAGGAAAAATAACACCTTTGACCTTTGTGGTGAAGGGTATCGTATGGTCGGGCTTGACCGACTATAGCGCTTTCTTACTTGTTTAATATAGAAAAGTGTTGTTCAAGTTTTCTGCTTTGAAAAAAATATTTTAACATTTTTCTATAAAGAATAGTTTTGTCCATATTTTATAAACAATTTTCGTCAATTGTTTTTTCTATACAGAAGAGTTTTGACCAATTTTTATATAAAGAAAAAATTTCATAAAATTTTTTCTATAAAAAATTGGGCCATTTTTCTTATAAAAACAATATTTTTTCCAAATTTTTCTCTATAAGAAAATTTTGTCTAATTTTATTATAAAAAAATTGTGTTTAAGTTTTCTTTATAGAAAAATGTTGTCTAATTTTTCTATATTAAAAATTTCGTACAAGTTTTCTTTATAGAGAAATTTCGTTCAATTTGTTTGCATAAAAATTGATGATTTGATGAATTGATGATTCTAAGCCTATTGGTATACTAAAAGGTGGGTCTAAGATAAATATTTCTATGCGTGACATACATCAGCACAAACTTATAATACCCTTTCCACCTATGGTGGTGAAGGGTATAAAAAGTGTATTAAATTTTTTATAAAGAAAAATTAAACGAAATTTTTTTATATGGAAAAATTTAATGAAATTTCTTAGAACGAAAAAATTCATTCAAATTTTTTCTTTATAGAAAAATTTTACAAATTTTTTTAAATATATTTCTTATAAAAAAAAATATCTTCTAAATAGAAAAATTGGATGAAATATTTCTTAATAAAAAAATTGGACAAAATTTCAATATATAAAAAATTTACAAAATTTTTCTTTATAGAGAAATTAAAAAAAATTTTCCAAACAAAAAAATTGAATAAATTTTTCAAATAGGAAAATTTTAAAGGAATTGGGCAGAATATTCTTTTCTATAGAAAATATTTAAAAGTTTTGTTTCTATAAAAAATTTTTGAAAATTTTATTTTTCTATCGAAAATTTTTGAAAAATTTTGTTTCTGTAGAAAATCTTAGGACAATTTTGTTTCTATAGAAAATTTTTAAAAATTTGTGTTTCTGTATTCAAAGATTATTTCAAAGAATTTTTTTGAAAAATTTTGTTTCTATAGAAAATTTTTGCAATATTTTGTTTCAATAAAAAAAATTTTTTAAAAATTTCATGCAAAAAATTTTCTGAAAACCAGGTTTTTCACAAATTTTCTGTAGAAAAATCGTTTTTAAAAATTTTTTATTGAAACAGAATTTTTTCATAGAAACAAATTTTTTCAAAAATTTTCTAAAGAAAAAAAAAATTATCTAAAATTTTCTACAGAAATAAATACTTTTTTTTAGAAACAAACATTTTCTACAGAAACAAAATTTTTCAAAAATTTTCTATAGAAAGAAATTTTTTTTACAGAAAAAACCTATTCAGAAATTTTTCATAAAAACAAAATTTTAAAAAATTTTCTATAGAAACAAAATTTTTTTACGGAACAAAACTATTCAAAATTTTTCAATAGAAAAAAATTTTTCAAAAATTTTTTAATAAAAACAAAGTTTTTCAAAAATTTTCCATAGAAACAAAAATTTTCAAACATTTTTTATAGAATCAAAATTTTTCAAAAATTTTCCATAGAAACAAAATTTTTCAAAATTTTTTATAGAAACTAATTTTTTAAAAATAATTTTCTTTTGAAACTATTTTTTTTTAATTTTCTATTGAAACGAAATTTTTCAAAAATTTCTCAAAAACCAAATTTTTTCAAAAATTTGTATTAAAAAATAACTTTCCATAGAAACAATTTCTAAAATATTTTGAAAATATTTTTATAGAAAATTTATACAATATTTTTCAAAAATTTTCTATGGAAACAAAATTTTTCAAAAATTTTCTATAGATTTTTTTAATTTTCTAAGAAACAAGATTTTTCAAAAATTTTCAATTGAAACAAAATTTTTAAATATATTCTATAGAAACAAAATTTTTTAAAAGTTTTCTAAAAAAACAAAATTTTTCAAAAATTTTCTAGAGAAACAAAATTTTTTAGTAATTTTCTATAGAAACAAAATTATTCAAAAATTTTTAAAGAAACAACATTTTCTATAGAAACAATATTTTTCAGAAATTTTCTATAAAAAAAACATTTTCTATAAAAAATAAATTTTCGAAAAATTTTCTATAGAAAGGAAGTTTTTTAAAATTTTCCATAGAAATACAATTTTTTAAAAATTTTCTATAAAACAAAATTTTTAAAAATTTTGTTTAGAGAAACAAAATTTTTCAAAAATTTTCGTTAGAAACTAAATTTTTCAAAAATTTTTATTGAAACAAGATTTTTCAAAAATTTTCTATAGCAAACAAAAATTTTCTATAAAAACTAAATTTGTCAAAAATTTCTATGGAAATACAATTTTTTAAAAATTTTCTTAACAAACAAAATTTTTTAAAAATTGTCTATAGGAAAAAAATGTTCAAAAATTTTCTATAGAAACAAAATTTTTCAAAACTTTCTATAGAAACAAAATGTAAAAAAAAAAAAATTCAATAGAAACAAAATTTTTTAAAAATTTTCTATAGAAACTAAATTTTTCAAAAATTTTCATACAAACAAAATTTTTCAAAAATTTTCTAAAAAATTTTTTTGAAATAAAATTTTCGATAGAAACAAAATTTTTCTACAGAAACAAAATTTAAAAAAAAAAATCTAAAAAAACAAAATTTTAAAAAATTTTTTATAGAAATAAAATTTTTCAAAAATTTCTTATAGAAACAAAATTTTTCTAAAATTTTTGTCTAGAAACAAAATTTTTCAGAAATTTTCTATAGAAACAAAAATTTTCTGTAGACATTTTTTTTATTAATTTTCTAAAGAATAGAAACAACATTTTTAATAATTTTTTTAGAAATAAAATTTTTTGTAAAATTTCTAAAGAAAAAAAATTTTAAAAAATTTCTATAGAAAAAATTTTTTAAAAAAATTCTATAGAAACGAAATTTTCAAAAAATTTCTACTAAAATAAAATTTCTCAAAAATTTTCTATTAAAACAAAATTTTCTATAGAAACAAAATTTTTCAAAAATTTTCGTTATAAACAAAATTTTCTCTAGAATTAAATTGTTTAAAAATTTTCTATAGAAATAAAATTTTTCAAAAAATTTCTATAGTAACAAAAAAAAAACAAATTTTTTCAAAAATTTTCTATTTAAACAAATTTTTTTCAAAAATTTTCTATTTAAACAGAATTTTTCAAAAATTTTCTGTAAAACAAAATATTTCAAAAATTTTCTATAGAAATAAAATTTTTTATAAATTTTCTATAGAAATAAAATTTTTCAAAAATTTTTTTAAAAAATTTCTATAGAAACGAAATTTTCAAAAATTTTCTACTAAAACAAAAATTTTCTATTAAAACAAAATTTTCTATAGAAATAAAATTTTTCAAAAAATATTCTTTATAAACAAAATTTTCTCTAGAATTAAATTGTTTAAAAATTTTCTATAGAAATAAAATTTTTCAAAAAATTTCTATAGTAACAAAAAACAAAAACAAATTTTTTCAAAAATTTCCTATTTAAACAGATTTTTTTTCAAAAATTTTCTGTAAAACAAAATATTTCAAAAATTTTCTATAGAAATAAAAATTTTCTATAGAAATAAAATTTTTCAAAAATTTTCTATAGAAATAAATTTTTTCAAAAATTTTCTAAAGAAAGAAAATTTTTAAAAAATTTTCTATAGAAACAAAATTTTCAAAAATTGTTTATAAAAATAAGCTTTTTCAGAAATTTTCTTTAGAAAAAATTTTTTTATATAAACAAAATTTTTAAAAGATTTTCTATAAAAACAAAAGTTTTATAAAAGCAAATTTTTTCAAAGAAATTAAATTTTTAATTAATTTTTTAATGAAATAAAATTTTCTTTAGAAAAAAATTTTTCCAAAATTTTTTTAAAAATTTTCTTAGGAACAAAATTTTTAAAAAATTTTCTATAGAAACAATATTTCCTAAAAAACAAAATTTTTCAAAAATTTTCTACAGAAACAAAATTTTTCAAACATTTTCTTTAGAAACAAAATTTTTCAATATTTCGTATACAACAAAATTTTTAAAAAATTTGTATAGAAACAAAAATTTCCTATTTAAACAAATTTTTTTCAAAAATTTTCTGTAAAACAAAATATTTCAAAAATTTTCCATAGAAATAAAAATTTTCTTTAGAAACAAAATTTTTCAAAAATTTTCTGTAGAAACAAAATTGTTTAATAACTTTCTATAGAAAAAAAAATTAAATTTCTATAGAAAAAAAATTTAGAAAATTTTTTAAAGAACAAAATTTTCGAAAAATTTTCTATAGAAACAAAATTTAAAAAAAAAAATTCTAAAGAAACAATATTTTCTAAAAAACAAAATTTTTCAAAAACTTTCTATAAAATTTTTCAAACATTTTCTTTAGAAACAAAATTTTTCAATATTTCGTATACAACAAAATTTTTAAAAAATTTGTATAGAAACAAAATTTTAAAAAATTTCTATAGAAACAAAATTTTTAAAATATTTTCTAAAGAACAAAATTTTAAAAAATTTTCTACAGAAACAAAATTTTTCAAATATTTCCTATAGAAAAAAATTTTCAAAAATTTTTTATGGAAACAAAATTTTTCTAACATATTTTTGTAAATCAAGTTTTCTTAGAAAAATAGTGTTAAATTTTCTATATAAAACAAATTTGGATAAAATTTTTATAAAGAAAAAGTATGAGGCCAGATTTTCATTAAAGAAAGAGTTTGAGACAAGTTTTTCTATAAAGAAAAAGTGTGAACCTGGGTTATCTATATTCTGCCAATTTTTTTTCTCTGTGTACTATAGTGCCACCTATTTAATATCCTACATTTGTATAACCTGTAATTAAAGTTAGACACATTTACACCGCAATATATTTATGTATGTAAATGCATATCAGGCAAAGCGCATTACCCAAAACGAATTATTTGTGGTCAACTTGGCATAACTAATAGACAATCACATTTCGCTTTCCATGTTATTTTTCTTTTTTTTTTTTGCATTTCAATTACACATCATATTCACTTAACCTAATGACCGGAAAGATAAATAGTAGAAACCAATAATTGCATTAAATAATACAACATCCATTACTTCCGAACGATTAAATGTTTGAAAAAATCTGAAAAACGAAACCAAAAAAATTTTTTAAAAATTAGTACTTTACTTCGACGGATGTACTTGTATGATTTAAAGTGTGTTTAATGTCATGTTTCATTTTAGAGTTTAAAATCTACATTTGCTATTGCATATTTGCAATAAAAATAAACATTGCATGACATGAACTTAACATTTGCAACGATAACATTTTACATGTTTGTACTAACATTAAGTTGTATTCATGTTTGCATGAAGATCGAATTGATAAAAAAAGAGTCGGCAAAAAGTGATCATTGAACGACAACGAATTTTATACTTATAATTAATATAATTATAATATAATTATAATATTTATGTATAATTTGTTTTCAAGGAAAAATAGGGCTTTAATAAATAAATGATCCTATCCAATCTATCCAATTTTCGATTTACAATTTCTATAGAAAAAATTTTGCGTCGAAAATGTTCTACACAAAATTTTTACTATAACAAAAATTTTCTACATAAAATTTTTTCTAATTTTTGACATCAAATTTTTTCTATAGAAAAATTTTCGACATAACATTTTTTGTATAGAAAAATTACGACATTAAATTTTTTGTATAGAAAATTTACGACATTAAATTTTTTCTATAGAAAAATTTTCGACATAAATTTTTTTTATAGAAAAATTTTCGACATAAAATTTTTTTATAGAAAAATTTTCGATATAAAATTTTTTCTATAGAAAAATTTTCGACATAAAATTTTTTCTATAGAAAAATTTTTGATATAAAATTTTTTCTATAGAAAAATTTTCGACATAAAATTTTTTCTATAGAATAATATTCGACACAAAATTTTTTCTATAGAAAAATTTTCGACATAAAATTTTTTCTATAGAAAAATTTTCGGCATAAAATTTTTTCTATAGAAAATTTTTCGACATAAAATTTTTTCTATAGAAAAATTTTCGACATAAAATTTTTTCTATAGAAAAATTTTCGACATAAAATTTTTTCTATAGAAAAATTTTCGACATAAAATTTTTTCTATAGAAAAATTTTCGACATAAAATTTTTTCTATAGAAAAATTTTCGACATAAAATTTTTTCTATAGAAAAATTTTCGACATAAATTTTTTTTATAGAAAATTTTTTTTCTACAAAAAAATTTTCGACATAAAATTTTTTCTATAGCAAAATTTTCTACACAAAATTTTTTCTATAGAAAAATTGTCGACATAAATTTTTTTCTATAGAAAAATTTTCGACATAAATTTTTTCTATAGAAAAATTTTCGACATAAATTTTTTCTATAGAAAAATTTGACATAATATTTTTTCTATAGAAGAATTTTCGACATAAAATTTTTTCTATAGAAAAATTTTCGACATAAAATTTTTTTATAGAAAAACTACGACATTAAATTTTTTCTATAGAAAGACTTTCGACATGAAATTTTTCTATAGAAAAATTTTCAACATAATTTTTTTCTATTGAAAAATTTTCAACATAAAATTTTTTCTATAGAAAAATTTTTGAAATAAAATTTTTTCTATAGAAAAATTTTCGACATGAAATTTTTTTCTATAGAAAAATTTTCAACATAAATTTTTTCTATTGAAAAATTTTCAACATAAATTTTTTCTATAGAAAAATTTTCAACATAAATTTTTTCTATAGAAAAATTTTCAACATAAAATTTTTTCTATAGAAAAATTTTTGAAATAAAATTTTTTCTATTGAAAAATTTTTGAAATCAAATTTTTTCTATAGAAAAATTTTCGACATAAAATTTTTTTTATAGAAAAATTTTCGACATGAAATTTTTTCTATAGAAACATTTTCGACATAAATTTTTTTCTATAGAAAAGTTTTCGACATAAAATTTTTTCTATAGAAAATTTTTCGACATAAAATTTTTTCTATAGAAAAACTTTCCACATACAATTTTTTCTATATAAAAATATTCCATATAAAATTTTTTGTATAGAAAAATTGTCGACATAAAATTTTTTCTATAGACAAATCGACATAAATTTTTTTCTATAGAAAAATTTTCGACATAAAATTTTTTCTATAGAAAATTTCTCGACATAAATTTTTTTTTATAGAAAAATTTTCGACATTAAATTAACGAAAAATTCATGGTAAAAAACCAAAGAGTGTTCGAAATGTTTGCCTTATCAAAAATTGCTCGATTTTTTTTTGTATATACAAAAACTGTAAAAAATTATTATATATAGATAAAAAACTGATCGAAATTTTTCTATGACTAAAAATAGTTGGATTTTTCATAAAGAAAAACTGGCCGAATTTTTTATATTGAAAAATTGGTTGAAATTTTTTCTATAAAAAAAAAATAACATTAATACATGGAAATACTACAAAAATTTTCTTTAGATACTAAAATCGGCCTTATTTTGATGTATAAAAAATATGGTCGAAATTTTTATTTATAAGAAAACTGCTCGAAATTTTGCCCTGTTCGAAAAGTTTTTAGTTGTACTTTTTCTTTAGGAATATTTCATATTTTGTATAGAGTTCTAGCTAGATTCATGCTATAAAGTTAGCTTAAAACCAAAAAATGTTCGAAATTTTTACTATATAAAAAACTGCTCGAAATTTTTGTTTATAGGAAAACTGCTCGAATTTTTTTTGTTTATATAAAAATTTGTTAAAAAATGTTTCTATGTTGATAAAAACTGATTGAAATTTATCTGTGGCTAAAAATTATTCGATATTTTTGATATAGAAAAACTGCTCGAATTTTTTTATATTAAAAAATTGGTTGAAATTTTCCTATACAAAAGACAAGTCAACATTTTACTACATGGAAGTGCTAGAAAAATTTTCTCTATATACTAAAATCGGTCTAATTTTTATGTATAAAAAATATTGTTTATAGAAAAACTGCTCGAAATTTTGCTTTATAGTAAAACTGTTCGAAAAGTTTTTAGTTGTTCTATTTTTTTTTATAAATATTTCATATTTAACATAGCGTGCTTGCTAGATTCATGCTATAAAGTTAGCTTGATCCAAAAAGTGTTCCAAATTTTTACTATATCAAAAACTGCTAGAAATTTTTCTATATCAAAAACTGCTCGATTTTTTTTTTGTTTTGCATAGACAAAAACTGTTTAAACATTTTTCTTTGAGGATAGAAAAACTGATCCAGATTTCTCTATAACTAAAAATTATTGGATTTTTTTCATATAGAAAAACTGACCGAATTTTTTTATATTGAAAAATTGGTTAAAATTTTCCTATACAAAAAACTAGTCAAAATTTGTTGAACAGAAAAAGAAATGGTCTAATGTTAAATACATGGAAATATTAGACCAATTTTTTCTATATAAAAAATTGGTCTTATTTTCTTGTGCGAAAAATATGGTCGAAATTTTTCTTTATAGCAAAACTGCTCGTAATTTTGCTCTATAGTTAAACTGTTCGAAAAGTTTTTAATTGTTGTAATTCTTTAGAAACATTTCATATTTTATTTAATTGTGCTTTTTAGCATATCCTGGCTGTAATTTCATTTCCCTCTACATACGTACATGATGTCTTATTTTACATACACTTTAACCAGAACCACAACAACTGCAGGAATTGCAATCATTCATTATTCATCAACATTTACAAAATAGAAAAAAAACAATACATTAAAACTCATATATCATTTTAAAATTTATATGTTTATTTAAATTTTATACATTTGAATATTCAAGAATGATCTCAAAACATCAAAGAGCATTAGCATTTGAAACGAATGTGACACCAAAGTTTATTAACATTTCAAATTGGAACATTTAATGTTGACAGTTTAAAAATATTGTACTTTAAAAAGTGTAAAAATTCGTTAGAATTAAATGATTTGTTTAATGAAGCAAAGAAATTGATATTTAAGCGAATTTTTTAAGCAAGTGATTACCAGACTATCCCCTGAGTAATGCAGATGGTAGTTAATGGAATGAAATTAAATTTGAAATGTGATCTTAATACTTTTTGAGTAAAGATTAGATTTAAGTGTATGTTAAGCTTTAGATTTTGCTTTCTTTTATAATTGCAACATATTCGCCTTAGTGTCAGTTGTTGAACCAATTGATTACCCGACTTGCCCTAAGTAATGCAAATGGTGTATAGTACAAAAAAATAGCAAGCGCAATTTCCTGCATTTTCTTTTGAAAAATCTGCATAAAATTTTTTCATTTCTTTCAAATACTTGTAATTGTCCATGAAACCTCCTAATTATTTTGTAATTATAGCCCAATTCAATGTTAGTTTTCAAAATTTTTTATATAAAACAAAAAATCCATTTGTTTTAAATCGCAGCATAATTAAAATTGTCTTTAGGAAAAAAAAAACCTAAAACAAAATGTCATACATTTCCACAATTTTTCATATAAAACAACAAAGTTGCTCTCATGGTTTCATTTTCACACTTTCTCGCGTTTTGCAAAAAAAAAACTTCGCATCGCATGATAATGATGCTGATGATATTGCTGTAGCTTGAACACCTGTATTTCTACGAGTACATATCATTTAAATCGGGGTGGAGGTGTAAGTCTGAAACTACCATAACAAAATTGTAAGCTTCTTGGTGTTATATAGTTTTACTTCGTTAGTTTTACAAAAGAATGCATTTGATGTTTGTGATTCATGTTTTGTACTCATAGTTTACATAAATTTTTCCTAACTATTAAATTTTACATGGTAGAACGTGTAAAACACCCCCATACCTCCACAGTCGACTCTATTTACATAATTTCTTTATGTTTTATTCTTTGTCTTTATTTCATTACTAACTAGATTTTTATTCCCCATTCACTAGTAGAACGAGATTCATTCTATTTTTTTTTTGTGTGAGGAACAAAAAAAAGTAATTGTTAGATTGTGTTCTTTGTAAAAATTTGAATTTTTTTGTGTAATGCTATTTTTTTACATAACCTCCATGTGTGTTATTAAATTTAAGATCACACAGGTTTTGGGTTTGAGTATCCCTACAATAGGTCGAAATTTTTCTATAAAGAAAAATTGGTCCAAATTTTTCTATAAAGAAATATTGGTCGAAATGTTTCTATATACAAAAACTGGTTGAAATTTTTCTATAGAGAAAAACTGGTTGAAATTTTTTTATATAGAAAAATTGGTCGAACTTTTTCAATATAAAAAAACTGGTCAAAATTTTTCTATATAGAAAAATTTGTCGAAATTTGTCTATAAAAAAAAATAAGTCGACATTTTTCTATATACAAAAATTGGTTGAAATTTTTCTTTATAAAAAATTGGTCGAAATTTTTCCATATAGAAAACTGGTCAAAGAATTTCTATATTGAAAATTTGATAGAAGATTTTTTATATAGAAAAATGGGTCAACGTATTTCTATATAAAAAATATTCTATAAAGGAAAATTGGTCGAAATTTTTCTATATAGAAAAATTGGTCGAAATTTTTCTATATAGAAAAATTGGTCGAAATTTTTCTATATAGAAATATTGGTCGAAATTTTTTTATATAGAAAAATTGGTCGAAATTTTTCTATATAGAAAAATTGGTCGAAATTTTTCTATATAGAAAAATTGGTCGAAATTTTTTTATATAGAAAAATTGGTCGAAATTTTTCTATATAGAAAAATTGGTCGAAATTTTTCTATATAGAAATATTGGTCGACATTTTTTTATATAGAAAAATTGGTCGAAATTTTTCTATATAGAAAAATTGGTCGAAATTTTTCTATATAGAAAAATTGGTCGAAATTTTTCTATATAGAAAAATTGGTCGAAATTTTTCTATATAGAAAAATTGGTCGAAATTTTTCTATATAGAAAAATTGGTCGAAATTTTTCTATATAGAAAAATTGGTCGAAATTTTTCTATATAGAAAAATTGGTCGAAATTTTTCTATATAGAAAAATTGGTCGAAATTTTTCTATATAGAAAAATTGGTCGAAATTTTTCTATATAGAAAAATTGGTCGAAATTTTTCTATATAGAAAAATTGGTCGAAATTTTTCTATATAGAAAAATTGGTCGAAATTTTTCTATATAGAAAAATTGGTCGAAATTTTTCTATATAGAAAAATTGGTCGAAATTTTTCTATATAGAAAAATTGGTCGAAATTTTTCTATATAGAAAAATTGGTCGAAATTTTTCTATATAGAAAAATTGGTCAAAATTTTTCTATATAGAAAAATTGGTCGAAATTTTTCTATATAGAAAAACTTGTCGAAATTTTTCTATGTAGAAAAATTGGTCGAAATTTTTCTATGTAGAAAAATTGGTCGAAATTTTTCTATGTAGAAAAATTGGTCGAAATTTTTCTTATAGAAAAATTGGTCGAAATTTTTCTATATAGAAAAATTGGTCGAAATTTTTCTATATAGAAAAATTGGTCGAAATTTTTCTGTATAGAAAAATTGGTCGAAATTTTTCTATATAGAAAAATTGGTCGAAATTTTTCTATATAGAAAAATTGGTCGAAATTTTTCTATACAGAAGAATTGGTCGAAATTTTTCTATAAAGAAAAATTGGTCGAAATTTTTCTATATAGAAAAATTGGACGAACATTTTCTATATAGGAAAATTGGTCGAAATTTTTCTATATAGAAAAATTGGTCGAAATTTTTCTATGTGGAAAAATTGGTCGAAATTTTTATATATCGAAAAATTGGTCGAAATTTATCTATATTGCAAAATTGGTCGAAATTTTTCTATATAGAAAAATTGGTCGAAATTTTTCTATATAGAAAAATTGGTCAAAATTTTTCTATATAGAAAAATTTTGACCAATTGGTCAAAATTTTTCTATATAGAAAAATTGGTCAAAATTTTTCTATATAGAAAAATTGGTCGAAATTTTTCTATATAGAAAAATTGGTCAAAATTTTTCTATGTAGAACAATTGGTAGAAATTTTTCTATATCGAAAAATTGGTCGAAATTTTTCTATATAGAAAAATTTGTCGATAGATAGAAAAATTGGTTAAAATTTTTCTACATATAACACTTTTCAACATTTTTCTATATAGAAACATTGTTTAAAATTTTTCTATATAGAAAAATTGGCCGAAATTTTTGTACGTACTCGTATATGAAAAAATTGGTTGAAATGTTTGTTCACAGAAAAATTTATGGAAATTTTTCTATAAAAAAAAATTATCGAAATTTTTCTATAAAGAAATTTTATCGAAATTTTTCTATAAAAAACAATTTATTGAAATTTTTCTATAAAGAAAATTTTATCGAAATTTTTCTATAACGAAAATTTTTCTATAGAGAAAATTTTGTCGAAATTTTCTATATACAAAAATTGGTCGTAATTTTCCATATAGTAAAACTTGCTCGAAATTTTTCTACAAAAAGAAATTTTTGTTATTGATTTCTACATAGAAAATTGGTCAAAGTTTTTCTATAAAGAAAAATTGGTCGAAATTTTTCCATATAGAAAAATTATTCAAAATTTTTCTTTAAAACTTTGTACTGCAAAAACTTTTCTAAAGAAAATATTGTACTGAAAGTAGTTTTCTATAGAAAACTTTATACTTGACTAAAATTTACGTTTACAATTTTGTACTGAAACAATTTTTATCTCAAAAAAATTGTACTCAAACAAGTTTTCTGTAGAAAACCTTGTACTGGAATAAGTTTTGTGTGTACAAATTTTTATTGACAAAAGTTTGTACTGACTAAAGTTTGCTATGGAAAATATTGTACTGATTTAAGTTTTCTTTAATAGAAATCTTTGTACTAGTTAATGTTTTCTATTGAAAACTTTGTACTGGCTTAAGTTTTCTATAGAAATCTTTGTACTGGGTTAGGTATTCCTTTAGACTTTGTAATGGATATAGAATTTCCAATAGAAAATTTTGTACTGGCATGAATTTCTTTAAGAAACTTTGTACTGAAAATAATTTTCTATAGAAAACTTTGTACTGGAAGTTGATTTTTAAAGAAAACTTTGTACTGCAAGTACTTTTCTAAAGAAAATATTGTACTGGAAGTAGTTTTCTATAAAAAACTTTGTAATTGACTAAAATTAACGCATACAATTTTATACTGAAACAATTTTTATCTCGAAAAAATTGTACTCAAACAAGTTTTCTGTACAAAACCTTGTACTGGAATAAGTTTTATGTGTACAAATTTGTACTGACACAAGTTTTGTGTGTATAAATTTGTACTGACACAAGTTTTCTGTGGAAAATTTTGTACTGGAATAGGTTTTTAATAGAAAAATGTGTACTAAAACAAGTTTTTCATTTATAACTTTGTACTGGATTAAGTTTTCTATAGAAAACCAAGTGTAGCGCCGCTATTTAAACCACTTTAGTCTTACATAAAATTTGCTTTTAAATTTTTTATGCCATTAAAGTGCAAACTAAAATGAATAGTAATATTTCATGAACCCATAATCATAGTAAATACAGATAAATAGAGGAAAATATTGAATTGATGATATACAGAGAATATTATAGAGGGTTCCCTGCCAGCCCAGCTCAGTCATCTATTCATAAACTAACAGAAACAGACGTCAGCAGCACGTGCTTTTATTAGAGGGAGAGATCAACTAAAGCTGTTTCCATTGTTTGTTGAGTGTGAATAAATTACAGCTTAATAAATAATGATTGCCTCCATCTAACATTATTCAAATGGATGACAATAGTAAGTTTATGTTGCAAACAAAGATCAGGCAAATAATTTAATTGGTTGAAACTAATGCAAAAAGCCGCCTTACAGTAGAAATACTAATTGTTTTAGTTCCACTATTATTAGATAGGATTAGAGCAAATAGTCTGTAGGTAGAATTTTAATTGAGATAATTAAATTTGTGGTTTTATGACAGAAATAATTAAGTCAATTAAAATTATATGAATTTAAAAAAATTAAAATTTTGATTATTAAAATCCAGCATAATTTAAATGGGCTTTAGGCACTTTTATTCACCTTTTGCATAATAAATAATTTCCTTTTATGAAAAAAATCTCATTTCTCCTCTATTCAATGGCTTTAAACTATATTCACGTCTATTTTAATACCTCAAATCCAGAAAAAAAAACACTAAAAGAAATGTGTCACGAGTCGCAAAAAAAGAGGAACTAAATCATGAACAATTTTCACGTTTTCCTATTATTTCACATTTCAAAACAGCCCGAAAAAATGACAATAGATTTCGAAAAATACAAAAAAAAAGTTTTGGATTTAACGTGTAGTAAAACGTGTTCATATTGAATGGTTTTTGCCTGCATCAAATTATTAGTTTAGTTTTAGTTTAGAATTGAAAATAAAGTAGAGGAAAAAATCGACACAAAATCTAAACTAAAACTTTTTAAATATTTATGTAAATTTATTGGTGAAAATAAATTTTGTATTTTGTGACATCTGCAATAGATCTGGGGAAGGAATGGCTGGCTTAGCTTGATGTTGGTAAATTGTCAAAGTGGATTAAATCGTTTTACAATAAAATAAAATGATAAAGTTTTCCTAAAGCTTTTTAGTTATTGAAAGGGAATTTTTGCAAGTGATTTTATATTGAAAGAAATTTTGTTTGGAAAATATTTTATAGTAAAGAGCTTTAAGAAATTATTGTATTGATAAAAGCTTTCTAAGGAAATCTTGTAACGACAAGAGCTTTTAGATGTTTCAATGGAATGAGATTTCTATTTGTAACAATAAAATATTTCATTTATTAAATTAACTTTAAGCTTTCATAAAGCTTTTTAGAAAAAATAAGGTTTCAAAGAAATGAGCTTTGCTCTTATAATCATATAAACTTTGTATTATTTCATTAAATTTAAGTTTTCATAAAACTTAAAAGAAAATAAAAGGCTTAAAAAGAATGAGGTTTTTTTGAAATAATATATTTATATTATAAAACTAACATTAAGCTTTGATAAATTATTATTAAACTAACTTTAAACTTCCATAAAGCTTTATAAAAAAAAATGTTTCAAAGGAATAAGCTTTTTATTTGTAATATCGTAACCTTTCTATTATTTAATTAAAATTAAGACATAAAAGCTTTTTAGGGATATCTTTATAACGAAAAAGCTTTTATCATTTTACTATTTCCATAAAATATATGAGCTTTCATAAATACATTAAACTTGAGCTTTCAAAGCTTTATATATTTTTAAATAATTAAATAAATAAAAGATTTGTAAAGATACAGCTTTATAGAAAAACTAGAGCTTTTTTATGAAATAATATAACAATTTTATTATAAAATAAACTTTAGGTGGTAAAAGCTTTATAAGGGGAATTTTATAATTCAAAAGGTTTATAATAATATAAACTTTCTTATGACTTTAAGCTTTGATAAAGCTTGACAGAAAAACATATTTCAAAAGAATGTAGTAATATGACATTTTTAACTTTAAGCTTTCAAAAAGCTTAATAGAAAAAAAGTTTTAAACAAATGAGCTTTCTATTCATAACAATATTACATTTGTATTACAAAAGCTTTCCAAGAATAATCTTATAATTAAAAAGCTTTCTTTTTATAAAAATATTAGCATTTTTTTTAAATATCTTTTATTGTTACATTAACTTTAAGGTTTTATAAAGTTTTATCGAAGAAAATACTTCAAAAGAATGAGCTTGTGTTTTGTTATAATATAACATTTTTATGTTTTTACTAACTATAAGCTTTCATAAAGTTTTGTAGAAAAAAATGATTCAAAGTAAAAAGCTTTCTATTTGTTATAAAATAACCTTTTGTATTATTAATTAACTTTTAGTGATATAAGCTTTTTTAGTATAACTTTATAATAAAAAAGCTTTCTTTTAATAAAATATGAACTTTGGTTTTTACATTAAAGCTTTCAAATTAATGAGCTTTAATTTACAGTAATATAGCATTTCTATTACTAAACTTACTCTAAGCTTTCTATAAAACTTACTTAAACTTACTTTAAGCTTTTAACGGAGTGAGCTTCTTATTTGTATTAATATAACATTTCTATTACAGAATTACCTTTAAGTGATAAAAGCTTTCTAAGGATAATTTAATAATGATCAATTTTTCTTTTTATAAAAATGTGAGCTTTCTTACAATATGTGACAGCGCATAGAGAAAGGGACCTAAAGGTATTTTGCGCGCATAGAAAAAGGGGCCTAAGGGAACCTAGTAATACTATAACCTTTCAATTCCTAATTAAATCTATAGAAAATGTATTGTATTACAAAGTTTTCTATAGAAAACGTATTGCATTACAAAGCTTTCTATAGAAAATGTATTGCATTACAAAGTTTTCTATAGAAAACGTATTGCATTACAACGTTTTCCACAGAAAATGTATTGCATTACAAAGTTTTCTATAGAAAACGTATTGCATTACAACGTTTTCCACAGAAAATGTATTGCATTACAAAGTTTTCTATAGAAAACGTATTGCGTTACAGAGTTTTCTATAAAAAAAGTATTACATTACAAAGTTTTCCATAGAAAATGTATTGCATTACAAAGTTTTCTATAGAAAACGTATTGCATTACAAAGTTTTCTATAGAAAACGTATTGCGTTACAAAGCTTTCTATAAAAAAAGTATTGCATTACAAAGTTTTCTATAGAAAACGTATTGCATTACAAAGTTTTTTATAGAAAACGTATTGCATTACAAAGTTTTCTATAGAAAACGTATTGCATTACCAAGTTTTCTATAGAAAATGTATTGCATTACAAAGTTTTCTATAAAAAAAAGTATTGCATTACAAAGTTTTCTATAGAAAATGTATTGAATCACACAGCTTTTTATATAAAACACATTGCATTACAAAGATTTATTTAAAAAATATATTGCATTACAAAGTTTTCTATAGAAAATATATTGCATTGAAAAGGAAAAAGCTTTCTGTTTATTATTATATGTGCTTTTGATAGAATACTTTTTAATAAAAAATTGTAAATATAAAATGTCAAATCACTGACATTATCGAGTAGTGGGAACATCCGCCTATAAGATGACTTTGATATATTGGTTGGTAGAACGGAAAGCTAAGGAAGTTACTTATATAATACAATACAATATAATTATAACTCTTTCTTGAGTAAACAACATTTTCTGCTTAACTTCCTTTTTCATAATTTCCTTAAGATAAAAAAAAAATAATCTAATATCAGTTTCCTTTCAATTATTTTAATTGAAAGAGTCACAAAAGAAAAATATTACAAAAGAAATTAATTAAAAAAGTTTATAGCTTTTGACTAAAGTCAATCTCAATCTTGCATGAAATTCTTTACTTCTCTTACACATACTTTTTTTTTCTTTATAAAAAACAGGACCTTTAACTAATATTTTGAAAACTTAAGCATTACTTTAGGATAACAGCAGCAGCAAAAGGGTTTTCTAATAAATGTGTGAAAATTTAAATTCCAGTAATAAGTTTCCATCCGAAAAACAAACAGGAAGTTTAAATGTTTTAACAATTTCCCTAACTAAATATAATTTCATAACCCTTTTTAACTAGTTTTCCATTATATTTTTTGCATATTTTTGCATACTCCTTAACAACTGCTCCCAACACTTTATGTCCTTTGCAAATAGTTATGCACCAAAAGGAGTTTGGTCTAGAAAAAGAAAATGGAGAAAAAAATCATACATTTTCCTACTTACAAATAAATGAAAAAACAACAATGAAATCTTAATTCCTTTTTGCATCTAGTTTACATAAATACTATACATCCATTTATTTTTTTTTTTTGGTCCTTGTATGCTTTGGCTAAAGTTCAATAAATTTTCAAATTCGAACTCTGGGACAAAATGGAAATATATGAGAAAAAAAAAATGGAAACATTAAACATAAAACAAACAAATTTTATATTTAGTTTGCTAAAAAATTGCTATAAATCAAAGGGTAAAAATACTATGGGACTAACTCCCTGGGGAGTCGAGCATACAACAAATATTCTCACATGAACTATATATTTTTTTATGCATTTAAAATTGATGCATACAGACATAGTTTGTGTTATTAAATGTAAAGGTGTAATATGGAGTTTAAGAAAAACTGTCAAAAGTTTAAGAAGTCTTTAACTAAGATAAAGAAATACAAAATTTGTACTTAAAATCTTTTCCAAAAAATAGTTTTCTATAGAAAATATGTTTCAGCTTAAAGTTTTCAATAGAAATCGTGTTGCATTACCAAATTTTCAAGGAAAACATATTGCATTACAATATTTTTTAAAGTAAACATATTACATTACCAAGTTTTTATATAGAAAATGAATCGTATTACAGAGTTTTCTACAAAAAACATATTGAATTACAAAGCTTTCTATATAAAACACATTGCATTACTAAGATTTATTTAGAAAAGAAAGAGCATTACAAAGATTTCTCTACAAGAAGAATTTTATTATAAAGATTTCTATACAAAACATAGTGCATTACAAAGTTTTCAATTGAAAACATATTGCATTACAAAGATTTATATAGAAAACAGATTGCAGTACTAAGATTCCAATATAAAACATATTGCATTATTTAGATTTCTGTAGAAAAGATATTGCATAACAAACATTTCTTATAAAAACATATTGCATTACAAAGTTTTCCATGGAAAATACATTGCATTACTAAGATTTCTGTATAAAACATATTGCATTACTAAGATTTCTATAGAAAAGATATTGCATTACAAAGATTTTTTTGCAAGAAGTATTTTAGTATAAAGATTTCTGTACAAAACGTATTGCATTACAAAGTTTTCTATTGAAAACATATTGCATTACTAAGATTTCTGTATAAGACATTTTGTATTACTAAGATTTTTATAACAAAGATATTGCATTACAAAGTTTTCTACAGAAAAGATATTGCATTACTAAGATTTCTGTATAAAACGTATTGCGTTACTAAGATTTTTTATAGAAAAGATATTGCATTACAAACATTTCTTATAAAAACATATTGCATTACACAGTTTTCCATGGAAAATACATTGCATTACTAAGATTCCTGTATAAAAAATATTACATTACAAAGATTTCTATAAAAAAGATATTACATTACAAAGATTTCTTAAAAAAAAGTATTTTATTACAAAGATTTCTATAGAAAACGTATTGAATTACAAAGTTTTCTATAGAAAACTTTATGCATCATAAAACTTATGGCATTACTAAGATTTCTATAGAAAACGTACTCCATTGCAATGTTTTATATAGAAAATGTGTTGTATTACAGTCTTTTCTGTAGAAAACGTATTAAAAACTATTGCTTTACAAATATTTCTATCTATTGCGTTACATACTTTTTTAAAGAAATCTTATTGCATTACTATTATATGTATTGAATTACAAAGATTTCTACAGAAAACGTATTGCATTACAAAATTGCCTATAGAAAACTAATTGCATTACATAGTTTTCTATAGAAAACGTATTTCATTACAAAGTTTTCTATAGAAAACGTATTGCATTACAATATTTTCTATAGAAAACGTATTGCATTACAAAGTATTCTATAGAAAACGTATTGCATTACAAAGTTTTCTATAGAAAACCTATTGCATTACAAAGTTTTCTATAGAAAACCTATTGCATTACAAAGTTTTTTTTTTATAGGAAATGCATTGTATTATAGAGTTTTCTTTAGAAAATGTATAGGAAACTATTGCATTACATAGATTTCTATACAAAACGTATTGCATTACAAAGTTTTTTAATTAAATTACGTGGCACTACCTAAATTTCTTTATAAAACATGTTGCACTACAAAGTTTTCTATAGAAAACCTATTGCATTAAAAAAATTGTCTATAGAAATCGTATTGCATTACAAAGTTTTCTATAGAAAACTTAATGCATTACAAAGTTTTCTATAGATAACGTATTGCATTACTAAGATTTCTTTAGAAAACATATTGCATTACAAAGTTTTATTTCGTAAACTTTTTGCTTTGCAAAGTTTTCCACAGAAAACTTATTGCATTACTTAGTTTTCTAAAGAAATCATATTGCATTACTAAGATTTTTGTATAAAACTTATTGCATTAGAAAATTTTCTATTGAAAACGTTTTGCATTACAAAGTTTTCTGTATAAAATGTATTGCATTACAAAGTTCTCTAAAGAAAACCTATTGCATTACCATGTATTCCATAAAAAACCTATTGCATTAAAAACTTTTCTTTAGAAGATAAAGGGTTTTCTAATAGGAACTTCCGAGCTTTGACAGTTGCTACCAGTCACCGAGTTGAAGCTAAGTTGAATTGGTTGTCGTTATTTATTCTGTCTTACAAAACAGCCTAAAAGGATATACGAAGGCAGGTCAATAAGTCCCTGTCTACTTATTTAAATGACAGCAATTCTCGTGGCAATATATGTACAACTGTCAATTGACTTATGTCATTTAGTTTAAGTTTGTAGCTGTTGATAGCAGATCACCTCGAAATTTAAACAAAAAATACATAGAAGTGAATTTTAAGGCTATGCCTTATAAATATCCCCTTAGGCTCTGAACCATTAATTTCCAGGGTAAAGAAGTGGTTTCTGAATTTTGATATGTTCGTACAAGCGCGGAAGATGAAACATGGCGTTTAACATGGTTCTAGCGCTCAGTTGAGGTCTTTACATCCGAAACAATTGAAAAAAATCGTGATGGGGTTTTAGTCGACCATAGATTAAAATTGAGAGATTGTATACACCATAGGCATCCAACATGGCTCAGAGGATTCAATTTTGAATGATCATTAGCATATAAAAAAGCTTTTCGCAAAATGGCTGCCATATTTGCTCACAATCAACCAAAAACGCAACAGTGTGACAATTTTGCAAGCGCAAAAGCAATCTAAACGGTAGTTGTCCTGCTTCTTTAATAAGGATCAAAAACAAAATATACCGAGGCCAAACTGTTGTCATATTCTCCAGATTGAGTCCCAAATGCTTATTTCTTGTTCTCAAACTTAAAAAATAACTAACTAGAAGGAAAGAGTTTTGACTCCATTGATGATATATCAAAAAATATGACCTCGACATATCATGATTTTCGGAAGGGATAAAAAAAATCGGAAATGTTGGACTAAGTGTGTAGAGCTAAAAAAGTATAACTAAACATTAATAAAACAAAAATGGCGCAACATATCGGATATCTCATACTACAGTAGATGTTATGCATAAACGTTTTAAGGGCATGGTCATCTCACGCGGAGGTAATGAAAACTAGTATCAGCGAAATCGTTCGATTTGATCATGTTATACCATTTTTGTGGAATTTTGTATAAATCTTAGTATATAACTTATTTTATGTTCTTTTATATATGTATGTGGTCTATATCATAGCCTATGACTTAGTCTATATCTTAGTTTCTTATTCAAGTCCATGTCTCTGTTAATTACTTTTACTATAATATTAAAATGTTTAATAATTTCTTAGATAAAATCTTAAAATACATAATTTCTTTATTATGAAAAAAGTAATTTATTTCTCATTAGGGCAGATAAAAAAAGGTTGGAAACGATAAAAATTTTACACTTAAAATTATAATATTGAAGTCTCTTTTTACAGTATTAGGAAGATTTTAAACTTAGCTCAGGCGGCGAACTCTCGAAACCAGAAATTACAAAAACTTTTCATCAATCCAAAATTAAAAAATTTACAAAAAACTCAATTTTTTCATTTTTCGAGTTATCGATTTAATATATAATCAAAATCAACAGATTTATAATTATTTTTATTCTAGACAGTTCAATGCATCCGATAAGTATAAAAGCTTTCCAATACTCAAAACAGGGACTTTGATATTTTATTTTGAAAATCTAAAATTGCTTTCGTTTCCTTCCTTTATCTTAAAACACATAACCTGCCTAAATTATCATTTTATGTCAAGCTAAGCAATTTTCGCTCTTGTGTGGTCCGGCCCTTTATTAAAATCTTATCTTCCTATACCCATAGCTTGTCACCTGGTAAAGTATTATTATTGCTAATTCATTAATTATTACAAAATATGATTATTCACGTTTTATAGAATGAAAAAAAAAAACACGAAAGTGTAAATATCATGGGAATTGCACTTTTTTGTTTTGTATTAATTATATCAATATAATAGATTTATAATTTATGAGAATTTTTTGTTGTTTTTGGAATTTTAATGAAATCTGATAAGTTTAATATTTATTGTATTAAAAATTCACATAAAAAGTTATTTAATTTAAAGCTTTTTAATTAATTAATGCTTTTATTGTTGATTATAACAAAATCTGACAGAAGCAAAGTGTAAAACGCACACAAATGCTTTTGGATGTGAAAATTTTATTTTGGAAGAATTAAAGAGTTTAACATTTATTTATGTAGAAAATTTTTTTAAAAATTTTATTTCTAGAGAAAATTTTTGAAAAAAAATTTTTTCTAGAGAAAATTTCTGAAAAAAAGTTTTTTCTAGAGAAAATTTCTGAAAAAAAGTTTTTTCTATAGAAAATTTTTAATAAATTTGTTCCTTTAGAAAATTTTTAAAAGATTTTGTTTCTTTAGAAAATTTTTACAAAATTTTTTGTTTTTTTTTTTTAGAAAATTTTGTTTCTTTAGAAAATATTTCAAAAATTTTGTTTCTTTAAAATATTTTTAAAAAATTTTGTTTCTTTAGAAAATTTTTTACAAATTTTGTTCTTAAGCAAATTTTTCAAAAATTTTGTTTCCTAGAAAATTTTGTTCCTAGAGAAAATTTTTCCAAAATATTTGTTTCTTTAGCAAATTTTCGTTTCATTAAAAAATTTTTGTTTTTTTTTTAAATTGTAAAAAATTTAAGTTTCTTTAAAAATTTTTTAAAATTTTAGAAAAATTTAGTTTCCTTAGAAATTTTTTGAAAAATTTCCCTTCTTTAAAAAATTTTTAAAAAATTTTGTTTTTCTAGAAAATTTTTTAAAAATTTTGTTTCTTTAAAAAATTTTTTAAAAATTTTTTTCTTAGAAAATTTTTAAAAAAATTTCTGTTTCTTTAGAAAATTTTTAAAAAATTTTGTTTCAATAAAAAATTCTTAAAAATTTTGTTCAGTTAGAAAATTTTTCAAAACTATTGTTTCTTTAGAAAATTTTTCAAAAATTTTGTTTCTTAAGAAAATTTTTTTAAAAATTTAGTTTCTTTAGAAAATTTTCGAAAAATTTTTTTTTTTCTAAAAAAAATTTAAAAAAATTATGTTTCCTTAGAAAATTTTTAAAAAATTTTATTTTATTAAAGAAAACTTTCAAAAAAATTTTTAAAAAATTTTGTTTCTTTAGAATATTTTTTTTAAAAATTTTGTGTCCTTAAAAAAATTTAAAAATTTTTTTTCTTTATAAAATTTTTTGTTTCGAAAGAGAATTTTTTCTTCAGAAAATTTTTCAAACATTTTCTTTCTGTAAAAAATTTAAAAAAAAAATTTGTTTCTTTAGAAAATTTTTCAAATTTTTTTTCTTTATAATATTTTCAAAAATTTTGTTTTTTAGAAAATACTTTAAGAATTTTGTTTTTTTTACAAAATTTTTAAAAAATGTTTCTTTAGAAAATTTTAAAAAAATTTTTGTTTTTTTTTAAATTGTAGAAAAATTAAGTATCTTTAAAAAATTTTTAAAATTTTAGAAAAATTTAGTTTTCTTAGAAATTTTTTGAAAAATTTCCTTTCTTTAAAACAATTTTCAAAAATTTTGTTTCTTTAGAAAATTTTTCAAAAATTTTCTTTCTTTAAAAAAATTTTCAAAAATGTTGTTTCTTTAGAAAAATTTAAAAAAATTTGGTTTCTTTAGAAAATTTTTGAAAAATTGTTTCTTTAGAAAATTTTCGTTTTGTTCTTAGAAATTTTAGAAAAATTAAGTTTCTTTAGAAAATTTTTGAAATTTTTTTAAAATTTGGTTTCTTTACAAAATTTTTAAAAAATTTTGTTTCTTTAGAAAATTTTTCAAAAATTTTGTTTCTTTAGACAATATTTCAAAAATTTTGATTCTTTAGACAATTTTTAAACAATTGTTTCTTTAGAAGATTTTTGTTTCTTTTAGAAATTTTAGAAAAATTAAGTTTCTTTAGAAAATTTTTGAAATTTTTTTAAGATTTGGTTTCTTTACAAAATTTTTAAAAAATTTTGTTTCTTTAGAAAATTTTTCAAAAATTTTTTAAAAAATTTTGTTTCTTTAGAAAATTTTTCAAAAATTTGTTTCTTTAGAAAGTTTTTTAAATTTTAGAAAAATTTAGTTTTCTTAGAAAATTTATTAAAAATTTAGTTTCTTTAGAAAATTTTTTAAAAATTTGTTTCTTTAGAAAATTTTTCAAAAATTTTTGTTTCGTAAGAAAAATTTTAAAAAATTTGGTTTCTTTAGAAAATTTCTAATAAGTTTTGTTTCTATAGGAATTTTTTCATAAATTTTGTTTCTATAAAAAATTTCTGAGAAATTTTGCTACTATAAAAAATTTCTGAGAAATTTTGTTTCTATAGAAAATTTCTAAAAAATTTTGTTTCTATAGAAAATTTCTGGAAAATTTTGTTTCTTTAGAAAATTTCTAAGAAATTTTATTTCAACAGAAAGGTTTTAGATCTATAGAGAATTCTCAGAAATTTTGTTTCTATAGAAATTTCTAAAAAATTTTGTTTCTATAGAAAATTTCTAAGAAATTTTGTTTCTATAGAAAATTTCTAAAAAAATTTCTTTATATAGAAAATGTTTAAAAAATTTTGTTTATATAAAAAATTTCTAAGAAATTTTGTTTCTATAGAAAATTCTCAGAAATTTCTATTGGAAATTTTTCAGAAATTTTGTTTCAATAGAAAATTTCTGAGAAATTTTGTTTTAATAAAAAATTTCTGAGAAATTTTGTTTTTATAGAAAATTTCTCAAAAATTTTGTTTCTATAGAAAAATTTTAAAAAATTTTGTTTCTATAGAAAATTTCTGAGAAATTTTGTTTCTATAGAGAATTCTCAAAAATTTTGTTTCTATAGAAAATTTCTGAGAAATTTTGTTGCTAAGGAGAATTTCTAAAAAATTTTGTTTCTATAGAAAATTTCTAAGAAATTTTGTTTCTATAGAAAATTCTCAGAATTTTGTTTCTATAGAAAATTTTTCAGAAATTTTGTTTATATAATTTCTGAAAAATTTTGTTTCTATAGAAAATTTTTCAGAAATTTTGTTTCTATAGAAAATTTTTCAGAAATTTTGTTTATATAATTTCTGAAAAATTGTGTTTCTATAGAAAATTTTTCAGAAATTTTGTTTCTACAGAAAATTTTTCAGAAATTTTGTTTCAAAAGAAAATTTTACAAAATTTTGGTTTCTATAGTAAATTTTTCAGAAATTTGGTTTCCATAGAAATTTTGCTTATATAGTAAATTTCTAAAAAATTTTGTTTCTATAGAAAATTTCTGAGAAATTTTGTTTCTATAGAAAATTTCCCAAAAAATTTATTTCTATAGAAAATTTCTCAGAAATTTAGTTTCTATAAAAATTTTTCAGAAATTTTCTTCTATAGAAAATTTCTCCGAAATTTGGTTTTTATAAAAAATTTCTCAAAAATTTTGTTTCTAGAGAAAATCAACCCAATATAACAATATTAAATCCACTTAAATTAAATACTTTATTGCTCTTTTGGGTAATTAATTTAATCAATGAAATAACTTAAATACATATGTATCTATTTATTGTATTTATGTTATTTTATAATATTAAATAATAATAATTTAAATACACTTGATGTTGGAATATGAAATTTATTCAATTTAATATTTATTTATATTTATTATAAGCTTTTAAAACAATGGAAAAATAACAAAAATAATTGCTTAAAATTGCTATTCATGCGACAATTTTCATACAAAATGTTCATTCATTTTCATTTATTGTATAAATTTATTTAATTATTGCCCATACGAATTATTGATGTGCCAGAGAGTTTATACAAAAATGAAATTTCATTAAATGCAATTGCTACAGTTTTCGCTTTAGAACATTTATTTACTTAAATAGAAAAATGTATTTTATAAAATGCAGAGGAAAACGTAGACGAAAAGGTTTTCCACAAAAATTAATGGCGTGCAAACCGACCCCTTCGCCCTCCCAACCACAAATTCTTGTTAAATATTTAGTGGAATATTTAAACATGCAAAGTTTAATTTTAACATATATTACTTAGTTAGAATCAAGTTTAACCCTTGATAGTTCAAGGTATTGTGTTAAGCAATTTAACCCTTAAGGTAGATCTTCTTATTTGTAAATTTATCGAATCTGTAAAATGTTATACAAAAATAAAAATGTTATTTAATTTTAACTTGAAACTCTACTAAATTCTCTATATCCCTATATTCTTAAATTTTACTTCATACTATTTTCTTTGTCTTATCAAACCACCCTCGTCTTTTAACCCACCTTTCCATACCTTAAAAGCTTTTAAATTAAAATTATATTTTTTTCCAAATTTCTTGTCTTTCTTTCTAATCATTGATGATGACAGGCTTTTAAAATTTTATTATTAATGGGAACAGCTTATGACGGTGATGATGATGATGACATGACTATGATCATAAGATTTGACACAAAATGTCAATAGACCACTTTACATACATTCAATATTTTATTGTTACTTTTTCAGCTAGAGAAAGGGTGTCAACGAAAATCTTATAACATTTTCAAATTCAAAATTATAAATTTTATAAATATATCTGAATATATAAAACCCTATGTGTCTCTATACGACAAACTAAATATATAACAGACTGGGATTTTCCCTAAGACTAGACTATACCGTTGCTCTTATGTAGAAAGGCTCTAACTCGCATATTTAAAACTTTACAGGAGAAGGTAAAAACAGATTTAAAAGAGTAATTGATAAAATTTTACGTTTTTTTTTGCAGGTTATTATTAAAATAAAGTACGAATTAGGTTCTCAAAACTTTTTTAAATTTAAACACATCATAAAGCTAAATTGAGATAGGGCTTTTTGTAGTCCCATTTTAGAGCATTGTCAATAGAAAACTATTGAAAAGCTCTTGATATGGAATGTTTTAGTATAAAGCTTTAGATATTAAAACTAACCTTTAGGAATCTCTTGATATAAAAGGCTTTCAATCCGAAATATCTTGACGTCATTATTTACAAAATTAAATTACAAACGCAATGACAATCTCAATATACCCCCCATTCTTTTTGATGGTGGGTATAAAAAGCTAAATTGAGATAGGGCTTTTTGTAGTCGCATTTTAGAGCATAAATGTAACTAAGTGCAATTTTCTGCAGCGATAGCGAATGTTTTTTTTATAGAAAAGCTTTCGATATTATTCTTTTCTATAGGAAGTCCACCTATAGCGTATGCATTATACAGGAGATTTTTCGATATCAAAAGTTTTCTGTAGGAAATCTTGAAATATTGTCAGCTTTCTATTGAAAAGCTCTTGATATGGAATGTTTTAGTATAAAGCTTTAGATATTAAAACTAACCTTTAGGAATCTGTTGATATAAAAGGTTTTCAATCCGAAATATCTTGACGTCAAAAGTTTTTTTCTTAAGAAATCTTTTGATATCAAAAGTTTATTATTGGAAACCTTTCAGCATCTAAAGTTTTATATAGGAAATCATTTTTTTTAGCTTTCGATATGGAATATTTTTAGTTAAAAGCTTTTTATAGCAAAAGTTCATTAAAGGAAAGCTTTTAATATTGGAAATTTTCTAAAGGAAAGCTTTATATAAGAAATCTTTCGATATCGAATGGTTGTTATAGGAATACTTTCGACATCGAAAGTTTTATATATAAACTTTTAATATACACATTTTATTAGAAAGCTTTAGATATTAAAGTTATCTATAGAAAAGCTTTTGATATTCAATTTTTCTATCTGAAACATTTTGACGACAAATGCTTTATAATATATTATAAGAAATCTTTCAATATCAAAAGTTTACAATAGAAAACCTTCCGACATCGAAAGTTTTGTATAAGAAAACTTTAAATAAATAACGACAGTTTTTTATTAGAAAGCTTTCGATGTGAAATGTTTTGAGTAGAAAGCTTTCGCTTTTGAAATAACCTATAGAAAAGCTTTTGATATTGAAAGTTTTCTATCCGAAAAATGTTGTCGACAAAAGTATAAGAAATCATTATACATCCAATCGAAAGCTTTAAGATTCAAAAGTTTTCTATTATATGTCAATGCAGAGAAACCTAATTTGGCGTGATAGAGCTTTTAAAAAAACATATTTTTTGTAGGAATAAGTTAGAGCTTTTGTAGAAAATTACTAAAATAACCGCTAATTTCGATAAAATGTCCATATATTTTTGTGAGGAGGTGTATTTGTATTAAATGCATTGGAAGCGCAAATAAAATAGATTTTGAAAACAGTGTGAGTTAGGGTCTATGAGAGTTAGAGCTATGACTCCTCCTATGACAAGAGCAATGATTTCTCCTGCAGAGAAGACGAGAAGACTATTTAAAGAGGTACTATTGCTCTATGTATATTAAAAGCTACGGTTGCTTTTAAGATAAGACTATACAAAGAACTACGGTTGCCTTAAAGACAAGACTATATCAGGAACTCCGATTGCCTTTAAGATAAGACTATATAACGAGCTACGATTGCCTTAAGGCTAAGACCATATAACTACGGTTGCCTTAAAGACAAGACTATATGAAGAACTCAGATTGCCTTTAAGATAAAACTAAAGATACGATTGCCATAAGGATAAGACTATATAAAGAGTTATGATAGCCTTAAAGAATCGACTTTATAAAGAGCTACGATTGCGTTAAAAATAAGACTATATAAAGGGCTACGATTGCCTTTAAAATAGGAGTATATAAAGAGCTACGGTTGCCTTAAAGTAAAGACTAAATAAAGAGCTACGATTGCCTTAAAGATAAGACTACATAAAGAGCTATGGTTGCCTTTAAAATAGGACTATATAAAGAGCTAAGGTTACCTAAAGAAAAGACTAATTATGGAGCTACGATTGCCCTTAAAATAAGACTATATAAAGAGCTACGGTTGCCTTAAAGAAAAGACTAAATAAAGAGCTACGATTGCCTTAAAGATTAGACTATATAAAGAGCTAAGATTGGGACTATATAAAGAGCTACGGTTGCCTTTAACAAAAGACTAATTAAGGAGCTACGATTGCGTTAAAGATAAGTCTATATAAAGAGCTACGATTGCCTTTAAAATAGGACTATATAAAGAAAAGACTAAATAAAGAGCTACGATTGCCTTAAAAATAAGACTAGATAAAGAGCTACGATTGCCTTTCAAATAGGACTATATAAAGAGCTACGGTTGCCTTAAAGAAAAAACTAAATAAGAGCTACGATTGCCTTAAATATAAGAGTATATAAAGAGCTACGATTGTCTTTAAAATAGGACAATACAAAAAACTACGGTTGCCTTAAAGAAAAGACTAAGTAAGAGCTGCGATTGCCTTAAAGATAGGACTATATAAAAAGCTACAATGGCTTTAAAGATAAGACCATACAAAGAGCTACGATAGAATTAGAGATAAGAATATATACAGATAAGACTATATAAAGAGCTACGATTGCCTTTAAAATATTACTATATAAAGAGCTACGGTTGCCTTAAAGGTTGCCAACGATATAATGTAAAAAAAAACGTATGATTCAACAGACGGACATAGCTAAATCGACTATCCTATAGATTGCGAGTTATAATAGTAAAATCTTCTTCGTTTTCATCCTTTAACTCTACTTTTAGATATCAATTCCTATTGTTCATAAATCTGAATCAATGAGTTTAAAAACATAAAAAATACAATTAAAAATTTTTGTTTAACCCATTCAAGACCAAACATAATAACTTTTTACCAAATAATTTACTTGATTTGTATTTCAATAGAGGAATTGAAGCGATTATAATGTTATTTTAATATGATTGTTCCTGATATTACTAGTTTTGCAATTTATGGTAAATTTCCTATCGAAACAGAATTTATGGAACAATTTAAAGAACTGATTTAACCCTCTGCGACTGACGTGATATAGTTCTCACGGCTTTTATGACGTGGTAGAGTACCAGACATCACTTCCAAGGCTTATATTTTCCAAGATAAGTTTTGACATTAATTTTCTCTACACAAATTTGACTTTGCTGTACTATACGTCAGTCACAGAGGGTTAATATTGATTAGACATTTTTAACATTTGAAAAGTGTTATCTATGTCTAAGCTAAAAAAGAGTTCTAATTTTGAATCTGACATATCAATTCTCAAAAATTTCGCAAAATAAACAAATTACAGAAGCATACGAAGTGTTACTACTTGGCAACAATGGTCATAAGAAGGTTAAAATTTCTCCAGTTTTTCAGTTATTTTGAAATTCAAATTATACTTAATCTAGTTAAAAAAAAAAAATATTTAATAAAAGAAAACCATAGTTTAATGCTCTATTAGAGCATTAAATCTGCCTGAACTTAATATTTTTGTGGAAATTTTTTTTTAAGCATTTTTTTTTTGAAGCATCCAAGAGTGAAATTGACAGCACGCTCACAGACAAAAAATGAATGAATTACCTTTATTTTGAAATAAATAACAAATAACAAAAATTTCAAATAAAATTTATTTTTAACAAATACATAAATAAATTTTAAATTGCATGCATATGTAATTAGTTAAATAACGAAAAAATAACAATTTAAACAAACATAATTTAAAATGTTAATATAATATAAATGACATTATTTGAATGAGAAATCAATTAGGTCAAAGAAAATAAGAAAACAATAAAAATAAAACTGAAAGAACAGGAGGCCTTTTGCACCGGGCAACAGAAAGAAATTTTTCCAAAATTTTCTATAGAAAAAATTTTTTATAGAACTTAAATTTTTATAGACTTTTTCTATAGAAATAAAATTTTCTATAGAATTTTCTATAGCAATAAAATTTTCTATAGAATTTCTCTATAGAAATAAAATTTTCTACAGAATTTTTCTATAGACATAAAATTTTCTATAGAATTTTTCTATAGAAAAAAAATTTTCGTAATTTTTCTATAGAAACAAAATTTTCGAAAATTTTCTATGGAAACAAAATTTTCGAAAATTTTCTATAGAAACAAAATTTTCGAAAATTTTCTATAGAAACAAAATTTTCGAAAATTTTCTATAGAAACAAAATTTTCGAAAATTCGCTTTGGAAACAAAATTTTCGAAAATTTTCTATAGAAACAAAATTTTCGAAAATTTTCTATAGAAACAAAATTTTTCGAAAATTTTCCATAGAAACAAAATTTTCGAAAATTTTCTATAAAAACAAAATTTTAAAAAAATTTTCTATAGAAACAAAATTTTCGAAAATTTTCTATAGAAACAAAATTCTCGAAGATTTTTTACACCAACAAAATTTCCGAAAATTCTCTATAGAAATAAAATTTTAGAAAATTTTCTATAAAAACAAAATTTTCGAAAATTTTCTATAAAAAAAAATTCTATAGAAACAAAATTTCCAAAAATTTTTTATAGAAACACAATTTCCAAAAATTTTTTATAGAAACAAAATTTCCTAAATTTTTTTATAGAAACAAAATTTCCGACAATTTTTTATAGAAGCAAAATTTTCGAAAATTTTTTATAGAAGCAAAATTTTCAAAAATTTTCTATAGAAGCAAAATTTTCGAAAAATTTCTATAGAAACAAAATTTTTGAAAATTTTCTATAGAAGCAAAATTTTCGAAAATTTTCTATAGAAGCAAAGTTTTATATAGAAATAAAATTTTAGAAAATTTTCTATAGATACAAAAATTTCGAAAATTTTCTATAGAAACAAAATGTTTGCAAATTTTCTATAGAAGCAAAATTTTTGAAAATTTTCTATAGCAACTAAATTTTCGAAAATTTTCTAGAGAAACAAAATTTTCGAAAATTTTCTATAGAAACAAAATTTTTGAAAATTTTCTATAGAAACAAAATTTGTTAGAAATTTGTTAGAATTTTTCTATAGAAATAAAATTTTCTATAGAATTTTTCTATAGAAATAAAATTTTCTATAGAATTTTTCTATAGAAACAAAATTTTTGAAAATTTTCTATAGAAACAAAATTTCCGAAAATTTTCTATAGAAACAAAATTTTCGAGAATTTTCTATAGAAACAAAATTTTTGAAAATTTTCTATAGAAACAAAATTTTCGAAAATTTTTTATAGAAACAAAATTTTCGAAAATTTTTTATAGAAACAAAAATTTCGAAAATTTTCTATGGAAACAAAATTTCGATAATTTTCGATAGAAATAAAATTTTCGAAAATTTTCTATAAAAACAAAATTTTCGAAAATTTTCTATAGAAACAAAATTTTCGAAAATTTTCTATAGAAACAAAATTTTCGAAAATTTTCAATAGAAACAAAATTTTCGAAAATTTTCTATAGAAACAAAATTTTCGAAAATTTTCAATAGAAACAAAATTTTCGAAAATTTTCTATAGAAACAAAATTTTCGAAAATTTTCTATAGAAACAAAATTTTCGAAAATTTTCTATAGAAACAAAATTTTCGAAAATTTTCTATAGAAACAAAATTTTCGAAAATTTTCTATAGAAACAAAATTTTCGAAAATTTTCTATAGAAACAAAATTTTCGAAAATTTTCTATAGAAACAAAATTTTCGAAATTTTTCTATAGAAACAAAATTTTCGAAAATTTTCTTTAGCAACAAAATTTTCGAAAATTTTCTATAGAAACAAAATTTTCTATAAAAACAAAATGTTTCAAAAAATTAACAAAATCATTAACAAAATGTTTCAAATTTTTTGTTAATTTTCTTTTGAAACTTAATTTTCTTTAATTTCTAAAAAACAGTAAATTCAGCTTTTAAATAAGAGTTTGAAGACCATTACAACTTTTCTTCTCCTCATTTAAGTTTTATGATCAACCAAAATTAATGTGTGAGGGTGGTAACAAGTTCTATATAGATATATAATTTTTTTGCAACCCATTAGAATTGTCATCAACATTTCATGTTTTTTGTCTAAATGTCAACAGCAAAAAGTCTTTCTAGCAGCTGAGCAAAAAAAAAAAACTTCTAAAAAAGACATAAATGAAAAGAGAACGAACGGAAAAACCAAAGAAAAACATTATTAATGAAAATAAATATTAACTAACAGCTGGAAAAGTATGAACCACGAAGGAGTTAAATACAGGGATGGAAAAGATACAAATCTTAAAGAAAAAATTAACATTTTTATTTATCAATTGAATTACTGGCAAAACTTTACCACTAATGAATGAAGATGTTTTGGGAGCTTTTTTAATAGTTCACTAAAAATTTGCGTTTTCATCCTTTTAAACCTTTCAACTATATTCAAATTTTAATTTTTGAGATACAAAACTAAACTATAGCAAAAATTCTTTCAAAAGAAATGTTTGCATCATCACGCACTTGGAATTGCAAATTAGTTATATTTTTACATTTTGCCTTTTATTAAAGCAAAAACCCCTGAAAGATAAAAAATTAAAAAAATATATAAAACGAAACTTTTGTTTGAGTTGTGCCATACAATCGTCATTTCTTTAATTTTAGTTCAAGTTTTTTTTTTTCGTTTAGCTCTAACGCAAAAAGGGATGGACGGATGCCCTTTACTAATGACATTTTGGCAAACGAAACGAACGCTTTTGATGGTTGCTTCCAAAATAACAATTTGGGAGGTGGTAGGAACAATTGTATTTTAGTTTCCTTTCAACTATTTACTAAAATAAATAGAGATAGTTAAAAAAACATAAATGAATTCTAAAATAAAGAAGTAAAATGACATCAAAATGTTTAACAGCAAAATTCCATTTAATTAGTCAAAAATGTAAAAAGTTAGAAAAAAAAACGACAAAGGTATATTTGATTTGTGTGGAAAATTTCCAAGATATAAAAATTTTTAGAAAAAATTGCTTCTATTAAAAATTTTTTAAAAAATTGATATCCTTTTCTATAGAAAGACTTTTTCTATAGAAAAGTTGACCACAGGAAGACTTTTTCTATAGAAAAGTTGACCACAGGAAGACTTTTTCTATAAAAAAGTTGACCACAGGAAGACTTTTTCTATAGAAAAGTTGACCACAGGAAGACTTTTACTATAGAAAAGTTGACCACAGGAAGACTTTTTCTATAGAAAAGTTGACCACAGGAAGACTTTTTCTATAGAAAAGTTGACCACAGGAAGACTTTTTCTATAGAAAAGTTGAACACAGGAAGACTTTTTCTATAGAAAAGTTGAACACAGGAAGACTTTTTCTATAGAAAAGTTGACCACAGGAAGACTTTTTCTATAGAAAAGTTGACCACAGGAAGACTTTTTCTATAGAAAAGTTGACCACAGGAAGACTTTTTCTATAGAAAAGTTGACCACAGGAAGACTTTTTCTATAGAAAAGTTGATCACAGGAAGACTTTTTCTATAGAAAAGTTGACCACAGGAAGACTTTTTCTATAGAAAAATTGACCACAGGAAGACTTTTTCTATAGAAAAGTTGACCACAGGAAGACTTTTTCTATAGAAAAGTTGACCACAGGAAAACTTTTTCTATAGAAAAGTTGACCACAGGAAGACTCTTTCTATTGAAGAGATAACCACACGAAAAGACTTTTCTATAGAAAAGTTGACGACAGGAAAAACTGAATACAAAATGTTTTCTCTTTAGAAAATTAAAAAAAAAGATCCTGTTTCTGTAAAAAATTAAAAATTTTTGAAAAAATTTGTTTCTTTAGAAAATTTTCAAAAAATTTTGGTTTTTAAAAAATTTTCTAAAAATTTTTAAAAAAATATTGTTTCTTTAGAAAATCTTTGAAAAAATTATTTTTTTTAGAAAATTTTCAAAAAATTTTGTTTCTTTAGAAAGTTTTTAAAAATTTTGCTTCTTTGGAAAATTTATTGAAATTTTGTTTCTTTAGAAAATTTTTAAAGATTGTGTTTCTTTAAAAAATTTTTAAAAATTTTGTTTCTTTAGAAAATTTTTAAAAATTTTGATTCTTTAACAAATTTTTAAATCTTCAAACATTTTATTTAGTTTCAAAATACTCAAAAAATTTTGTTTCTTTAGTAAATATTCAAGAGTTTATGTTTCTTAGAAAATTGTCGAAAAATTTTGTTTCTTTAGAAAATTTTTAAAAGTTTTGTTTCTTTAGAAAATTTTTAAAAATTTTATTTCTTTTTAAAAAAGTTTTAAAAATTTTGTTTCTTTTCAAAATGAATAAAAATTTTCCAAAAATTTTGTTTTTTTTTTAATTTTCTTTAGAAATTTTGTTTGCTTAAAAAATTTATAAAAATTGTGTTTCATTAAAAAATTTCAAGAAATATTGTTTTTCAGAAAATTTTCGAAAAATTTAGTTTTTTTTTTTGAAAATTTAAAAAAAAAAAATTTGTAACTTATGAAATTTTTTACAAATTTCGTTTATTCGAAAATATACGTTTCTTTAGAAAATTTTCGAAAAATAATTTTTCTTTAAAAAATTTTCCAAAATTTTGTTTTTTTGGAAAATTTTTGAAAAATTTTGTTTCTTCAGAAAATTTTTAAAAAATTTTGTTTCTTTTGATATTTAAAAAAAAAAATTTTCTTAGAAATTTTCGAAAAATTTTGTTCTTAGGAAATTTTCGAAAAATTTTGTTTCAAGAAATTTTGTTTCTTAGAAAATTTAAAAAAATTGTATTTTTGGTTCATTATAAAACGATAGAAGAATTTTGTTCTTTAGTTATTTTTGAAAAATTTGGGTTTTAGAAAATTTAGTTTTTTCAGAAACATTTTATTTCTTTTTTCGAAAAATTTTGTTTCTACAGAATTTTTTTGAAAAATATTGTTTTTTCAAGAAATTTTGTTTCTTTAGAAAATTTACAAAAATTTTGTGTCTTTAGAAAATTCTTACAAATTTTGAATCTAAGGAAACTTTAAAAATTTTAAAAATCTTCGAAAAATTTTAAAAATCTTCGAAAAATTTTGTTTCTCTAGAAAATTTTTAAAAAATTTTGGTTTCTTAAAAAATTTTGCTTCTTAGAAAATATTTGAAAAATTTTGTTTCTTTAAAAATTTTCAAACAAAATTTGGTTTTTTATAGAAAATTTTTGAAAAGTTTTAAATTTTCAAGAAATTTTCGAAAAACTTTGTTCTTTTAGAAAATTTTTGAAAAGTCAGTTTTCCATAAAAATTTTTAAAAAACTTAGTTGCTTTAAAAGATTGTTTAGATGTTATGGTTCTTTATAAAATTATCGAAAAATTAAAAACAAAAAATTTTTTTCTTTAGAAAATTTTCGAAAAAAATTTTTTCTTTAGAAAACTTCTTCTTTGCTTCTTTAAAATTTTTTTAAATTTTGTTTCTTTAGAAAATTTTTGAAAAACTTTGTTTCTTTTGAAATTTTTAACAAAAATTTTTTCTTAGAAATTTTCGAAAAATTTTGTTCTTAGGAAATTTTCGAATTTTATTTCGTAACAAAATTTTCAAGAAATTTTGTTTCTCAGAAAATTTAAAAAAAAAATTGTATTCTTTTTAGAAAATTTTGAAAAAAGTTTGGTTCAAAAATTTAGTTTTTTAATTATATTTGAAAGATTTAGTTTTTTTAGAAATATTTTATTTCTTTCGAAAAATTTTTATAGATATTTTTGAAAAATATTGTTCCTTTTAAAATTTATAAAAATTTTGTGTCTTTAGAAAATTCTTAAAATTTTTATTCTTAAGAAAAAATTTTAAAAATCTTCGAAAAATTTTGTTTCTCTAGAAAATTTTTAAGCAATTTTGCTTCTTAGAAAATTTTTTAAAAATTTTGTTTCTTTAAAAATTTTCAAACATAATTTGGGTTTTTTTAGAAAATTTTTTAAAAATTTTAAATTTTCAAGAAATTTTCGAAAAATGTTGTTCTTTTAGAAAATTTTTGAAAAATAAGTTTTCCAAAAAAATTTTTAAAAATCTAGTTTCTTCAAAAAATTGTTTAGAAGTTATCCTAAAGAAACAATATTTTTTGAAAATTTTCTAAAGATAACAATTTTTCGAAAATTATCTAAAGAAAAAAAAAATTTTTTCAAAATTTTTTGAAGAAACAAAATTTTTCGATAATTTTATAGAGATAAAATTATCGAAAAATTTTGTTTCTTTAAAAAATTTTGAAAAAAATTTTTTTTTCTTTAGAAAATTTTCGAAAAATTGTTATCTTTAGAAAATTTTCAAAAAATATTGTTTCTTTAGGAATTTTTTTAATCTTTGTTTCTTTCGAAGTTTTTTAAAGTTTTCTTTCCTTAGAAAATTTTCAAAAAATTTTGTATCTTTAGATAATTTTTGAAATATTAGGTTTTTTTAGACAATTTTTAAAAAATTTTCGAAAAATTTTGTTTCTTCATAAAATTATTTTTTTTTTATATAGAGAATTCATTGCCTTGTGTAACAATTGAATTTTTTTTAGAAAATTTTAAACTGTCGTAAGTTGATGGATCATTTACTTTCTTTTGCATTTCTAATAAAAGTAAATGTCAGAAATTCTTAACATTTCTCTGCGAAACTCATATAGACCGACAATGTATGATAAAGACAACATGACGGGGCTGTGAAGTTTCGTTTCAAAACATAAAATTTTAGCAGCAAATGAAAAATTCAACAAATAAAATAAGCAAATACTGATACTCGTATTTGGAAAAGCAATTTCGTAAAGATGATATGGCTTAAAGCAAAAAAAGAACTCATTAATTTAAAAATTTTACAAGACTCGACAGCAGAGCAGAGCCAAATTCATAAATTATAAGAATTTTTCATTTGGGGTTTCATCAATAAAATATTCGTATGTTATATTAAAGAGATACTCGTACCATATGAGAAAGATAATCAAAAGGTAGCAAATTATTTAGCAGGTTTTTGTTGTTGTTTTGTTGACTTAACTTAAAGAACAATATATGTATGTAAGTATCTAGAAATAAGTATTTACTTGGCCTTAATCATAACGAAACACACCTTCAGAAAAAAATAATTTAGAACACTCTCTGCTGATTGCGGTCTGAGATATTGTTCATCATTATTTCCCTCAAACCGACCATTTCCAAGCATTTCTTACAACATACAAATAATTTTAGATATAAATCTAATGAAAGTAAAACATAATTCAAAAAATATTTTATAAATTTCTTTATGGCATTTTCATATCTCAAGGATAAAACGTACTAAAGTATATGTATTTTTTTGAACAATGTTTGTGTGTCCAGGCATTTGGTTATGAATGAATCGGTGGCAATGTTGCAGCTGTAGTTAAGAATATTGGGGCTACATGCTCTTGGTTAGCCGGTTGGTTGGTTGGTCTTTATGTCTGTCTGTCTCTTAGTCGTTTAGATGGCTGGTTATTTGCCATAATTTAGTTTAAACATGATAAGAAATTCTGACTGGCCATAAACAATAATGTAAAACAAGGAAAAAGGGTGTTAAGCTGTATAAATAAGGTTTAAAAAGGCTTTAAGCAAAAAATTTAAGAATTTAACAAAAGTAAAAAAAAAGGGTTTCAAGAAATGATTGAAATCAAAAAAAAAAAAAACTTATAATTAAAAAAAAACAAGTAAGAAAGCGCTATAGTCGGTCAAGCCGACCATACGATACCCTTCACCACTAAGGTCAAAGGTGTTATTTTTCCTGTATAAAGACAAATATTTGCTAAATTTTGCCATCATACAAACATTTTTTCAAAACTTATACATTCAACCTGTTTCCGTCATTTGGACTTATATGAGAGCTAGGGTCAAATGTGAACCGATTATCTCGAAATTTGGCAAATTGATTACAGTGGTTACAAAAATTATGTATGCAAAAAATAAACTCAAAATTTTCATTATCTTTAGATTTACGAGCGTTTTAGTGATTTTTTGTCTCATTTAGTGCGTTTTTGAAGAAGAGTTTGTATGGGAGCTATGGTCAAATGTGGACCGATTTCAACGAAATTTGGTACAGGGATTTAAGTTTACATAAGCAGTATCTGTTTTAAATTTCATGAAAAAATATTGAAATTCGTGGCCAATATAGCAATTCCGGGAAGTGGGACCTATGGGAGGTACCATAAATAATGGACCGATTTTGACCAATTTCAATAGCCATGGTCCCATTATCAAAAAAATTATCTGTGCCAAATTTCATCAAATTATCTTTAGAATTGCGACCTGTAGTTTGATTACAAGGTTTACATGGGGGTCCAGCCAGCCAGCCAGACGGACGGACGGACGGACGGACGGACATCGCTAAATCGACTCAGAAAGTGATTCTAAGCCTATTGGTATACTAAAAGATGGGTCTAAGACAAATATTTCTATGCGTTACAAACATCAGCACAAACTTATAATACCCTTTCCACCTATGGTGGTGAAGGGTATAATCATGCAAAAGTAACTGCAAAAAGAAATTTCAGTAGTAACAAACATTTTTTAAAGCTTTTCTCAAAAAACAAAATTTTTCGAAAAATTTTTGAAAAAAAGATTTTCTTACAGTTTTTTTTAATTCCTTAAAGAAACGAAAATTTAAAAAGAAGCTAAATCTTAAAAAAAAAATTTATAGAAAAAAAAAAAAATTTTAATTTTCTAGAGAAACAAAATTTTTTTAAATTTTCTCAAGAAACAAAATTTTTAAAGATTTTCTAAAGAAACAAATTTTTTAAAAATGTTCTAAAGAAACAAAACTGAAAAATTTCAATAAAAACAAAAATTCTAAAAAACTAAATTTTTATAAAATTTTCATAAGAATCAAAATTTTTTTTAAATTTTCTAAAGAGACAAAATCTTTTTAAAACTTTCCAAAGGAACAAAGCTTTTTAAAATTTTCTAATGAAACAAAATTTTTAAAAATTTTATAACGAAACAAAATTAATAAAAATTGGCTAAGGAAACAAAATTTTTAAAAAATTTCTAAAGAAACAAAATTTTTTAAAATTTTCTAAAGAAACAAAATTTTTAAAAATGTTCTAAAGAAATTTTTTAAAAATTTTCTAAAGAGACAAAATTTTTTTTAAATTTTCCAAAGGATCAAAGTTTTTTAAAATTTTCTAATAAAACAAATGTTTAAAAATTTTATAACGAAACAAAATTATTAAAAATTTGCAAAGGAAACAAAAATTTTAAAAATTTTCTAAAGAAACAACATTTTTTTAAATTTTCTAAAGAAACAAAATTTTTAAAAATTTTCTAAAGAATGAAAATTTTTAAAAATGTTCTAAAGAAACAAAACTGCAAAATTTTTTAAATAAACCAAATTTTTAAAAAATTTTTCTAAAGAAAACAAAATTTTTTAAAATGTTCTAAAAAAAATTCTAATAAACTAAATTTTTAAAAATTTTCAAAAGAAACTAAATTTTTTAAAAATTTTCTGAAGAGACAAAATTTTTTTAAATTTTCCAAACAAATTTTTAAAAATTTAATAACATAACAAAATTATTAAAAATTTGCTAAGAAAACAAAAATTTTAAAAATTTTCTAAAGAATAAAAAATTTTAAAAATTTTCTAAAGAAAAAAAGTTTTAAAAATTTTCTAAAGAACAAAATTTTTAAAAATTTTCTAAAGAACAAAATTGTTAAAAATTTTCTAAAGAAACAACATTTTTCAAAATTTTCTAAAGAATCAAATTTCAAGACATTTTGTTTCTTTACAAAATTTTCGAAAAATATTGTTTCTATAGAAAATTTTCTAAAAATTTTTTTCTATAGAAAATTTTGGAAAATTTGTTTTTAAGAAAATTTTCGAAAAAACTCGTTCCTGTAGAAAATTTTCGAAAATTCTGTTTCTATAAAAAATTTTCGAAAATTTTGTTTCTATAAAAAATACTAGAAAAAATTAGTTTCTAGAGAAAATTTTGCAACATTTTTTTTTATAGGCATTTTGGAAAAAAAAATTGTCATTGAAAATTTTTGAAAATTTTTTTTTCTCTAGAAAATTAAAAAAAAAGAAAAATTATTTGTACAGAAAATTTTCAAAAATTTTTGTTTTCATTAATTTTTTTTTTTTAATTTTGTTTCTATAGTAAATTTATTAAAAATTTAGTTTTAATAGAAAATTTTCGAAAAATTTTGTTTCTATACAAAATTTTCGAAAAATATTGTTTCCGTAAGAAATTTTCTAAAAAATTGGTTTCTGTAGAAAATTTTCGAAAAAAAAAAATTTCAATAAAAAGCTTTGGTTTTATATAACTTTTTTAAAAAGTGTATTTCTATAGAAAATTTTACAAAAGTTTCTTTAAAATATTTAGTCTCCATATAAAATTTTCGAAAAATTTTGTTTCAATAAAAAATTTTCGAAAAATTTTGTTTCTAAAGAAAATTTTCTAAAATTTTTTAGAAAATTTGTTTCTTTAGAAAAATTAGTCTTAATAGAAAATTATTAAAATAAATTTTTCTTTGAAAATTATGAAAAAATTTGAAAAAATTTTGTTTCTATAGGAAACTTTCAAAAAAAATATGTTTATAGAAAATTTTCAAAAAATATTTTTTCTATAGAAATTATTCGAGAAATTTGGTTTTTGTAGAAAATTTTTGAAAAATTTTGTTTCTATAAAAAATTTCGTTTCCATAGAAAATTTCGTTTCTATAGAAAATTTTCGAAAAATTTTGTTTCTATAGGAAATTTTCGAAAAATTTAGTTTCTATAAAAATTTTCTAAAGAAACAAAATTTTTAAAAATTTTGTAAAGAAACAAATTTTTTAAAAATTTTGTAAAGAAACAAAATTTTTAAAAATTTTCAAAAAAAAACAAAATTTTTTAAAATTTTCTAAAGAAACAAATTTTTTTTAAGATTCCCGAAGTTTCAAAATTTTTTAAAATCTTCCAATGAAACAAAATTTTAAAAAATTTTCATAGAAACAAAATTTTTTTAAATTTTCTAAAGAATGAAATTTTTTTTTAAATTTTGCGAAGGGTCAAAAGTTTTTAAAATTTTCTAACGAAACAAAATTTTTAAAAATTTTCTGAAGAACCAAAATTTTTCAAAATTTTCAAAGTTTTATAAAATTTTCAAAAAAAAACAAAATTTTTTTAAATTTTCTAAAAATAACAAAGTTTTTTAAAAATTTTCGAAAAGAAACAAATTTTTAGCAATTTTCTAGAAAAGCAAAACTTTAAAATATTTTCTAATAAAACTAAATTTTCTAAAGAAAAAAAAAATTATATTCCTCCTCTGGTCAACTTTTCTATAGAAAAGTCTTCCTCTGGTCAACTTTTCTATAGAAAAGTCTTCCTCTAGTCAACTTTTCTATAGAAAAGTCTTCCTTTGGTCAACTTTTCTATAGAAAATTTTCCTCTGGTCAACTTTTCTATAGAAAAGTCTTCCTCTGGTCAACTTTTCTATAGAAAATTTTCCTCTGGTCAACTTTTCTCTAGAAAAGTCTTCCTCTGGTCAACTTTTCTATAGAAAAGTCTTTCTCTGGTCAACTTTTCTATAGAAAAGTCTTTCTCTGGTCAACTTTTCTAAAGAAAAGTCTTTCTCTGGTCAACTTTTCTATATAAAAGTCTTTCTCTGGTCAACTTTTCTATAGAAAAGTCTTCCTCTGGTCAGTTTTTCTATAGAAAAGTCTTCCTCTGGTAAACTTTTCTATTGAAAAGTCTTCCTCTTTTCTACCTTTTTTTAAGAAAAGTCTTCGTCTAGTTAAGTTTTGTATAGAAAAGTATGTTTGTGATTTTTTTTAAATTCGCATTTTTTATATAAAATTTTCTAGAAGGAATTGTTATTCTGTTACTCACCCAATATTTTTGGAAATTCTTGAAAGCTTTCGAGTTGTGTTGATCTGGATTTCTGAAATTGAAATAAAAGAAAAAAAATCTTTTATTAAAAATTCTAATTTGAGCTTATAATTTTATTAATAAGTTTCATGAAGTAAACTTAAAAGTTTTAACGTATCTTTCCTTACATGATTCAGAGCCTGAAAAAGTGAGTTTTAAAATATATTAAGGCATTAAGCTTATTCACTAAATACAATTAAAGCTTAGTTTTTGAACTATTTTTACATAAAATCATAACTTTTAAATTAATCATACAATCCTAATATTGTGAGCTTTAAACTTATTTTAGCCCTAAAGCTTCTTTACTAAATACAAATTAAAAGCTTTTACTAAACCCCTTTTGACATGAGATCAAAAAGCTTTTTTTGCCTTCCCATATACCGATAAGCCCTTAAAAAATTCAATTCTTTCCTTCGACAATATCCCCATTTATTTGTTTATTTGCCTCGACATAAACCAGCTTACAAATGTTTTTAAAAGCTATTTGGCAAAAATAAAACCTTATTCTTCCAAATGAACTAAAAACCACAACAAATAGCAACAATTGCAACAATTCTATTCAAAATCTTAAAAGTCTTCGAACATGAAGCTTTTCTCTTATTAGGTCTTGTAATCTTTCGCATAACAACAATTGGAACAAAAAAGCACTTAACATAAAAACAAATTTGTCAATATCTTGCGGAACGAACTATGTTCTTAAATAGAAAATAGAAAAATAGTTACTAAAAATATGCCAATATAGTCAGTCAGTCCTGCCATTTTATCATTTGTTCATTTTCTAATAGGAAATCGAAAGAAAAACTAGTAAAAACAACAAAAAATAATCAAGTATTGTAAAAAATAAGTTTTCGTTTTGCTAAAACAATTTTTGGATAAATTTTTGTGCTTTTCTACGGTTTAAGTGAATTTTTCCCAATTTTCATATTCGACCAAGCGGCAAAAGAAGAACAAGCATCAACTAACTAGATGAAGATGAAGACCAGAAAAAATAACAGCTTTCAAGGAGAAGAATGGAAAAATAAATAGAAGAAAAGAAAATTTTCAAATAAAAACAAGGTATTGGAAGTATTTTGCAGGAATTCAATAGAGGAAATGCACTAGGAAACACAAACTCAAACTTAATAGAAAATTTTTAAAAAATTTTGTTCCTTAAGAAAATTAAAAAAAAAAAATTTGTTTCTATTGAAAATTTAAAAAAAATTTGGTTTCTATAAAAATTTTTGAAAAATTTTATTTTTACGGAAAATTTCCGACAAATTTTGTTTCTATAGAAAATTTTCGAAATATTTTGTTTCTATAGAAAAAGTTCGAAAATTTTTGGAAAAATTTGTTTCTATAGAAAACTCTGATTTTAAAGAAAATTTTGTTGCTATTAAATTTTTCGAAAAATTTTGTTTCTCTAGAAAATTTTTAAAAAATGTTGTTTTCATAAAATAAATAAAAAATAAAAATTTTGTTACTATAGACAATTTTCGAAAAATTTTATTTCTATACAAAATTTTAGAAAAATTTTTGGTAAAATTTGTTTCTATGGAAAATTCGTTTTTTATAGAAAATTTTCAAAAAAATTTTGCTCTTAAAAAATTTTTCGAAAAATTTTGTTTCTATAGAAAATTTTCTAAGAATTTTGTTTTCATAGAGAATTTTCTAAAAATTTTATTACTATAGAAAATTTTCGAAAAACCTCATTTCTATAGAAAATTTTCGAAAAATTTTGTTTCTATGAAAAATTTTCGAAAATTTTGTTTCTATAGAAAATTTTAGAAAAATTTGGTTTCAATAGAAAATTTTCGAAAAATTTGGTTTCAATAGAAAATTTTCGAAAAATTTTATTTCTATAGAAAATTTACCAAAAAATTTGTTTCTATAGTTAATTTTCGAAAAAAAATTGTTTCAAAAAAAATTCTGGTTTTATAAAACTTTTTTAAAAAGTTTGTTTCTATAGAAAATTTTGTTTCTATAGAAAATTTTCTAAAAATTTTGTTTTCATAGAGAATTTTCTAAAAATTTTATTACTATAGAAAATTTTCGAAAAACCTCATTTCTATAGAAAATTTTCGAAAAATTTTGTTTTTATGAAAAGTTTTCGAAAATTTTGTTTCTATAGAAAATTTTAGAAAAATTTGGTTTCAATAGAAATTTTTCGAAAAATTTGATTTCAATAGAAAATTTTCAAAAAATTTTGTTTCTATAGAAAATTTACCAAAAAATTTGTTTCCTATAGAAACAAATTTTCGAAAAAAAAAATTGTTTCAAAAAAAATTTTGGTTTTATAAAACTTTTTTAAAAAGTTTGTTTCTATAGAAAATTTTCAAAATGTTTTTTAAAAAATTTAGTCTCTATATAAAATTTTCGAAAAATTTTGTTTCTGTAAAAAAATTTCGTAAAATTTTTCAAAAATTTGTTTCTTTAGAAAATTTAGTCTTAATCGAAAATTATTAAAATAAAATTTTCTTTGAAAATTATAAAAAGTTTTGATTTCTTTATAAAATTTTCGCAAAATTTTGTTTTAAAAGAAAATTTTGGAAAAATTTTGTTTCTACAGGAAAAAAATTTTTTTAATAAAAAATTTTCAAAAAAAAAAAAAAAAAAATATTCTAGAGAAATTATTCGATAAATTTTGTTTCTATACAAAATTTTAAAAAAATTTTGTTTCTATAGAAAATTTTTGAAGAATTTGTTTTTTGAGAAAATGTTCGAAAAATTTTGTTTCTATAGAAAATTATAGAAAAATTTTGTTTCGATAGAAAATTTTCGAAAAATTTTGTTTCTATAGAAAATTTTCAAAAATTTTGTTTCTATAGAAAATTAAAAAAAAAAAATTAGTTTCAATATAAAATTTTTCAAAAATTTTGTTTCTATGGAAAATTTTCCAAAAATTTTGTTTCTATAGAAAATTTTCCAAAAATTTTGTTTCAATATAAAATTTTCCAAAAATTTTGTTTCTATAGAAAATTTTCCAAAAATTTTGTTTCAATATAAAATTTTAAAAGACTTTGTTTCTTTAGAAAATTTTCCAAAAATTTTGTTTCTATGGAAAATTTTCCAAAAATTTTGTTTCTATCGAAAATTTATCAATAATTTTGTTTCGATAGAAAATTTTCAAAAAATTTTCAAAAAATTTTAAAAAAAAATTTTGTTTCAATATAAAATTTTCCAAAAATTTTGTTTCTATAGAAAATTTTCGAAAAATTTTGTTTGTCTAGAAAATTTAAAAAAATTTAATTTGTTCAAAAAATTTGTTTCTTTAGAAAAATTGGTTTCTATGAAAAATTTTCGAAAAATTTTGTTTGTATGGAAATTTTTGGAAAAATTTTTTATAGATAATTTTTTTTTGTATAGAAAATTTTTGAAAAATTTTCTTAAAATTTTGTTTGTACAAAAAATTTTGTTTTTACACGAAATTTTCGAAAAATTTTGTTTCTATACAAAATTTTCAAAAATTTTGTTTCAGTATAAAATTGTTAAAAATTTTTGTTTCTATAGAAAATTTTCCAAAAATTTTGTTTCTGTAGAAAATTTCCAAAAATTTTGTTTCAATAAAATTTTTTTGAAAAATTTTTTTCTATAGAAAATTTTTGAAAAATTTTGTTTCTAAAGAAAATTTTTGATGAATTTGTTGTATTAGAAAATTTTCGAAAAATTTTATTTCTATAGAAAATTTTCGAAAAATTTTATTTCTAAAGAAAAATTACAAAAAAAAGTACTTACATCGAAAATTTTCCAAAAATGTTGTTTCTGTGAAAATTTTTTAAAAATTTTATTTTTATAGAAAATTTTCTAAAAATGCTGTTTCTTTAGAACATTTTGTTAAAATTTGTTTCTTTCGAAATTTTCAAAAATTTTCTAAAGAAACACATTTCTTGAATAATTTTATTTCTGTAGAAATTTTTTTTTTCGAAAATATTGTTTCAATAGAAAATTAAAAAAAAAAATTGTTTCTATAAAAATTTTTTGAAAAATTTCATTTCTATAAAAAAAATTTTGAAAAATTTCGTTTCTATAGAAAATTTTGTAAAATTTGTATATCTTTAGAAAATTTTTTAAAAATTTGTTTCTATAAAAATTTGGCTTTTTAAGAATTTTTTGAAAAATGTTGTTTCTAGAAAAGATATATTTTTTTTTTCAAAACTTCGAGTAAAACAAAAAAGCTTCTAAAAATTAACAAGCTCAAAAAAGCTTAAAAGACTGTATTATTCAACCACAAAGATATACACCAGAGACTGACATTCGAAAAAGAAAACTAAACTTAGGGATTGATATAAGTAATATTATTCCGTTGCTCAGTTTTTTCTCCTCACCTTTTGTTTAAAACGAAAAGCATAGTCAAGATCGACCACGACATGCCCTACACCACTGAGAAACTTATATTTGTACAAATTAAGGAGCATATATTATATCGGAACCAAATTTTATTGAATTATTTTAAAAATTGGGACCTTTGAAAACAGTAACAAATGAACGGACATATGGACTTACAGGTATAGGGTCAAACAGACAGATAGGGGGAGATACTACTAGTTCGATGGGTATACTTTCGGGTTCGTTATCAATATGTATGTTCAGTCGAAGTAAATCTACTACTACTACCATACTAATTTTACCTAAGATCTTCACAAATACACTTTACTCTGCTGCTGTAGGGTATCCGAAACCTCAGACAATAGCGCAAAACACCGTTTAAATTCTTTTTTTTTTTTACAAAACATTTCATTTTTGTCTTTTGTCTTTCCAACGTTTAAATCTATTTTTCTGTAAATTGTTTTGTTGCTCTTGTTATCAACGATAAATGGATGGATACAATTGCTAAACATTGGATTTTTATTCGTTTTTTCTTTTGGAAAGAAGATTAAGTTAAGCAAAGGGTTTGTTTCTTGTCAAAAGCTACAAAAAATTTAAAATAACGTCGTCTTTGGTGTTGAGAGTTAGAAGAGGCTTGTGTGTGTATACAGGGCCCGGTGTAATGACGAGATGTACAGAGTTTTTGATGGTCATTTCAATGCTGTTGCGGTTGGCTAAATGCAATGTTACATTGAACTTATTTTCAGTGAAAAGATGATGAGATGACGATGATAATATTTACAACAAAATCCTTGTCGTCGTCGTTCTAGATATGGAGGTAAAGATTCCGTATTAATGATTAAATGATGATAGCATGTGATGATGGCTTAGGGTAAGGGAATAAAGGGTGAGAAGAGATAATGGAAACAGATATTTTTAGTCTTAAAGGAAGAGTTTTCCATAGAAAACTTGAAGATGGGAAGAGTTTTCTATAGAAAAGTTTAATATGGGAAAAGTTTTTATAGAAATGTTTGAGATGGGAAGATTTTTGTATAAAAAAATAGAGATTTAAAAGTTTTCAATAGAAAAGTTTGAGATGACAAGAGTTTTCTATAAAAAAGTTTGAAATGGGAAGAGCTTTCCTTAATAAAGTTTGAGACGGGAAGAGTTTTCTCTAGAAAAGCTGACGACGGGATGAGTTTTCTGTAGAAAAGTTTGAGATGGGAAGAGTTTTCTATAGAAAAGTTGACAATGGGAAGAGTTTTCTATAGAAAAGTTGACGATGGGAAGAGTTTTCTATAGAAAAGTTGACGATGGGAAGAGTTTTCTATAGAAAAGTTGGCGATGGGAAGAGATTTTTATAGAAAAGTTGACGATGGGAAGAGTTTTCTATAGAAAACTTGACGATGGGAAGAGTTGTCTATAGAAAAGTTGACGATGGGAATAGTTTTCTATAGAAAAGTTGACGATGGGAAGAGTTTTCAATAGAAAAGTTGACGATGGGAAGAGTTTTCTATAGAAAAGTTGACGATGGGAAGAGTTTTCTATAGAAAAGTTGACGATGGGAAGAGTTTTCTACAGAAAAGTTGACGATGGGAAGAGTTTTCTATAGAAAAGTTGACGAGTTTTCTATAGAAAAGTTGACGATGGGAAGAGTTTTCTATAGAAAAGTTGACGATGGGAAGAGTTTTCTATAGAAAAGTTGACGATGGGAAGAGTTTTCTATAGAAAAGTTGACGATGGGAAGAGTTTTCTATAGAAAAGTTGACGATGGGAAGAGTTTTCTATAGAAAAGTTGACGATGGGAAGAGTTTTCTATAGAAAAGTTGACGATGGGAAGAGTTTTCTATAGAAAAGTTGACGATGGGAAAAGTTGACGATGGGAAGAGTTGACGATGGGAAGAGTTTTCTATAGAAAAGTTGCCGATGGGAAGAGTTTTCTATAGAAAAGTTGACGATGGGAAGAGTTTTCTATAGAAAAGTTGACGAAGGGAAGAGTTTTCTATAGAAAAGTTGACGATGGGAAAAGTTTTCTATAGAAAAGTTGACGATGAGAAGAGTTTTCTATAGAAAAGTTGACGATGGGAAGAGTTGACGATGGGAAGAGTTGTCTATAGAAAAGTTGACGATGGGAAGAGTTTTCTATAGAAAAGTTGACGATGGGAAGAGTTTTCAATAGAAAAGTTGACGATGGGAGGAGTTTTCTATAGAAGAGCTGACGATGGGAAGAGTTGTCTATAGAAAAGTTGACGATGGAAGAGTTTTCTATAGAAAAGTTGACGATGGGAATAGTTGTCTATAGAAAAGTTGACGATGGGAAGAGTGTTCTATAGAAAAGTTGACGATGGGAAGAGTTTTCTATAGAAAAGTTGACGATGGCAAGAGTTTTCTATAGAAGATTTTGAGGTGTGAAAAGTTTTCAATAGAAAAGTTTGAATTAGGAGGTGTTTTCTATTGAAGAGTCTGAGATAGGAATAGTTTTCTATAGAAAAGTGGAAGATGGAAAGAGTTTTCTATAGAAAAGTTTGGGATGGAAAGAGTTTTGTAAAAAAAAAAATGTTGAGGTGGGAAGAAATTTCTACAGAAAAGTTTGATAGGAAAAGTTTTCTGTAAAAAGTTTGAGATGGGAGGAGTTTTCTATAGAAAAGATTGAGATGAAAAGAGTTTTTTATAGAAAAGTTTGAGATGGAAAGAGTTTTATATAGACAAGTTCAAGATGGGAAGAGTTTTCTAAAGAAAAGTTTGAGATGGAAAAAGTTTTCTATTTGAAAAGTAAAATGTTTTCTGACAAATTTTTGAGATATCATGAAATTCCAATAAATGATGTATTCTTGACCCTGTTTCCCCTCGATTACATGCATCCACTTTTCTATTATTCTCATATTTATTTTGCAAACTCAAATTGAATAAAAACTCGCTCCAATCAGATGTCAATAACTTTATTTGCTGTCATTTTTTGTTTTTGCTCGTATTTCTATTTCGATCTGCTCATGTTCATGTTCCATCCGAGTAATCCATGTAAGTACTCTTGTTGTAAAAATAGCACAATTTTTGGCAGACGTACGACAGGAACACATGATGTGCAGTCATGTCAGGCGAATACAAAAAAAAAAAAGAAAAAACACTAAATAAGTATCTAGAATATCTGTTTTATAAAGTTTTTATAAGATGTTTGCGACATGAGTTGGGGTTCTTTTGGATGAATTTTTGTTTAGCTTGTAACTTGATTTTGATGCAATATGTTTTTCTTTGTGTTCCTCTTTTTTTGTTTTGTTTGTATCTTTAAAACTAATCTTGAATTATTTTTCAGTCTTTTAAGTAAGCCGATCAATAGTGATTTATTTATGAGTTGATTGAACTACAATAAGTATCAAGAGGTTTATTAGTTGGAAGGTAAAGCGTATAAAGATGAGATACTCATTTAAGACTTTGTAGTTGGAAAAGTATTGAATTACAATTTTTTTGAAGCAAAGAATTTTAAGTTTTTTTAAAAAGGGTCCCAAAATCTCTTCCGGTATCTCAGGCTCTATCAAGTTTTGATATCCCAGATTTAATTAAAACTCTTATCACACTTTCCTCACTTGTTAACCATCCAAATTATAGACATTTAAACATTGTAATCACTGCCCTAGCAGATCTAATTACCCATAATTATTACTTTTTTTCTAGAGCTTGAAACCCATTTACTTGTTTAACATTTCGCATGTTACCTAAAAGTATGTTATATGGGTTAACGCAATTATCTCCATTATAACGACTACTTTTGTTTAATTGATGCTTTTTAACTTTTCGACTGCGTTAGCAAATATTAAAGACTCATCATAAATTACAAAAGAAAATAAAAAAATATATAAAAGGAAAAAATATGTGAATTAATCTTAAGTTGCAACAAAATTACATGTTTTTTACATTTTTGGCTGATGTAAAATAATTTTTCGTTTTAAAAATAAAAAGGGAACAAAAAAAAATTTAGCGGAAGTTAAATTACAAACTTGCTCTTGGCTTTATTTTAAATATGACGATAATTATGATGGAGACGATTAAAGCGCTTATGATGATGACGATGATTACATGAAAAATTGGTTGTGGTCTGTTGAGCAAATTTTAAAAAAATCCAACTAAGAATTCATCTGAAGTCTTGACGCACTTTCGGCTTAAATGCAGGTTCATAAATAAATCTTATGTAAAATTTTTAATGAATACTACAGTAGTAAAGTCCGTCTATTTGAATAAAGAAGTAACTAAAAAGTATCGTTACTACAACAAAATGGGAACAGTTTTTTAAAGAAATGTTGGAGGTGGGAAGAGTTTGATATAGAAACGTTGGAGATGAGAAGAGTTTTCCATAGAAAAGTCGGAGATAGGGAGAGTTTTATATTGAAAAGTTGGAGATGGGAATAGTTTTCTATAGAAAAGTTGCAGATAGAATAAGTTTGCTTTGAAAAGTTAAAGATGGGAAGAGTTTTTTATAAGAAAGTTAAAGATGGGAAGAGTTTTCTATCGACAAGTTGAAGATGGAAACAGTTTTCTATAGAAAAGTTGAAGATGGGAAGAGTTTTTAATAGAAAAGTTGGAGATGGGAAGAGTTTTCCATGGAAAATATGGAGGGGGAAGAGTTTTATATAGAAAAGTTGGAGATAGGAATAGTTTTTTATGAAAAGGTTAGAGATAGAAAGAGTTTTTATACAAAAGTTGGAGATGGGAAGAGTTTTCTATAGATAAGTGGCAGATAAAAAGAGTTTGGAAAAGTTAGAGATGGGAAGAGTTTTGTATAAAAATGTTCAAGATCGAAAAGTTTTCTATAGAGAAGTTGAAGATGGAAACAGTTTTCTATAGAAAAGTTGAAGATAGGAAGAGTTTTCTTTGGAACACTTGGAGTGAAGAAGATTTTACTAAAGAAAAGTTTTCTATACAAAAGTTGAAGACGGGAAAAGTTTTCTATAGAGAAGTTGGAGATGGGAAGAGTTTTCTATACAAAAGTTGGAGATGGGAAGAGTTTTCTATAGAAAAATTGGAGATGGGAAGAGTTTTCTATAGAAAAGTTGGAGATGGGGACTGATTTCCTAGGAAGTAGGAAGAGTTTAGAATGAAAAGTTGGGAAAAGTTTTCTATAAAAAAGTTGGAGATGAGACGGGTATTCTTTAGAAGAGTTTAATTCCCCTCTCAAAGAAAAGAAAGGAGATGAGAAGAGTTTTCTATAGAAAAGTTGGAGCTGGGAAGAGCTTTCTATAGAAAAGTTGGAGATAGGAAGAGTTTTCTATAATAAAGTTGAAGATGGAATTAGTTTTCTATAGAAAAGTTGAAAATTGGATGAGTTTTCTATAGAAAAGTAGGAGATGGGAAGAGTTTTCTATAGAGAAGTTGGAAATAGAAAGAGTTTTCTATAGAAAAGTTGGAGTTGAGAAGAGTTTTCTACAGAAAAGTTCAAGAGGAGAAGAGTTTTCTATCGAAAAGTTGGAGATGAGAAGAGTTTCCTATAGAAAAGTTTAAGATGGGAAGAGTTTTCTATAAAAAAGTTGGAGATAGCAAGAGTTTTATATAGAAAAGATGGAGGGAAAAGTTTATAATAGAAAATTTGTAAATGGGAAGAGCTTTGTATAGAAAAGTTGGAAATCGGAAGAGTTTTATAAAGAATAGTTAAAGACGGGAAGAGTTTCTACAGGAAAGTAGGTGATAGAGTTTTCTATAAAAAAGTTGAAGATGAGAAGAGTTTTCTATAAAAAAATTTGTTGATGGGAAGATTTCTCTATACAAAATTGGAGATGGGAACAGTTATGGCTATAAATTTTGAAGATAAGAGTTTCTATAGGAAAGTTGGTGATGGGAACAGTTTTCCATAGAAAAGTTGGTAGTGGGAACAGTTTTCTATAGAAAAGTTGAAGATAGGAAGATTTTTCTATAGAAAAGTTGAAGATATGAAAAGTTTTCTATAAAAATGTTGAAGATAGGAAGAGTTTTCTATAGAAAAGATGAAGATGGGAACAGTTTTCTACAGAAAAGTTGGAGATGAGAAGAGTTTTCTATAGAAAATTTGGTGATGGGAAGAGTTATCTATAGAAAATTGAAGATGTGAACAGTTATGGCTATAAATTTTGAAGATAAGAAGAGTTTTCTATAGAAAAGTTGAAGATGGGAAGAGTTTTCTATAGGAAAGGTGGAGATGGGAAGAGTTTTTTTTTAAATAAGAAGGAAAAGTCTCCTATAAAGGATGGAGATGGGAATAGTTTTTTTATAGAAAACTTGGAGATATGAATATGTTTTCCAAGGAAAAATATTGAGATGGGAAGAGTTTTCTGTAGAAAATTTGAAGATGGGAAGAGTTTTTTTTAGGAAAGTTGTAGACTTCAACTTTTTTCTATGGAAAATATAATTTAAAAGTAGGAGATGAGAAAAGTTATATATAGGAAAGTTTGAGATGGGAAAAAGTTGGAGATGGGAAGAGTTTTCTTTAGAAAATTTGGAGATGGGAAAAGTTTTCTATACAAAAGTTAGAGATGGAAGATTTTTCTATAGAAAAAATTTAGATCAGAGGAGTCTCCCATAGAAAAGTTGCATAATAAGATTTTTCTACAGAAAAGCTTGAGATGGGTAAAGTTTTCTATGAAAAGTTGTAGACAAAGAGAGCTTATCTATAGGAAATGCTGGGATTATAAGGGTTTCTAAAAGTGGAGGTGTTATAGTTTTAAGTTATACCACTTTTCCTGCAATTGACCATTATGCGTGTAACACATGTGTAATTTATAATTCCTTAAGCCGGGCATTAATGCAGACTAAATAAAATAAAAACTAAAATAACACGATGAAGGGGTAAAAAAATATGGAAATTGAGATTGCCATAATTTTAAAATAATAAATCATTGTTTAAAGGCAAAATAATAATTAAACAATGTTCGCAAGAAAAATTGCGAAAGATTTTCGTTTTTTTTTTCTTTTATTGGTTTTTGCAAAGAAACTTAAGTAAAAAACTTCTTAACCAATGGAAGACCTTTTAGAGGCAAAATAAATATGAACAAGTTTCCAAAAACAAAAACTTAAGAAAATTAAATTGGTTTACACAAAAAACCTCAAGCTGAAAAGAATGCCCAGCAAAAAGTTAAGAAATATGTTCGAAATTTTTAGTTTAATCTTAGAGCTCATACAAGTGATTACTTTAGTATGTTAAAGGAAGTATTTAAGTAAGGTATGGTAGAATTAAAGGCTAAACAAAGATATGGAAAATATACAAAACTCATAATAAATAAATTTAAAACAATTTCTAATACAAGTTTTTGAGATTAGTTGCCCAGTATAACAGTTTAAAAAAGAAATTAAAGCTCTTCGCTATTAACTCTTCGTTACGTTGGTTTTCTGTTCTATATAAGATTTACTGTAATCAACTAAGAGGCAAAGCATTACTAGCATTGTTTGCTGTGTTATAACCTCCAATTTGCGAATACACAAGACAAGCAGCCAACAAAAAAAAAAAAAAAACTTCTGCAGGAAAAATAAGAAAAACATTTATACTCTGTCATAAATATAAGACGTTTTTTTAGCTGCTCAGAAAAAAAACTTTTAGTGGTCTGTATTTAGCCATTTATTCAGGCAGTCGGCCAGTCAGTCATTCATTTATTCATTCATTCGTTCTACAAAGGCAGTTATCAAATTACAGACAATAAAGTTTGTAACAATATAAAGTACAACGAAATTACAATAAAAAAATACGAAAATCTGTCTCAAGATGTCATATTTCAAATTATAATTTAAAATTTAACTTTTAAGCCGTTAAGAATTTTAAATGGATGAGGGGAGACATACAAAAGTGTTGCACAAAGGCTGACAAATTTTTAATGAAAATGATGAGAAATTAAGGGAATTTTAAAATACACTGGAAAAAAAATTAACAAGTTTTCTACAAAAAAGTTGGAGATGGGAAGAGTTTTCTATAGAAAAGTTGAAAATGGGAAGAGTTTTCTATAGAAAAGTTGGAGATGAGAAGAGTTTTCTATAGAATAATTGGAGATGACTTTTCTATAGAAAAATTGAAGATTGGAAGAGTTTTCTATAAAAAAAAATTGGAGATGGGAAGAGTTTTCTATAGAAAAGGTGGAGGTGGGAAGAGTTTTCTATAGAAAAGGTGGAGGTGGGAAGAGTTTTCTATAGAAAAGATGGAGATGGGAAGAGCTTTCTATAAAAAAGTTAAAGTTGTTAAGAGTTTTCTATAGAAAAGTTGAAGATGGAAAGAGTTTTCTATAGAAAAGTTGGAGATGGGAAGAGTTTTATATGGAAAAGTTGGAGGTGGGAAGAGTTTTCTATAGAAAAACTGGAGATGGGAAGTGTTTTCTATAGAAAAGTTGGAGATGGGAAGAGTTTTCTATAGAAAAGTTGGAGATGGGAAGAGTTTTCTATAGAAAAGTTGGAGATGGGAAGAGTTTTCTATAGAAAAGTGGGAGATGGAAAGAGTTTTCTATAGAATAATTGGAGATGGGAAGAGTTTTCTATAGAAAAATTGAAGATGGGAAGAGTTTTCTATAAAAAAAATTGGAGATGGGAAGAGATTTCTATAGAAAAGTTGGAGATGGGAAGAGCTTTCTATAGAAAAGTTAAAGTTGGGAAGAGTTTTCTATAGAAAAATTGGAGATGGAAAGAGTTTTCTATAGAAAAGTTGGATATGAGAAGAGTTTTCTATAGAAAAGTTGGAGATGGGAAGAGTTTTCTATAGAAAAGTAGGAGTTGGGAAGAGTTTTCTATAGAAAAGTTGGAGATGGGAGGAGTTTTCTAAAGAAAAGTCGGAGATGGGAGGAGCTTTCTATAGAAAAGTTAATGATGGGAAGTTTTCTACAGAAAAGTTAATGATGTTTAGAGTTTTCTATAGAAAAGTTGGAGATGGGAAGAGTTTTCTATAGAAAACTTGAAAATGGAAAGAGCTTTCTATCAAAAATGTGAGATAGGAAGAGTTTTTTATAGAAAGTTTTGAGATGGGAAGAGTTTTATAAAAAAAAGTTGGAGTCAAGAAAATTTTTCTATACAAAAGTTTGAGATGAGAAGAGTTTTCTATAGAAAAGTTTAAGATGGGAAGAGTTTTCTATCAAATAATTTGAGATGAGAACAGTTTTTTATAGAGAAGTTTGAGAAGAGAAGAGTTTTCTATTTAAAAGTTGGAGATGGGAAGAGTTTTCTATAGTAAAGTTGGAGATGGCAAGAGTTTTCTATAGAAATGTTGGAGATGTGAAAAGTTCTCTATTGCAAAGTTTTAGATAAGAAGTGTTTTCTATACAAAAGTTGGAGATGGGAAGAGTTTTGTATAGAAAAGTTGGAGATCGAAAAAGTCTGATATAGGAAAGTTAGAGATGGGAAGAGCTTTCTATACAAAAGTTGGAGATGGGAAGAGTTTGCTATAGAAAATTTTAAGATGGGAAGAGTTTTCTATAGAAGAGTTTAGGATGGCAAACGTTTTTTTATATAATTTTGAGATGGGAAGAATTTTTTATGGAAAAGTTTAAGATGGAAAAAGTTTTCTTTGAAAAGTTTGAGATATTAAGAGTTTCCTACAGAAAAGTTCGAGATGGAAAGAATTTTCTAAAGAAAAGTTTGGGATGAAAGGAGTTTTCTACAGGAAACCTTGAGATGGAAAGAGTTTTCTAAAGAAAAGTTAGAGATGGGAAGAGTTTTCTATACAAAAGTTGGAGATGTGAAGAGTTTGCTATAGAAAAGTTTTCTATATAAAAGTTGGAGATAGGAATAGTTTTCTATAAAAAAAAAATTGAGACAAGAAGAGCTTTCTATGGAGAAGTTTGAGATGGGAAGAGTTTTCCATTTAAAAGCTTGAAAATGCTGCTTTCTAGTTCCCTCGGGACACACGTAACCCATTAATTGGCAAAAGTTTGAGATGATTGAAGTTTGCAAGTACCCATCATCCTTAATAAATCTTAATTTTTTAACAAATGACACTCTTCATTCTTTCAAAGTCTTTAATAATTCCTTCTAAGTCCTATATTAAAAAGCTTTTAACTTCAGCCATCACAAACGATTGACTAGTATATTTGTTTGCCTTTAAAAAATAATCTATTGATACAACCTTTCTTTTGTACTATTTATCTTCTTTGTTACTTTATGAAGATTGATGTATTGTTAATGATTTCAATTTAACACGACACCTCCACCACCTTCAACCAACACATTTTACATATATTTCATCACATTTGTTGGCTTTGTTCCTATTTCCACTTCTTTTGACATCAGTTTACTAAGAAATGCAATAAGCCTCCAATAGACCATCACCATTTGTCGATACCAAGCATCTCTTAGAAGACATCTAAGGAATAATATAGCCATAATAACCGGCTAGTTTTGCTAAAGAACCAGTCAGTCTTTTTGTAGCAATATTACCAGACAGTGTTAAACTTGAAGGAAGAAAATAATAAGAATTCTGAGGCAGAGTAACACAAATTTACTAACAAACTAAAAAAAATCAAATACGAGTAAATATCCAGCCAGATTTGCTAACCAAGAAGTGATTTATGAATGTAATTGACCGCAATATGTTTTTTTTTTTTGCTAAAGAGAAGCAAAATAGACAAATGTGTATGTAAAGGGGCTTTTAGACTATACGTTTTAACATAGGTCAGATGTTAAATCGCCTCATGCGAACGATATTTATATATTTAAATATTTCGATAAAAAATGTTTCTATAGAAAAATTTTAATTAAAAAAAATTTTCTATAGAAAAATTTTAGATAAAAAAAATTTGTCTATAGAAAAATTTTAGAAAAAAAAATGTTTCTATAGAAAAATTTTCGATAAAAAAAAAATTTTCGATAAAAAATTTTTCTATAGAAAAATTTTCGTTAAAAAAATTTTTCTATAGAAAATTTTTCGTTAAAAAAATTTTTCTATAGAAAATTTTTCGTTAAAAAAATTTTTCTATAGAAAATTTTTCGTTAAAAAAATTTTTCTATAGAAAAATTTTCGTTAAAAAAATTTTTCTATAGAAAAATTTTCGTTAAAAAAATTTTTCTATAGAAAAATTTTCGTTAAAAAAATTTTTCTATAGAAAAATTTTTTTAACGAAAATTTTTCTATAGAAAAATTTTCGTTAAAAAAATTTTTCTATAGAAAAATTTTCGTTAAAAAAATTTTTCTATAGAAAAATTTTCGTTAAAAAAATTTTTCTATAGAAAAATTTTCGTTAAAAAAATTTTTCTATAGAAAAATTTTCGTTAAAAAAATTTTTCTATAGAAAAATTTTCGTTAAAAAAATTTTTCTATAGAAAAATTTTCGTTAAAAAAATTTTTCTATAGAAAAATTTTCGTTAAAAAAATTTTTCTATAGAAAAATTTTCGTTAAAAAAATTTTTCTATAGAAAAATTTTCGTTAAAAAAATTTTTCTATAGAAAAATTTTCGTTAAAAAAATTTTTCTATAGAAAAATTTTCGTTAAAAAAATTTTTCTATAGAAAAATTTTCGTTAAAAAAATTTTTCTATAGAAAAATTTTCGTTAGAAAAATTTTTCTATAGAAAAATTTTCGTTAAAAAAATTTTTCTATAAAAAAATTTTCGTTAAAAAAATTTTTCTATAGAAAAATTTTCGTTAAAAAAAATTTTTCTATAAATACTATTTTTTTTAACGAAAATTCTTCTATAGAAAAATTTTCGTTAAAAAAAATTTTTCTATAGAAAAATTTTCGTTAAAAAATAATTTTCTATAGAAGAATTTTCGCTAAATTTTTGCAATGTTCGGTATCTAGTCTTTTATAGGAGCTAGGGTTAGAGCTATGATCTGGTATAACCAAAACATCTAGTGTAAAAAGGGCTTTATGTTGGTTTTAAAGTATCTGATTGTTAGTTACTAGATTTGGTAACACACACTCATCATAGTTTTAAGACATTATTTTCTTTCAATTCTATTGAATATACGTTTTAACCCAGCTTCTTATTTATTTTCTTGCGTGCCTCATTTGCGGCTAAAATCTTTCAAAAGTATATATTCTATTCGTTTTCAGTTTTTTCTGGCCCTACTCATTTTACGCTGTTTAAGTTACTTTTTTTAAGGGTCTTTAGCTTTAGAGGAAGTTGAAATCTTTTCTTAACTTGAAGTAGTATTAAGATATTTTCATTTTTTTTTTTTAATTTTTTTTTTTTTGTTTTTCTATTCATCCTCATCTGTTACTTACCAAAGACGCCACTTAAGTCTTAGAGAAGAACCTTTTTCAATATGTTTTAGAAATTTTTGTAAAAGATGTCTTAAACATGGTTTGATGTTAGTTTAAATGGTTTTCTGTTACATCATTTAATACTCCATTAATGATGATGTTTCCTAATATAATAAATTGTCTGTTAATTTTATGCCAGTCGGTAAGACTGTGACTAAGTGCAAGTACAGGGAAATAGAAAAATAGGAGAAAACTCAAGCAAAATTGTGCATGTTTAAAAACTTGTGATAATAAATTTTATATGAAATTTATTGCTGCTATTATGTAGTGAATGTGAAAGCCTTTCAAGTGCAGACTTAACAAATCTTAATGATTTTTAAGAAACAATTAAACTGTAGTCATGTTAAGATGCTGCTGCAGTTGAGTTATGTGTGACCGACCTATAGCAGCGAGGGTTATGTTAGAAGTGTAATCTCGGTCTTTTTTTTTCAAAAATTCCCTATCTGAATAGGAAATTTTTCAAAAATTTCCTACTTTTATAGGAAATTTTTCAAAAAATCTCCTATTTTTATATTTTTATAGGAATTATAGGAATTTCCTATTTTTATAGGAAATTTTTCAAAAATTTCCTATTTTTATAGGAAATTTTTCAAAAATTTCCTATTTTTATAGGAAATTTTTCAAAAATTTCCTATTTTTATAGGAAATTTTTCAAAAATTTCCTATTTTTATAGTAAATTTTTCAAAAATTTCCTATTTTTATAGGAAATTTTTCAAAAATTTCCTATTTTTATAGGAAATTTTTCAAAAATTTCCTATTTTTAAGAAATTTTTCAAAAATTTCCTATTTTTAAGAAATTTTTCAAAAATTTCCTATTTTTAAGAAATTTTTCAAAAATTTCCTATTTTTATAAGAAATTTTTCAAAAATTTCCTATTTTTATAAGAAATTTTTCAAAAATTTCCTATTTTTATAAGAAATTTTTCAAAAATTTCCTATTTTTATAAGAAAATTTTCAAAAATTTCCTATTTTTATAGGAAATTTTTCAAAAATTTTCTATTTTTATAGGAAATTTTTAAAAAATTTCCTATTTTTATAGAAAATTTTTCAAAATTTCCTATTTTTATAGGAAATTTTTCAAAAATTTCCCATTTTTATAGGAAATTTTTCAAAAATTTCCCATTTTTATAGGAAATTTTTCAAAAATTTTCCATTTTTATAGGAAATTTTTCAAAAATTTCCCATTTTCATAGGAAATTTTTCAAAAATTTCCCATTTTTATAGGGAATTTTTCAAAAATTTCCCATTTTTATAGGAAATTTTTCAAAAATTTCCTATTTTTATAGGAAATTTTTCAAAAATTTCCCATTTTTATAGGAAAATTTTCAAAAATTTCCCATTTTTATAGGAAATTTTACAAAAATTTCCCATTTTTATAGGAAAATTTTCAAAAATTTCCCATTTTTATAGGAACATTTTCAAAAATTTCCTATTTTTATAGGAAATTTTTCAAAAATTTCCTATTTTTATAGGAAATTTTTCAAAAATTTCCTATTTTTATAGGAAATTTTTCAAAAATTTCCTATATTTATTGGAAATTTTTTAAAAAAATTTTATAGGAAATTTTTCAAAAATTTTATAGGAAATTTTTCAACAATTTTATAGGAAATTTTTCAAAAATTTCCGATTTTTATAGGAAAATTTTCAAAAATTTCCTATTTTTATAGGAAGTTTTTAAAAAATTTCCTATTTTTATAGGAAATTTTCCAAAAATTTTCTGTATTTATAGGAAATTTTTCAAAAATTTCCTGTTTTTATAAAAAATTTTTCAAAAATTTCCTGTTTTTATAGGAAATTTTTCAAAAATTTCCTGTTTTTATAGGAAATTTTTCAAAAATTTTCTTGTTTTTATAGGAAATTTTTCAAAAATTTCCTGTTTTTATAGAAAATTTTTCGAAAATTTCCTTTCTTTATAGGAAATTTTTCAAAAATTTCCTTCTTTTATAGGAAATTTTTCAAAAATTTCCTTTTTTTATAGGAAATTTTTCAAAAATTTCCTTTTTTTATAGGAAATTTTTCAAAAATTTTTTTTTTATAGGAAATTTTTCAAAAATTTCCTTTTTTTATAGGAAATTTTTCAAAAGTTTCCCTTTTTTTATGGGAAATTTTTCAAAAATGTCCTTTTTTTATAAGAAATTTTTCAAAAATTTCCTTTTTTATAGGAAATTTTTCAAAAAGTTTCTTTTTTTATAGGAAATTTTTCAAAAGGTTCCTTTTTTTTATAGGAAAATTTTCAAAAAGTTCCTTTTTTTATCTGAAATTTTTTAAAAATAGGAAAATTTTCGAAAGATTCCTATTTTCATAGAAAAATTTTCAAAAGATTTTTAGGAAATGACCTTTAACAAACCGCCTTCAACCTGTTACAATTTTGCATAGTTCCCATATTTAATACCAAAAAACTTTTCGCCTAGACCTCGTTTAATCTAAACCATAACTCATACATACATATTATGATGATATATTTAGAAAGTTAGCAATTCCTAGTATTTCAATATTTCTTTGAAAATTCTTATTGAATACTTAACACAAAAGACTTATTTTCTTATACAATATGTGATGAACGGTTTCAGTAATTTCAATGCAATTGTGTTAAGAATTTATACTTTGATACCGACCACAAAGAAACCTTTAGGATGTCTTTTCCTGGTAATGTTGGAAGATTCAAAACCATTCATCAACTATTTTTATTTTATTGATAAAACTGGTCAACAGTCAAAATTACATTCAAATTAAACTATATTACAAAAACCCCAGATATTTAAAAATGTTTCATCGATTTTTTTTTCTAAAGACCTTCGGACAAAATTCACTTAAATGCGTCTATATTCACAAAAATGTAATAATCAAAATCCGTTCACATTTGACCCTAGCTCCCATATAAGACATAAGACTTAAATGGAATATATAAAAGACAAATTTGTTTTACAAAAAGGTTTCCATACAAATATTAATTCAACTTAATTGATTAGGGAGAACTTTCGGGAAGCCTTTATCTTTTAGTGTCAGTAAATTCAAAACCATTGATCAACTATTTCAGATCGATAATGGGTGAAGTTTTTACAATTTTGATATACGATATCTTAAAATTTCAAAAGCTTATAACTTGCAGCTGATGAAAGGAACTGATGTCGAGAATTAAACTTAAGTTATACACACATTAACAGAAACATTTAAACTTTCTCACACATAAATATATTAGTTGGTTAACATATCACATTGAGCCTGGGTTCGATTCCCAGTCACGACAGCATAACTTTATCAAAACATTCTCAATGTGCTATAGACCTACTGAAATAACATTCCGTCGATGTAAAAAAAAGTAATCCAATTTATATATACAATTGTAAAGGCATTATTTGCCCGAAAAATAAAAATATCAAATTAACAAGGAAAAATGTTGATAACCAGAGGTCGGAACATAGAGAACAGTACAAAAAATCGTCGATGCAGTTGTCATTTTTTATACTTTTAACTAAAATAGTTATTTTTAGAAACAGTTTTCTACTAAATTATTTTATCAAACATTTTTCTATAGCAAATTTTTTTATCCAAAATTTTTTTATAAAAAATTTTTTATCAACATTTTTTCAAAAGAAAATTTTTTATCAAAAATTTTTTAATAGCAAACTTTTTTATCAAAACTTTTTCTATAAAAAATTTTTCTACATAAAACTATCAAAAATTTTTCTATAGAAAATTTTGCATTCAAAAATTTTTTTATCAAAAATTTTTGTATAGTAATTTTTTTTATATCAAAATTTTTTCTAGAGAAAATTTTTGTATCCAAAATTTTTCTATAGAAAATTTTTTGTCAAAGAATTTTTAACAGAAAATTTTTCTATAGAAAAATTTTGGATAAGAAATTAAAAAAAAAAAATTATCAATAATTTTTCTACTGAAAAATATTTCTATAGAAACCAATATTTTGAAACATTTTTCTTCAGAAAAAAATGTTTTCATTAATTTTTCGATAATATTTATCATCAAAAATTTTTTTTGGAATTTTTTTTTTTTTATTTTTTTTTATCAAAAGTTTTTCTATAGAAAATTCTTTATCAAAATTTCCCTATAGAAACTTTTTTTCTATCAAAAATTTTTCTATAGAAAATTTTTTTATCAAAAAACTTAAAAAAAAATGTTAAAAAGAAAAAAAAAATTACCAAAAATTTTTCTACTGAAAAATATTTCTATAGGAACCAATATTATGAAACAGTTTTCTTTAGAAAAATTTTTTTTCGTTGATTTTTTGAATATATTTATCATTTAAAATTTTTCAAAAGAAAATTTTTTATCACACATTTTCTACAGACAATTTTTTTTATCAACAATTTTTATATAAAAAATTTTTTTATCAAAAAATTTTTTACAAAATTTTTCTATAGAAAATTTGTTATCCACAAAAAATTTCTTATTTTTTTAGGAAATTTTTCAAAAATGTCTTATTTTTATAATAAATTTTTCAAAAATTTCCTATTTTTATAGGAAATTTTTCAAAAATTTCTTATTTTGATAGCAAAATTTTCAAAAATTTCTTATTTTTATAGGAAATTTTTCAAAAATTTCTTACTTTTATAGGAAATTTTTCAAAAATTTCTTATTTTTATAGGAAATTTTTCAAAAATTTCTTATTTTTATAGGAAATTTTTCAAAAATTTCTTATTTTTATAGTAAATTTTTCAAAAATTTCTTATTTTTATAAGAAATTTTTCAGAAATTTCTTATTTTTGTAGGACATTTTTCAAAAATTTCTTATACTTATAGGAAATTTTTCAAAAATTTCTTATTTTTATAGGAAATTTTTCAAAAATTTCTTATTTTTATAGGAAATTTTTCAAAAATTTCTTATTTTTATAGAAATTTTTTCAAAAATTTCTTATTTTTATAGGAAATTTTTCAAAAATTTCTTATTTTTATAGGAAATTTTTCAAAAATTTCTTATTTTTATAGGAAATTTTTCAAAAATTTCTTATTTTTATAGGAGATTTTTCAAAAATTTCTTATTTTTATAGAAAATTTTTCAAAAATTTCTTATTTTTATAGGAAATTTTTCAAAAATTTCTTATTTTTATAGGAAATTTTTCAAAAATGTCTTATTTTTGTAGGAAATTTTTCAAAAATTTCTTATTTTTATAGGAAATTTTTCAAAAATTTCTTATTTTTTCAAAAATTTCTTATTTTTTAGGAAATTTTTCAAAAATTTTTTATTTTAATAGGAAATTTCCTATTTTTATAGGAAATTTTTCAAAAATTTCTTATTTTTATGGGAAATTATTCAAAAATTTTGTACGTTTACAGAACATTTTTCTATGGAAACCTTTTTTTATCAAAAATTTTTCCACAGAAAATTTTCTTTTTTCAAAAATATTTCTAAAAAAATATTTTTATCAACAATTTTTCTACAGAAAAATATTTCTACAGAAACCAGTTTTCTTTCGATGTTTAAGATATGGGAGTTTGAGAAGATTAAATAAGATCTTTAAAAAAATGTTTAAATTCAACCTTTATATCAACTTAAGCTATTTTTGCTAATAATCATAATATCTTATTCTTAATTCTTAAAACCTCTTAAGTCCATTTCCCCTTTTCTTAGCCTGTCTTTTCTAAATAACGGTTTATTCAATTAAAAATTTATTACTTTTTTTCCCCCATTTCGCGTTAAATATTTGCAGTCAATCGAAGAACCATATAGTTTTTTTAATTTATTTTCATTCATATCTTTTACACTTACTTTAATTTGCAATTTTACACTTGCAATATCTACATGACTAATCAAATTGAACATTAATATGAAAATGCTGATACTAATTTGTGGTTTTCAACTGGGGTATTCTAGCGAGTTAACCCTTTGCTGGCCAGTGTTGAAGTTTGGGTACATTTAAGAAATTCTTACATTTTTTAAAATACTTTTTTAAGAGATAATTCGAATAGCCGAGTTAAAAGCTATTTATAAGCTTCTTATAACGGAAGATAAGGCCATATAATAGAATACGATTATAGTCTGAGGTTGTAGCCTCAATATAAGACTAAAGTCTAAGTACGAGTCTAGAACAGCTAAGGGTACAGAGTTTAGGCTAAGAACAGTGATGGGCAGTAATATGACTTATTATATGAACGACAACAATAACTCCTACCACTGGTTATAGGAAAACAGAAATGGTGCCCTACTCTGCTTTAGAATCTGGGTATTAAACTATAGGTTGAGTATAAGATTTTAATATGAGTAGATATACGACTATAATGGACTTACCCTACCTAGTTCATAAACGAAATATAGAATTATCAAAGGCTTATTGTAGCAATTTTGTATGAAGAATTTGATTTATAAGTTTGTTACAACTCTATTTTGTTGAATATAAATAAGGGGGTTAGTATGGGAGTAAAGACATAAAACAAAACGTCGCTGCATAGTGAAAAAATCCCGCTCCTTGGAAGGTTAACTTACACCGCAGACGACCGCAAAAATTATGTTCAATTCAAATGCTCATATGCCAGACAATAAATGTTTAATAGAATAGAAAATAATATTACAAAACTATAAAATTTTATTTGTTAATAACAAAATAACAAAAACAACATAGACATTTGTAAGTGCCTTTAATAACCTAAATATCTAGTTGATGTGATAATGATGAAGATGATGATACCCGAACAAATTGCATTTGAGTGCTCAAAATACAAAATACAAAAAAAAATATAAACCACAAAATTCATACAATTAACAATTGTTTAATTTGTTCATTTAAATTATTATAAAATAAATACAAAATAATGCTGACAACTAAAAATATGATGCCAGACAAATTGGCAACAAATGTTTAGGTAGTATCACAGTATGTGGTTGCTGCTGCCGCCGATACTGTTGCCAATATTGTTTGTGCTCATTTGGATACCCTACATAAAGAGAACACAGGTATTTATGTGCTTAGATAAATTTGTAATGTCTGTTTTGGTCCCTCACATCGTTTAAAACGTTAAAAGTTCGAGTAAGCGAAATGAAAAAAAAATACTCTGATAAAAATTATGACTGAAAATATCACAGATCCTAATGAAGCCAAAAAATTATATTTATTAGAAGAAAATCTCAATTTTTTGCTATACAAAACCAAAAAAGTTGCTTATCTCTGCAAAATCTGTAAATATATCGCACCCTAAATACAAAAGGGTCACAACTCAAAATTTTCCAAAACTAAATTTTGTCGATATATTAATTCAGAGTACAAAACTCTAACTGCTGATAAAATTTCATTTACTTCACTATCTTCTTTAACTGGAAAAATATAGTTATGTCTAATTTTATGTTAAGCGCGTTTATTTGTACATAAACAGTTTTTTGTCTCTCCTGAAAATTTTAGTTTTATGAGTTATGACCCTTTTGTATCAAAAATTTTCCTATAGAAAATTTTTGTATCAAAAATTTTCCTATAGAAAATTTTTGTATCAAAAATTTTCCTATAGAAAATTTTTGTATCAAAAATTTTCCTATAGAAAATTTTTGTATCAAAAATTTTCCTATAGAAAATTTTTGTATCAAAAATTTTCCTATAGAAAATTTTTGTATCAAAAATTTTCCTATAGAAAATTTTTGTATCAAAAATTTTCCTATAGAAAATTTTTGTATCAAAAATTTTCCTATAGAAAATTTTTGTATCAAAAATTTTCCTATAGAAAATTTTTGTATCAAAAATTTTCCTATAGAAAATTTTTGTATCAAAAATTTGTCTATAGAAAATTTTTGTATCAAAAATTTGTGTATGTAAAATTTTTGTATCAAAACTTTTTCTATGTAAAATTTTTGTATCAAAACTTTTTCTATAGAAAATTTTTGTATCAAAAATTTATCTATAGAAAATTTTGTATCAAAAATTTTTCTATAGAAAATTTTTGTATCAAACATTTTTCTATAGAAAATTTTTGTATCCACAATTTTTCTATAGAACATTTTTGTATTAAAAATTTTTCTGTAGAAAATTTTTGTATCAAAAATTTTTCTATAGAAAATTTTTGTATCAAAAATTTTTCTTTAGAAAATTTTTGTAACAAAAATATTTCTTTAGAAAATTTTTGTAACAAAAATATTTCTTTAGAAAATTTTTGTAACAAAAATATTTCTATAGAAAAATTTTCGATAAAAAAATTTTTCTATAGAAAAATTTTTGATAAAAAAATTTTTCTATAGAAAAATTTTCGATAAAAAAATTTTTCTATAGAAAAATTTTCGATAAAAAAATTTTTCTATAGAAAAATTTTCGATAAAAAAATTTTTCTATAGAAAAATTTTCGATAAAAAAATTTTTCTATAGAAAAATTTTCGATAAAAAAATTTTTCTATAGAAAAATTTTCGATAAAAAAATGTTTCTATAGAAAAATTTTCGTTAAGAAAATTTTCGATAAAAATGTTTTTCTATAGAAAGATTTTCGATAAAAATATTTTTCTATAGAAAAATTTTCGATAGAATTATTTTTCTAAAAAAAATTTTCGATAAAAACATTTTTCTATAGAAAAATTTTTGATAGAAATATTTTTCTAAAGAAAAATATTTGTCTATAAATTTTTGATCAAAATAGTTTTTTTTTAGAAACATTTGTGATAAAAAAATTTTCTGTAGAAAAATTTTTGAAAAAAAAAATTTTTTAATAAAAAAAATTTCTTTAGAAAAATTGTATCAAAAATTCTTCTAAAGAACATTTTATATTGAAAAATTTTCTACAGAAAAACATTTCTATCGAAAATTTTTCTATAGAAAAAAATTTTATCGAAAATTTTTCTATAGAAAATTTTTTTTTGATAAAAAAATTTTCTCTCTAAAAATTTTTGGTAAACGAATTTTCTATAGAAAAATTATTGCTAAAAGATTTTCTATACATAAATTTTTTGATAAAACAATTTTCTATAGAAAAATATTTCCATCGAAAATTTTTCTAGAGAAAATATTTTCTTTTCGAAAATTTCGAATTTTGAATATTGTTTTTATTACAAATTTTTTATAGAAATAGAATTTTTTTTGTCACAAATTTTTTATAGAAAATTTATTATCAAAAATTTTTCTATAGAAAATTTTTTATTACAAATTTTTTTATAGAAAATTTAGTTATCAAAAATAAAAAATTTGTATAAAACATTTTTCTATAGAAATATTTTTCTCAAAAATTTTTCTATGGAAAATTTTTTAACAAAAATTTTTCTATAGAAAATTTTTGTATGAATTTTTTTATTGAAAAATTTTTAATAAAAAAATTTTCTATAGAAAAATTTTGGATAAGGAATTTTCTATAGAATAATTTTTGATAAAAAAATTATTTCGTAGAAAATTTTTTGAAAAAAAATTTGTTTAGAAAAATGTTTGATATAAAAAATTTCTATATAAAAATTTTTGAGAAAAAAATTTTCTATAGAAAATTTTTGTATCAAAAATTCTTCTATAGAACATATTTTTACTTCTACAGAAAAATATTTCTATCGAAAATTTTTCTATACAAAAATATGTTTATCGAAAAATATTTTTATTAACACTTTTAACTTATTTTCACTGGTTTCATTTGTGATCGTGATATTTGCAAAAGTTATAAAATATTTTCGGCTTCTGGTGGTATGGGCTGCCTACGCCTACTTGATCTACAAGATTGTAGCTAAAGTAGAGTAGCATAACTTATTAGTCACTTTTAGCCTCATTATACAATTTGGCTACAATGTCGATCTTTTTGGCTTTTAATTTATTGAAGTGATAAATAAATAAAAACAAAACTATTTTTGTACATATAATAAATTAATTTCTGACTGTCTGCAATTTTACGTTTTTGCGTAAGACATACTCGTACAACAAGATATGATGATGATGTTTTGTTAATTTATTTCATTAAGTATTTATGCCAATTGATACAAAAAAGAAAAAAAAACACCAAATAAACAAAAATTATAAAGTCATTCCCCTCTTTGAAATAAATACGTATGTTTATATGAATGAAGATGGTTTGATAACATAAATTGTTTTCAAGTTTTGGTCTTTGAATTCATAATGATTTAGTTTGCTGATGTTTGCAATATTTATTAGACAAAAAACGCTTATCAGTTCATTTAGGGAAGCCATCTATTTGTAGTTTCAAAATTAAAGAATTAGAAAAAAATTTGAATGTGTAAAAATTTTTTTTTTATGGTAGAGATGAAACTTTGCCATTTTAAGGGGCTGGTGTCTTATACAGTTACAGTTTAAATATTTCAAATATTTTCAATTTTGCTTTTTAATGATTTTCTGTTTAGTGATACAAAATGAGCTATTAAAACTACATGAGGATTCCCTTAAAGATTTTATTCACTACAAAAATAAAAAAGTTTCCATAGTCTAAAAGCGATGTAGTTATTGTATTTAGGACCAACTTTCAGGGGATGACACCAATTCATACAAAGTTTGTGTTGGAACTAGGTCAATATATTACACTAGTTTTTGCATTACATTTGATCACCAATATATTTATTTTAACCTTAATTGTACCACAACTTTTTTTTAAATTTAAAATTTTTGAACTTTTCCATTCACGATTTTGTTCACAAGCACAAACCAACTGAACCGAAATTTTGAGACAATAAACACTGATGATTTATAATGTAAAATCATATTCTAAAGAAATCGGTTTACATTTACAGGCTGTTTTAGCAAAAGCCAAATTTTGTGTCCATATGGATACACGGGTAAAATTCAGGTAAATGTGTGTGATGATAAATTTTCTGATCTTAGACACAAACCAACGTTTTTAACAGAGCTCTGTTATGTAGTTAAAATAGTTCTGCAAAGAACCGAAAATAAGGGAAATACATAAGGAATACGAACTCCTAGTGAACAAGGAACAAATGGAGCGGACAAATGGGGTATCGGATTGTAGCTGAGGATGTTTTCTTTGGGTGCCCATAGTCAGAACCTATACCAGAGCGAGTTAGAAGGAGTTATTCACAGTTTTCCGAAATTTCAAATGTGGAATTATATAAAGGAAGGATCACAGATACCCAGGAAACAAGGTAACGTTGGCGGACAAATGAGGTATCGGGTTGTAGCTGAGGATATTTTCTATAACGATCCATAATCAGGAAGTTTTCTATACGGATCCATAGTCAGAATATCTAACAGAGCGATTTACTAGGAGTAATTAAGATTTTTCTAAAATTTCATGTGGGATAATGCTAAGGGAGGATCCCTGATCTCCAGGAAACAAAGAAACGAACATATGAGGTATCGGATTGCAGCTGAGGATGTTTTCTATGGGGATCCATAGTCCGAATATCAAAAGGAGCAATTTATTAATAGTAATTACAATTTTAATAACATTTCATATGTGGGATGATGTTAATAGAGGATTACAGATTCCTAGGAAACAGGGTAACGTGGGCGAACAAATGAGGTATTGGACTGTAGCTGAGGACGTTTTCTATAGAGCTCCATTGACAGAACAGAGTGAGTTGGTAGGAGTTATTGAGATTTTTCATAAATTTCATATGTAGTATTATGTTAAGGGAAGATCCAAGATTCACAGCAAACGAGGCAAAGTAGGCGGACAAATGAGGTATCAAGTTGTAGGTAATTGTGTTTTTTATGGGAAAATATAGTCAGAATATCTAACAGCGCAAGTTAATAGGAGTAATTATAATTTTTCTAAAATTTTATATGTGGGATTATGTTAAGGGAAGATTCCAGATTCCCAGGAAACAAGGCAATTTGGCAGACAAGTAGGTATATGGAGATCCATAGTAAGAAAGTCTAATGAAAGGAGTTACTAGAAGTAATAAAGATTTTTTAATTTTTAATGTTAAGGAAGGGTCTTAGACTCCCAAGAAGTTTTGTTGACCAGAGGAAGAAGGATAGAGAGGGTAGTGTTTGCTTGATTTTAACTTCCTTCACTCCTCCTTGTTGAGGCCCTATGCTCCTCTGGGAGTCAAGGATAAAAGAAGATACTAGTCTTTCCATGATTCAATTCTGCCTTTAAGCAGTAGATTTTATGACTAACATTTCAAATGGACAATATAAAATCGATTTGAAATTTTTAAGTACTACATACGTAGTACTTAGAACCTACAATGTAGGTTCTAAATACTACTATGTAGGTTCTACATACATACATACATATATAAAATAAGAGAAGCATACAATTTTTAATTTCTTTACCTAAATCAAAGATTCTGATATCATTCTTTGATTTAATCATTTTAGTTCTATTAAATTATTTCATTTGTTATTAAAAACATTTTTTACAAAACAAACTTTTCAAAAACTCCCCTTAATAATTCGACATACATACTATATATACGAGTACACAAAATTTTTATATATTACAATACAAATCTACCCTGATACTAAATAAATTTTCACACACTCTAAAACACAGAAAAAATGGTCACAGTAGGACAATTAGATTAACAAATGTTTTATTAAAACCTATAATTAAATTAAAACAAATGAGAAAGTATTTATTATAGTCGATCAAAAACGAACATTCTAATACCCTTTTTCAAAATTTACGAAATCTATACACGAACAATTTTTTTATTAAAGAAATTGATAACTAAATAACCAAAATATTACAATTATCACAAAAAACTCACCTATGATAAAGCAATAGAAAGTTATAATTCTCAACTCTATTAATATCATCCCCAACTCTATAAACATCAGCCCCAACCAAAAACATTTATGTTTGCCACCTCTGATGGTTAAGGGTTTAATTATGTTCAATTTAAACATGATTTGATACCCATATAAATATCATAAAAGAAACCTACAAACAGCTTTTCAACTCTTATTTCCCCCTATTTAAACAAATAAGTATAAATATACCCTACCCCAGCATATAGGTCATACACGGTTTGTTAAGATGTTTGTAATATTTGTATAAACTAATGTTATATATAGGTCTACTCAGATAAACTGGCCAACTTAAAGTGAGCGTTCTGCAGTCTTTGTATCTCTCCCTCCCATAGGTGCAACCTAATTTCATAACTCTCAGGGCTACATGCTAAGTCACTCAATCTTCAGGCCAATTACTATTGCAGAAGTTGTTAAATTATTTTTTGCATGATCTATCTGAGTTCTCGAAAATTAACGTTCGTAGATTCTTCTCTTTTTTTTTCTATACCATGCAGGTAATGCAAAGGGACCATTTATGAGACCCAATTGATGTGGGCTTTGTCGTTCCCCATCTCCCCAACCAATGTTCAAGGCACTTTTCCCATTCTGATTGAGGTACCTTAAAAACATGTTAAGTTTCGCAGATTTTAAGAGGAATGGACCGTCACCAACACCTTCTGTCACAACCTATTTCATCTAGTATAAAACATCCCTCCTGTACGATCTATCTGAGCTCTCGAACATATACGTTGTAAAATTTATTGTGTGACTGGCTTTAACGAGCTCTTGTTAATTTGGTGGTTAAAAGATTCTTTACTTCTTTTTTATTCCTTGACCTACGGATCAATAATACTCGGATGTAGTTCTCGAAACTGCGGCTACGATTTAATTCGCTAATCCATCGATAATGAGTGGTCTTTGATGGTGCTTTGTTCAGCGTCTGGATTTAATATGCTGACAACATCCTGTGTCGTACTAATAATGTGTTTTTTTTCAGGCAACGAACCACGCAAAATCAAAATCAACCTCAGTGAAGAGCGTTCGATGCAATCTGAAAAATCACTGTTGGTGTGACTTTTGGACTGACAGATTGTGATTACGGATCATATTTCTTCGAGAAAGTTGGGACTTCATCTTTATCGATCGCTATAGATTGATGATTACCTACTTTTTGGTTTGACGTGGATGTACTGGAAACCAACATCATGTCCCAAACAGCTCATACCACATTCAACTCAACACGAGTGATGAGAATTTATGATTATCTTAGGTGGATGTGATATAAACTAGCGTCGGATAGTTAATCTTTTCTTCTTATATTTTGTACTATATTAGGTATCTAAAACTCCAAAGAGATAAGAGCAAAATGTTTATTCCCTTCTAAGCGACGAAGCAGTACAAGTCCTCGTTCTCCTCTTCACCACATCTTCTGCAAAGTCAATTGTGGACAGCTTTAGATGAATTTCCGCACGAGCGATTACAATGAATGATCATCTCTTTTAGGCTTTTTCAAATTATGTTACCACGGAAGAAAAAAAACCTATCTCTGTCATCCCCCGTTGAACCATCCGGATCGCTTTAAAAATATCTATTGCACAATAGCCAACAAAAATTGGATTAAATATACCCAAGGAGTGCTTCTGCACTATGTCACTACTTACAGTACTATTTAAAGACTTCATACTCGCATTTGATACATTATAACACAACGCGATCTAGGAAGCTTTAAGGTGCAAAGGAGCACAGAGCAAACCCATTAGTATTAAGGTAGGAGTGCACCTATGATCTATGCTGTCTCCACTGTTATTCATGTTATGTTGAGTCACTCGATGCAATATGGTATCTCGTAGGATCTTAATGATAGATTAGATGACATCGGTCATGCTGATGACGTGTCTTTTTTTCACTGTTTCTCTAGCAAGCAGTTAAAAATCTAAAACTTTGCCTCCAGTGCTGGTTTATCTGGCCTTTAAAGTAACATTAATAAAACTAACTTAATGAGTCCAAATTTTATCTTGGTGTCATATTGACGACGTTGCAACATTCTGTTACCTAAAGAGTAACATAAAATAATAAAAAGCGATGGCAGAAGATATCCTAACCAAAGCAAATTTTTGGTTTTCTCAAAAAGTTTTAGAAATCTCTATAAACCTTAAATTTTTGTAGTCATTACAAAGAATTATTTGTAATGAATCAGATAAATAGTTGGCTAGAACATACTCTATGAATCTATGATATAAATCGTCAAGCAATCGAATATAGTTCCCAAGGTCCCAAAAATGTCAGGAAGATCTGCAAACATGTGGAGGTGCCAAACTGAGAACGAGTTGCGGAAGTTCGAAATAGTATATGTACTTGGAAAACTTTTGATGAGGTTCTATGATCCAAAGGGAATTAAAGGACTAATTAATTAAACACATCGAGGACATGGAATACGCAGATGACATATGTCTTCGGGCAGCTTTACTGGAAATCACTATTTCCAAGACAAAGATTATGCCTGAAGGCTATGGCACAAACCCGTCGACATACATCAATGTGGATAACGAGGTTATTGGATGTGTAGGTAGTTTGGTATCTACAAAAGGTGGCGCCGATGAGGATATTGAATCGCGTATTAATAAGTCAAAATCTGCATTCGGCATTTTCAGTGTTTTTTGGAAATTTCTGCTAATCAACAACAACCAAAAAAAACAACCAAATTTTATCATCATAGCTATTATAGTTTGTAATTTATTAGCAAATAAGCAATTAGAATAGGCGAGGTTATACGGGAGCTATGGTCAAATGTTAATCGATTTTGACCAATTTCAATAACAAAATTTTCTCAGAAATGAAAAATGTTTTTACTAAGTTTCAGTGAGCTAGCTGCTTTCGTTTAGGCGTTATCGTAATTTCAACAGACAGACAGACAGACGGACATTGCTCAATCGTCTTAGAAGTTCATAAGAATTCAGAATATACATATATCGCTTTTGGTTTTTCAGCCAATATTATAAAAATTACAAACGGAATGACAATCTCAATATACCCCCCATTCTTTTTGATGGTGGGTATAAAAAAAGCCTATATCTAACAGAACTACAAATGTCTGAATAAATCAAAGCTTGCATCATGCGAAAGATTCTCCGAAATGTTTAAAAATTTTGGGAAAATATTGGTATCGAATTTCATTCTCATTTCTTTCACATTTGACTATAGCTTTCATTTAAAGAACTTTTCCAAAATCTTTGTTATATCTACAGACATTTATTCGTGTGGTATAGGGTATCACAAGATCGGTTTTAATGTTCTACAACACATTCTTATGATTTTTTTTTGTTTTATTTGTTCCTGTTTCTTCTTACCTTAACTTCCTATGATTTCAGCTTATGAATGGGGTCCGAAAACCGGTCGCGGCGATCAATAGTTGTTGTTGTGGTTATTATGGAAAATAACCAGAATAAATCCTCCTCTATTTAAATTGAATTGCAGTTACTTTTTTCCCATCACCGTTTTAACATGAGTTTGTGTATAAAGGAGCGAAAGAGAAAGAGAGACGCCCTTTAAGAATTCCTTGTTTCAGGTTTTTTTTTCTCACAACACAAGTTGTTGTTGTTGTTGTTTTTTGCTTGATTTGCTTTAGTTTTGCCTTTGGGCATATAATCACCCCCGCAATGTTAATTCCTTGTTCCTTTTCACTTCTTCTTCCTTGTGTTTTTGCTATTGTTGTTGTTGTTGTTATTATTGTTTTTGTAAGAGTTCTTTCCTTTGAGTTTGGCCAAACATTCAGTTGCACGAACTCACACACACACAGACACACACAAACATGTATTAAAGTAAACGATTTAAGTCCTTTGTTCGAACTTCGAGCAGGATTTTTTATAGGCCGCAAATTGCCACTATTAGGAAAAAAAACCCTTAAATTTTTATTTTACTAAATTTTTTTTAATTTATTTAAATTTAATACTGCACTTTGTATTTTCTTTATTTAATTTCCTACTCTTTTTTGTTGTTATTATTCTTCTTTCGCTTGTTGTTGTTGTGGCTCTGTTGTTTGCCAAAGAAGAAGGAAAAGGCTTAAAACATTTTTCTTGTGAATGATTTTTTAACATTTAATTCAAGGTCGTTTCTTTTGTTTTTATTTGCATTTTTTAACGCTTTTCACTTAAATTCTCTAACAAATTTATTTTTTTTATTAATTAATTTGCTTTCTTGTGGTTATTATTTAATTTAGCATAATTTTGTATTCACTTTTTATTTAATTATAAAATTGCACATTTTCTTTCTTTTTTGATTTTTTTGTTTGGTTCACATTCACACAAAATACACAAACGGGGGTTAGTTAAATCGATAGTGAGAGCGTGCGACTAGCCGGACAAACCGTTCGAAATCAACACTTGCATTAAAATGATTTTTGTTGGACCCATGTAAATAGTGTTGCCGTATGAAGTTAGTGTGTGGTGGATTTTGTGTTTAGTTAGTAAAGTGGTGAATTTGTTTGAATTAAGTAGTAGAGGAGTTGCCATATTGGCGGTTATTTAGTTGGTAGTAGAGCTGCCATGTTATTATACGTTTAAGGTATGGCGCGAATAAAACTTTTTAACTATGAAAGTTGAATAATGTAAAAACCATTAGTGTCATTTTCAAAATTAAATAACAAAATGCACAGCAAACTGCTTAGTGGAAAAAAAATAAACAAAAAATTTTCGATTTTATCAATAAAATACATATGGAATGAAAGCTGAGACTTCCATGATTCTATTGGTGGTTTGGTTTTTCATGTTACATATAAAAAAAAGCTACACAGTTTTAAAGTCGAATTATTTTGATAATTTGTTTATAATATTTAAGAAACAAAAAATGGCTTTGAAAAAATAAATATCAAAAATTCATTTTTCAATAAAAATGCATGCAATCATATTTGTTGTATTCAGAAATGTAGCAGAAACAATGAAATAATCCTAAAATTCAAATATTTATAAAAACGCTGTAAAAAATGTAAGTTTAGCCAAAATATGTGCTTTTCAATAAAAAAAAAGTCAGCTTCGATGGACCCGAAAATAATAGGCACATTAAAAAAACTACTTTTATAATTCAATAATATTATTTTCTGTTATATATACAAAAAGTTTAGGTTTACAAATTTTGAAATATAATGATTTTAAAAATCATCAATATTTGATATTTTTTATCAAAATTATCAGATGATATTTTTAATAACTATTTAAAAATGTATGATAAAAAAGGTAATGGTTACAAGTATTTTCAATACTTTAAGTAATAAAAATACTAAAATGTTTAAAATTATGCTTTATTCTAAAAAGTTACATGGCAATCTTAAATAATTAAAGATTGGTTATATTTTATAAAAAAAAAAACCGTTCACTGTGCGGTGTTACAAATGAGCAACTTTTGTTAAAACTTGGGTTATAGACAGGTCATACAAAAATCATTTTCAAAGATTTCGAAACATGTGCAAAATTTTGCGATATTCGCAAAAAACTATTTTTGGGTAGGTCGTAGTACTTTAGTACCTCCAACACTCACATTTGCAGAGCTATTTTAAAATTTTAAACAGTTTTAGAAAGTCAATGGTTCAAACTTTTACAAGCTGTATACATAGGGAGCATATTCTAAGTTAAGGTAATAAAAAAATTACAAAAATTTTTTGATCGCACACTAAATTTGTTTTGGAGTAATATTAAGAGAGCTTAGGGAATGTAAAATTCGTTCGCGTTAATGATTTAAAGCGATGCGAGCAGAAGTTATGACGGTTAAAACAAAAATTTCTAAAAAAAAAAATTAAAAACTATTTTATTTTTATTAGTTTTATGTTGATTTTGACACATCCTATATATTTTCAGGTGTTCTGTCGTTTCATGGCATTATGGTAGCTTATATATGCCTTAACACGAAAAAAAAAATGCAATTATGCAAGTGAAAAAAAATTTTTACAATATTTTTTGATTTTTTTAACCGTGATTTCCGCGAAATTTTACAAAATGTGAGTCTTAGTGAGATTCAGCTGCCTTGACTTATGGACAAATTTAATTTAAAAAAATTTTTTAATTAAATTTAAAACTTATATAGGTGCATATCTTTCTAAGATATAAAATTCTTATTTGGTCCATAAAATCGTTAATATTTATAATTTTTTGGTGCGCTTCAAATCTAAGGTAAAGCTTTATTAAAGATTAATTTTAAGACCATTCCTGATCAATTTTGAGCTCAATTCGCGATGTGCTTCATTGAAATATTTTCAGATAAAACCTTCGCGTTCATAATTAATAAAGAGATTTTTGACAAACTTTTGGTGCAAATCGGTTATATGACATCGCTTTCATGCCTTATATGATTTTGTTTCAGTTTGCATTCTAAATCCATTTAAACCAATATGCACTTTTTTGCATGATTTTCAAAATCTTCATAAAATTTTAGCAAACAATGATTTTTTGGTGCGCTTTTGCTTTTAGGTGCTAAATGGCAAAAAACTCGGTTTACGCGGTAGTTTGGAAATTTTCATTCATATTTGCGAGTGTGCTCCACGATAAACCGGTATTTTGAAAAATTTACGCTCAAAAACTCCTCATTTACACCTGTCGTATATTATACCTATACAAAGATCTACAAATCGTTATCTATTTTTTTAAAACTCTTTGAGGCGGCCAAAAAATATGTGAAAAAAATTAAAAAATGGCGAAAACGAGCTTCAAATTTTGACAGCCATTAAGTAGTATTAGAAGTGACAAAATTAAAATTTAGAGGGAAGTGGATTTATCCCCTAAGTGTGGTGTCTATTTCGTAGAACAACGACTTTTGTCCAAATGTTAAAACGAATGCAGAAGAAGACGAAATATGAAAAAAACTTGAATGCTTCAATCGATTTTTTAACATTTTTTAAATTTGCATGCCAATTACGCTTAGAACTTCTAAGTTAGAAGCGCAAATTTGCACATCTAAGATATTGTGTTCAGTATACAGAAGTTTTTGTGAGTTCCAGATCAGTAATTAGATTTTCCGAACTCCTAAGGGTACAAAAATTATTCGAGGTAAAAGTCGGTTTCAAAGGAATAAAAACTGTTTGATTTTTGCCCATATGTAGAAAAAACTAGATTTTTTTCATTTATTGATATCGGCTAAATTTACAACCTTTTTAAAAGTTAAAATTTTTTGATTGCAAACAAAAAACTTTTTATATTAATTTGTGGTAAAAATGTTTACTGTAATACGGCATTACTATGTTAGTACGTAGTACATGGCCTAGTCGTTAAATGATTTAAAAAACTAAAACCACGTTCTCTTAGGATGAGCTTTCATATATGAATAAGCAATAAAAGGCTACTAAAGTCAAAAAAGTGTATTTTTTTAGATACTTTTAACAAGAAAGACACTTTTGATTTACAAATGTATCAAAAATGGTATCCTATTTCTTTTATTTGCTGTTAAAAAAAGTAAAATCGAAAACAAACTGGCTGAACTTTGGGTCGATAAGTTGACGAACCTCGTTAAAATTGGTTGTTTAAATTTTAACGTATTTCTGAAATTTTTTTTCTCGATTTGCCATGTTCTCAATAAGGTATACTACCCAAGCTTGGTCGTTTCCCGAGTTTTTTTTTAATGTAACAGAGTATAATTAATAAAGTTAATAATATTTTCTGCCAAAAAAGCAGTTAATAATATTTTCTGACAAAAAAACAGGTGATTTTAGTTCTGTTACTTTGAAGTAGAAGGAATTCTATTCTCGCATTGCCTTGACTAAGCGCTACACGTTTTCTGTTGAACTGCATTATTCAGTTTTTCCCACTTTATGAAAGTAGATTTCATAATAAGTAAATTGTGCTATCCATAAAAAGCGGACAAAAATTCTTTACAATCCCACAAAACTCAGAGACATTTTTAATGGATTTTGGCTTTCGAAAGGCTTTTCATTTTTGTTCTATTTTTTCCATTTTTCGTTTCAAAAATGTGTCTTCTAACAGAGCACAACTCGAGCTTTAAGGTGAAACCCTGGCCTTACAAGTGACTTTAGTTCCTTAAATGTAACTGTCACCGATATCAAGTGTTATTAATCGCCGATTTGCATCAACGTTACGAGACGTTGCTGCCACGTTACCGCTCTTCTATTAGGACAATTGGACATTGGTTTCATTGTCAGTTATGACCTCGATCGCTGTAGATGTCCTTCAACAATTCCTAACAATGCGACGATTTTTTTGGTCAAATTTCAGCAATTTTGGAAAGAAAATCGAACGTGCAAAACATTTCTAACTTTTATGCCTCTCACAAACAAACTTAATGTGCTATATATCTAAAACTGTGAGCATATGTTTGAGACAAATGTACCATTTTTTGAACAGACCTCGTATATCTCATTTTTTGAACAGACCTCATATATCTCTTTAAGCCTTTTTCAAGTTAGAACTGATCGACGAACACTTTTGTCTGCTGCCTTCTGAATTCCCTGCTTTGCGGAGCGTAAGATCGGTCCAAACTATTTTTCCAGATTTCGTGACAAATTGACTGCTGCCTTGTTCGCTCCCATAGATGTTTGATATTTTTTCAAAAGATTTTTGAAAATCTCGAAAGATTTTTGAAAATTAATTTCAAGCAAAGGAATAGACCTAATTAAGTCCTTCAGCAATGATACTTACAAAAAATTCTAAGATTTAAATATGCGTACAAAAATAAATTTCAGATGTGTTAATATCGGTTATCCATTTTGCCGTTTCAAAAGTGAACGTAATAAAAACACATATAAAACATTTTTTTCATGATCATTTCTTTTTTTTTATTATAAAGTTTGAACGTTGACATTATATGTGAAACATTACATCATTTAGGTGATCACCACGTGAAATGTTGATACTTTTGAGGTAATTTTCGACCACTGTTTATCACATATTGGGCGGTATTTCAGCAATAACTTGACGAATGTTGGTTTTTTAAGTATTCGCGTAGTCCCACAAAAAAGTCTAATGGTGCTAAATCGCATGATCTTGGTGCCCAGTTGATATCGCTACGACGAGAAATTACGCGGCCAGCAAATGTTTCTTACAATAAAGCCATATTCGCTCGAGCTGTGTGGCATGTGACACCGTCTTTTTAAAACCAAATATTCTCCAAGTCGTATTCTTCAATAGCAGGCAAAAAAAGTCGGTTATTCACGGTGACAGTCGTTCCATTGTCGTTTTTGAAGAAGTAAGGTCCAATCACACCTTCAAACCAAAGAGCGCACCAAACAGTGACTTTTTCTGGATATAATGGCCTCTCTTCAATTACTTGAGGATTCTCAGAACCCCAAATACAACAATTTTGTTTATAATATACCCAGCGAGTGAGATATGTGCTTCATCGCTGAAGAAAATTTTGTTCGAAAAATCGTCGTTCACCGCCTGTTCTTCAATCACCTATTCCACGTATTTACGACGTTGTGAATGATCAGCCGGCTAAAGTTGTTGTGTGAGCTGTACTTTATATAGATGTAGGTGTAGAACTAAATGCAAAATACACCATAATGTGCCGTGTGACAGTAATGATTCCTGAGATCGACGAGGAATCGACACATGCGGGTCTTCGGCAACACTTTCACTTACAGCAGCGATATTTTCAGCGGAACGAGCGAAACGATGATGCACAGGCCTTACAATGTTTGTAACCACTCCAGACTCTTCAAATTTCTTCTCTGACTCTTCAAATCTCCTCTTAAAGCACGATATTTGGCTGTTGCAGAATCATAATTTTTGTAGTATGTTTTGATCATTTTTATGCATTGTGTGGATACTTAAGCGATCCATTTACGTCGATGTCAAACTTTCAACTGAAATTAAAAAATTGGTTTAACAACTTAGTTTGAATTCCAGTCCTATACTTTTGAAACCACGAAATGGATAACCCTTTATTTTAATTAAAATTATATTAAATTTTTCATTATTTTTTTTTATTTGGTGATTCCGTAATTAAAGTTGTAACATTTTGTAAATTATTAAAATTGTTAAAAAGGTTTATCAAAATTTGGGACATCAAACATTTAATTAAAAAGTTTTACTGTAGTGTTTTGCACTAAGAATCCCAATTTATTACAATTATTTATTATTGTAATAAATAGTTTTTTGATAAAACCAAAAAATGTTGGTGGGGAAACCTTTCCTCGCGTCGAGGAAATTGGGATTCTTAGTGCAATACACTACAGTAAAACTTGGTGGATGAATGAATGTAAAAAGTGTGATGTGATTAACCGCAATTAAAGAGTCATAAATTGGGCAAAATTGTGTATGGCGAGCGTGTTAGTGTGAATATCAAAAAATTGTAGAACTGTTGTAGATTTAAATATCAAAATTTGTAAAATCAAAGTTTTAGAGTTTGTAAACGATATCTTGTACTTACTATACAAGATTAATTTAAAATCGAATATATGGGTATTCATACATCCACATTAATTTCCTTAAAGTAATTTGCTATCTTTTCATAAATTTTCATATCTTTTGTTTTTAAAAGATCCACAAGAGTGTTGTACCTTTCAAAGTCCTTGTACCGCCTCCGAATATGATTAAACTTCTTACATTTTAGTAGTAAATGTTCCGCTGTTTCCTTTGTATTACATGAGTTACAGATTTCAGATTGAGCAGCCCCAATCCTATATAGGTATACCCTATCATAGGTATGACCTGCCATAAGTCTGTTAACCAGTTTAATGTCTTTGGTATTCATACTAGACCCTTTGTACCATGAATGTACAGGGATAGTAGGAAATATATTGATAAAATCTTTACCTTTTTCTCTAGAAACTTTTTCAAAGTCCGTCTGCCACTTATTTAAAATTTGCACTTTGCATAATTTAAAACCTTCATTGACATTCAATTTAACATTCAGTATAGCACCAACATCGCAAGCTTGCTTTGCCAAAAAATCGACTTCTTCATTGGAATTAATACCTGAGTGACTAGGCGTCCAAATTATATGGCATTTTCTAATACTGGAATTGTTTAACATGTTGTTAATATCAGCAACACAGTAATTCATCGATACTTTTTCCTTAAGCGCATTACATGCTAAAAGGCTGTCCGTGAAAATGACACATTTATCAACATCATCTTCTATGGCCACTTCAATAGCTTTTTTGATCGCCCACAACTCACCAAACATGCTAGAAGCTTTAAACTCAATCTTGAACAAAAATCTTTCATTTCTTGAGACATTAAAAATTGCACAGCCAGTACTGCTGGCCGACAAGGATGCATCCGTGGCAAAGATAGTGAAATCATTTAATTTATAATCATGGAGTTCCTGTTTGTATAACATTTGGATAGCTTCCTTGGAAACATCAGCCTTTTTTATTAGGTAATAGATTGGTACGAACTTTTATTTTAGTAGATTTTTCGAATCTTGTATTTGATTCTAGACTATCAAATATCTCTTTGAACTCATAATACATTTTGCTGTAACTAGATTTGACCATATTGTTGTTACATATTTTCATGTACATTTCATGGTTATTAAACTTTAAATTTATAATCTCTTTAACCGTCAAGTATATGGCTCTCTGTTTGGGTGGTAGTTCATTGGCCAATATATATAAAATATGAACGGGCGTATTTGTGGGTACACCGAGACATCTACTGAGAGAAATGTTTTGAGCAGTCATTAAACTTCTGTTTACGCAGTCAGGAGAGTTAGCCGTGGTGGTACGAGCATATTCCAGTTTTGATCTTACAAGGCTTTTGTATAAGTTTAAAGCGACTTTGGGATTTAAGCCACTTTTAATGGGAGTGAGACAACTTATGATGTTATTCCTGCTCCTAGCTTTGTTAATAGACTCTTTATAATGTCCACTAACAGTGAGAGAGGAGTTGATGGTAATGCCAAGAAATTTCAAACTTTCCACTTGTTTTATTTTTTTATTATAGACTTCCAAATCAATAATTTTACTACTACTTTTAGCAATATAGATGGCATTAGTTTTGTCCGGATTAAAAGATAGATTTAGAGTCTCACAAATTTCTGCAAATTTTCTAGCTTTGTTGTTAAGGTAACTTTCAGCATCTTCAAACAATTTATGGAATGAAACAATTAAAAAGTCGTCTGCATACTGATAAATTAAAGTATTATCATCTTCCAAGGTATGAAGAACATTTGTATATACATTGAAAAGAATAGGTGACAAACAGCTGCCCTGTGGGATACCATCCTCCACAAAAACCTCATCATGTCCCATTTTAAGGATTCTGTTAGAGAGAAAATTATGAATCCATCTGGAAAAAGTTCCATTAAATCCATAATTTATCAATACTTTTATCAACTTGCTTACATCTACGCAATTATATGCATTATTGATATCCAGTGACATAACCATTACCTTGTACTTGTTCTCTTTTAATACTGCAACATTGTGAAGAAAATCATTGAGGCATAAAGCCATGGACTTGTTTTTCCTGTAAGCAAAACATCTATTAGCCACAAGATTGTGAGATTCCAAAAATTCTACTAAAGTTTTTTTAATCATCAAATTGATGATCTTAGGCATGACTGAGATCAGGGAAATGGGTCTACAATTTCTTATATCTTCAAGGTCTTTATCAGGTTTCGGTATAGGTATAATCTTAATTTTCCTCCAATCTTCAGGAATCAAATTGTTTCTAATGTTATTATTAAAAGCAGTCAATAAATTTCTTTTAGCTGGGCCAGAGATGGTTTAACCAACCATCGAAACGCGTCGAGGAAAGGTTCCCCACCAACATTTTTTGGTTTTATCAAAAAACTATTTATTACAATAATAAATAATTGTAATAAATTATGATTCTTAGTGCAATACACTACAGTAAAACTTTTTAATTAAAATTTTTGTTGAAACTCATCCCATTGTGAAACTCACATACTATTTTAAAATAACGGTTACACATAAAACGCGATGTTACCACATTGTTACAATTAGAGAGTAGCCATATTACAACTGCTTTCGCATACAGTGCTGCCATCTATTGTATTTTCTGCTAAACTAAAATTGTTCACAACTTTTAGCTTCCGTATATAACAGCGGCAATAAACCACCATGAAAAGTGTTCATTCCTTGGTTGCACTTGTACTTTAACTTTCCAACCACTCCTTCATTCAATTCGACTGCAAAGAAATGAAAATACAGCAAGAAATTCTTCATACATCAGCCAACTAAAACTGAACTAAAATCGAATCGAATGGCCAACAAACAAAACGTTAACTTGACACAGAGCACAAAATTGTTCAGTCGTGTTCGTCTAATCGTCGTGATAAGTTGTTAAGAAATCAAGAAGAAAAAAACCCTAAATTCACTTCTAACGAGCGCGTCTGACAGAGAAGAAAAAAAGTATTGGAAAATTTTTTCACAAGAAAAATTTTCACAAATCACTTTTTGCAAAAATATTGAAGAAAAAAAAAAAAATCTAAGAAATAGCGACAAAAAATTAAAAAAAATATATTTGTTGGACCCCTGACGAGAGCACAAGTTAAATTCCAAATTTTGAAATCAATTAATCGAAGTAAATTTGTTTAAATAAATTTTTATAATATAAAAAAGCTGTTATAAAAGAGAAGAAAAATTTTATAAGAAAATAACGGTATATATATAGATGTATATTGTATATATATATATAGATGATGATGAATAAACCTTAAGTGTATTGGTGTATGAGTGTGTGTGCTTGTGTTTGTTAAATGTTAATTGAACAATTTTTATTCTTAATTTTTTTTTCAGTTCTTCATCTTGTTAACAACGAAGGAAAAGAAACCTTTGAAAAAGAATTAACTATAATTTTTTTTAGAATTATTCTTTTTTTTGTGTAAAGCATACTTTAGGGATGAAAAAACAATTAAAAAGTGTTGCAAAACCTAAATTGCTCGAAAAAAAGATTTGCTTTTTTAAGGCTTAAGTAAAAAATTTCAGTTAATATTTTGTTAAAATTGTGACATTTTGGCTTTTCTGCTATTTTTTTATGTGTAATATATTTCATTTACAAGGAGACAAATTTTCTTCTTTAGTATATTTCTTTTTCTTGCTTCTGCCATGTGTGAGATCACCACTTTTCGATGGTTATATTTTACGTCGGCATAGTGTTACCAGATTTAAGAATTTCGGTTTTTCGTTCAAGGAAATTCGCTTAAGAAATGTGAAGGGTTAGTGGATAAGGCTTGATTGGGAGGGATTAAAAAAAGTTAAAGTGAAATTAGTGAAGAAAATTATTTATTCGAAACATAAAAGAAAGTAAAACGAAATGTTGTAAAAACGAAAATATTGTGTAATTTCAACAAACGTGAAAGTATAAGTGCCTAGCATTTATTGAACCTTTGAACTTTTGAGCCTTGAGCTCTATTTGCAAAATATATTTCTAAACTCAGCCCTAATTTATTTTTATGACAGTCTTTGTGAAAAATACTCTACAAATTTTAGGAATTTGGAAATGTGAAGGTTATTCAAATAGCTTAAATGAGGACTAATAGCGTATTGAGATTGTAATTCCATTTGTAACTCCCGAAGTAGTGGCTTAACCCTCAAAAAGTCTTTGTAAAAAAATCATTACAATTTTTAGGAATTTTTAAATACTTAATAGGTCTTTTTTAACCAAAAATCAAAAAGAATGAGGCTTACGAGATTGTCATCCGTTTGTAATTAACAAACTAATGGCTCAACTCCCTAAGTCCAATTTCATTTGAAATTCCAAGACAAATGAGCGATGTTTATCTTTTAAAAGCATGATATCTTACAAACCAAAGCAGTTAAGGTACGAAAAATATTTTTTCTGCTACACCAACAGTTTGTCATTTAAACTAGGACCGACGGAAACCATTACCAGCATTTCCAACCAATTCATACTAAGTCCACATTTAGCCCTAGCTTCCATTAAAACCCCACATTAAGTCCCTGAAGTTTTGAATGATACTCAGGTTTTTATATAAAAACTTATAAACTTAGTCCAACGTTTTTTTAAATTTGTTATACCTTCCAAAAAATATGAATAGTCGTTGGACTCAAATAACTTTCCCCCGAACCATTTCTTTAGGGTTTTAGGGGAAAAAATAGTCACTCGGGACAAAACTGGAGAATAAAGCAAACAGGGTAGCAAATCGTAGCCAATTCAATTGTTATCTCTTCCGAAAAATATGAATTGACGTTGGAGACAAATCTCTTTCTGCCTTAGCTGGTACTAAAGCTGGAGAATAGGGTGAATAAGGGAGCACTTTGTAGCCTGATTCATGGATTTTCGCCATGAAAACAAAAAATGTGGGATAGCTTACTTTATCCTCGACATAAAAAAAGTTTTTTTTTTTACCAAATGCTGTCGTTTTTTTTTTAATTTTTCATTTAATCGAACCAAAAAGTTGATAATAATCATAGGCAAATATTGGCCTTTGATTTTTTTTAGTGCTTGAGAACAAGTAATAGTTAATCGGGCAAAATCTGGAGAATAGGGCGTAACTACTAAGCAAAACATATCGACTATTAAGCAAAACATATCACGCCTAGGTTCGATCCCCGTCTACATTTTAATCAATTTCTGTAATTATTATTTATTACCAGCATCCTCCATCGGCGATAATCCTACAGAAATAACACGCCGTCGGTCTCCAAACATTCAAGCGAAAGTGTCAAACGATAGCTTTTGTGAATGATAATGAGCAAATAATGTAGCCATACTGCGGAAAACTTTCTTATGTCCAAGTCTTCATTCAAAATGAAAAGTATTGAGAAATTTTTAATGCCTATAGTATCTACAATCTCTTCCACTTTTAATTTCCGATCGACCAAAAGCATATGGTGAATTTTTTCAATTGTTTCGCCTCAAAATATGCCAGCGGTAATTATCTTCTCATCGGCTTTAACATTTTTCCGAGCGAGAATTCTATTGAGGTCTAAGAATAGGCCGCTGAGGACTGATCTGGTGATTATGACTGTTTAATATATAGAATAATTCCACCTTTAGCCCACCTATAATTTAACATCGTAGGTGTGAACTCGTTTAATCGACGGCTAATGAAACTGAAAGAATAATAACAGTCTTCGTTTTCTCTCATGATCAGGCAAAGTATATTTGTAGACGTTGGCACCAAAACGTAACAATTTTTATAAAAGTTGTATTTTTTCCAAAAATTTTTACAAAATAAAATATTTGTCATTTCGATCTTTTCAAAACATAACTTTTTAAATCGATCGCACCAAAACGTGACTTTTTACTTTTTCAAATAATTCTGGCTGTCAGAAACGTGAATTAATTAAGCAGATAAAAAAAATTGTAACAATTTATAATAAAAAAAATATGTTTTCTCAATTTTTCTCAAAATGATTTATGATGGAATTATTACGTTTTGGTGCGAACGTCTACATTTAGTAATATATGCAAAACAGTAATGCCAAAGTGAGTTTGAAGACCTTAATATTTCTCAAATGCTCTATTGGCTAATAAATCTATTTAATACTATCGTTAAATATATTATATGAAGCAACAGCTAAAGTGTTCCGGAATTACCTAATGACTCAATTTTTATATTGTGGTCGAAGTCTAAATAATTCTATTTTATAATAATTTTTATATATCTATTGTTTGCTTTTATATTTAATTATTTAGTACTAGACTACTCTGTCCGGATTCCCCACTTACAAGTTTCAATTAAAAAAAAACACGAGTAAGAAAATTCTACAGTCGGCCAACTCCGACTATTTGATATTTTTTAACACTCAGGTCAATGTGGAAACCGGTTTTCAAGAGTTTTACTTAATCGATTTTTGTTTTCAGAAGAATTTTCTGTGCAGTTTTTTTTTTAAATATTTAATCACTCTCGGATTTGTAAGCATTTTTTGTAATTTTCAGAGTTGATCTTGTATACCTCCTACACAAGACTAACTCTGCAATTCTCCAGTATGGGCCGATTCTAACAAATTGGTACACAAATTTCGTTACAGGCCTAAATTATCAGGCAAATTCTTAGCTGGAGAATTCTTTATCTATCGAAATACAAATTTTCATTTCAAGTAAAGATTAGTTTTTAAATGGGTATTATTGTATAGATCTTAGTATTTAATTCATTAAAACTCGTAAAAAAATTGTCATCATCAATTCAAGTCAGTTACATCAGCCACATACGATGTTCGATACAAATTATAATCTGAAAGCTGTTTAAGAAAATCGAGCTGCATACTTTTAGGAAGTTGCAGAAAATGTTCAATGAATCAAGTTAACGACGATAATCTTTGCTTTAATTTGATATTTTTCAAAGACATTCTATGAACTAAAAATGTGAAAGATTTTTAGAAAAACTTGCAACTGAAAAGTGTTGCATACCTTCAAGAAGAAAAAGTTTATTGAATCAAATTAACGATGATTGTCTTCTCTTTAATTTGATATTTTTAAAGACATTTATAATAATAATAATTTCAACGACAACATTCCAATTGGAACAAGTGGTACTTCTCTCAGATAATGAGCTGCATCCGAATATATTTTTACACTCATTGAAAGGGACCTACGGTTTAACTCCGGCTCCGAACGACAAATGCATTAGTAAGGGAAGTTTTACATAACCTAATACTCAATAACCAGTGACTAGCTGAGTTATGAGGTGAACCGTCATCCGCCTAGCATACCAGAAGTCCCAAGTTCGATCCCTGGTCAGACCCACTTGAAAAAAATAAATTTTCAAAAAAGCGGCGGTTCACCTCATAGCTCAGCTAGCCACTGGTTATTGAGTATAAGGCTATGTAAAACTTCTCTAGCTAATGCATTTGCCGTTTGGAGCCGGAGTTAAATCGTAGGTCCCTTTCAATGAGTCTAATGTGCAGTTTATATAACACAATCAGCTGACGATTAAGAGAAATTTACATGTATTTTGTTTTTGTTACAATAACAAAACACATGCATATTTCACACAATCATCAGGTGATTGTGTTCTATAAACAGCACATAAAAATAAAATCAGACGCAACTCATTGCCTGAGAGAAGTACCACTTGTTCCAATTGGAATGTTGTCGTGGAAATTATTACATTATTTGTATAGATTATTAAACTTAAATTGAACTTTTGACGGTTTTAGGATAAGATTATTCAAACATTCATCCTTATTACGAGTATTGAAGTCATATCTTCGACAACGACAGTTTATTACTTGATTAAAGAGTTTTCTTTTAATACAATTCCTTTAATCTTGTACGAAACTGTCGTAGTTGAAGATACGACTTCGACACATCATACTCGTAATACTGATAATCTCGAAAGTATGCAACAACATTGAAAATTGCGACTACAGAGCCAAGTACTAGATTAATGGAAACACAATTTCTTTAACGAGGTACAAAACTGTCGTAGTCAATGATACGACTTTTTTAATTTTGTTGCAAACTTTTAGGAGTTTCGAGATAACTATTCTTTTAACGAGTGTCTAAGTCTTATCTTCGACTGCGACAGTTTTGTACTAGAAACAGAGTTAAGTACTAGATTAATAAAAACATAATTTCTTTAATGAAGGTCAAAGCTGTCGCTGTCAAAGATACGGCTTTTTTAACTTTGTTGCATACTTTTAGGAGTTTCGAGATAATTATCCTTTTAACTAGTGTCGAAGTCTTATCTTCGATTGCGACAGTTTTGTACACTAAACAGAGTTAAGTACTAGATTAATAAAAACACAATTTATTTAATGAAGTACAAAGCTGTCGTTGTCGAAGATACGGCTTTTTAAATTTTGTTGCATACTTTTTGAAGTTTCGAGATAATTATTCTTTTAACGAGTGTCGAAGTCTTGTACTAGATTAAAGACAATTTTGTACTAGATTAAAGAAATTGTGTTGATGTTTTCTTAAACCTAGTAGTTAACTGTCGTAGTCGAAGATAAGTCTTCGACACTCGTTAATTTTTAATTATCTCGAAATTCCTAAAAGTATGCAAAAGAATTAAAAAAAAAACAGAATTTGAAAACTTCGACGTATTATTTCGAATCTCCTAAAAGTATGCAATCAAATTTAAAAATAGCAATTTGACATACAATTCTTGGCTTTAATATTATATAACCTCCTAAGAGTATGGGGTATACTATAGTTTAGTTGTTTAATTATATAATTAGTGTTAATTCGGTATTTAGAAATCTGGACTCTATTATTTTCCTTCAAAATCTGGCATCTTCCCTTACTCACACTTTTGAAGAAAACATAATTTTTTGTTGCGTTACGACTTAACAAGGTAACCGACAAAAACTTTGAAATAACACTTCGGTTACCACCTTTTTTTGTGGGTATTATTTTGTATATATATACACGATTATTATATATATTGTATTTATGTACATAAATGTCTATTTTTGGTACTTTTGTTATTTTTTCTTGGCTTTTGTTTGCAGAAAAAATGCGTATATGAATAATATAAGGAATATAATAAAATGTTAACCTCCTTAAAGTATGCTTTGATTTTTTGTGAATGCTTGAGCCTAAATATATACTATACTTTTTGACTAATATAAACTGAAATTTAAATTATTTTATTTAATAAAAAGAGAGATTCCCTTAGAGTGTTGGAAAATAAGTGTTAATCTTTATTATTATTCAATTAATTTAATCAATTTATTAAGAATTTTTGTCACAGAAAGCCGAGAGAGCGAGATAGTGTGTAAAAAAGAGAGTAAAGAAAATAAACAAAAAGTGAGCAAGAAAAATTTAACGTTTTACTTAAATGTTAATTGTTGTTGTTATCCTTAATGTTTAACTTTGTGTGAATAATTAAAGCAAAAATTAAAAAGCGTATCAATAAAAAGTTAAAGAAATTTTTTTTGGAAAAAATTTAAAACCTCACACTCAATTGTTTGTTATTTTCTTCAATTTAATTCAGTTTTCGTTGAGCAGAAATTGAAACGTTTCCTTATGATCGGCTCATTTTGGAATTTGTGTAGAGCGTGCCCATCAATGCCGGTTGACAAGGTGAGTAACACTCCAAAACCAATATTTTTTCTAGTCCAAACCTTAAGCCATAAATAAACTTAATGACTTTGGACATTATTAAAATTAGTTTCTAAATTTTCTGGTACTTATTCATTCTACCGTGAGGTACTTTTTTTTTTGGTATTAAGCAGGCCATTGGGTCATAATATAACCAAACGGCTCGTATCGTCGTATTCGTCGTTGGAAACAATTGTTGGTAGTTTTTGTTGCTGCTGTTTGTGATGTTGCTGTTGTATGTTGTTCTAAGTGATTTCATACTGCAGTATTTTTTTGTTTTGTTTTTGTATCCAAAAGCCTTTTTTTCTAGACTACAAAACAACAAAAAACAAACTAACAAAAAAAATATATAAGTAAAATAAAATAAACCTACAATTGCAGTTGTGTTGTTAGACATGTTAAAACATGCTAAAGCTTGTTGTTTCTTGCTGTTGTTGCCATTGTATGTTTAAGGATAATAAGGTCGTTACATAAAGTTTTATACCAATAAATTTCTACCACTAGACATACACAACTTAACCTAACATTAACTAAAAATATTTAAAATTTTTTATAAAAAAACTCCCTTTTCAAAAGAAAAAAACTTCAGTTCAATCGCCCTAAAAGTAGTTGGCACTTTTTTAAAGCTTCATTTTTTACGTTTTATTATTTTTTTTTTTTTTGGTTAACCATTGCAAGCCAAACTTTTTCCTCAAATCCCTCTACCACTTGACTTCTTTCCTATTTGTTATGCAAAAGTGTATTTAATCCTAAAGTTTGCATGAATCAAACGCCTGAAATTAGGCTGAATTTTCTTGTTTTATCAAAGCAAATGTAACAATAGGGAATTTATACACAAATACTTGCATATCTTAAGTACAACAAACACCTAAAAGTATGCAAATAATAAATTGGCAAAAGCCTTTTTTTCCCCATAGGTATTCTCAGTGTGTTTGGTATATCAAAGAGGAAGTCAGGTTTTTTTCCCTTAATGAAAAATACAATATTTTTGAGTTTGGTGTGTGTGTGTCACTATTAGGGTGGTTCAAAATTATCAAAAACATGTCAAAAGTACTATATTCGATCAAGTCCGACCATGCGATAGCCTTCACCACTAAGGTCAAGGTATTATTTTTCCTCTATAAAAACAAAGTACCTGGTTGACCGAGCCATGCACGGGGCTTTATGATAAAAATTTTGGGGCAAATTTTAATGTTTTTATATATTTTATTTTATACATTTACAGTTTAACTCATTTAAAATAATTTTGGAAATTGGTCATATCAACAGAAACCTCCGTCGACTCATGCTCAACAACTTTGCTAAAGATTATAGTCTGATCAAATGCACCGTTTACGATTTAATTCATTTTGAGTAGTTTTCAGTGGCGCCACCTGAAGTCGTTCATACCACTAAGAAACCTTCAGCTGCTTATGCGTAACAACTTTATGATCATAACATGATCATATGCACAGTTTACGATTTAATTCACTTTGAGTAATTTTCAGTGGCGCCACCTGTCGGACTTTGGCCATTCTAATTAATAAACCTTCTTCGGATTATCCGCAACAACTTTGCTAAAGATTATAGCATGATTAAATGTACAGTTTACGATTAAATTGACTTTGAGTAAATTTCAGTGGCGCCACCTGTCGAAATTTCTTCATACCAACTAAGAATCAAATGCACAGTTTACGATTTAATTCATTTTGAGTAGTTTTCAATGGCGCCACCTGAAGTCGTTCATACCACTAAGAAACCTTCATCTGCTTATGCGTAACAACTTTATGATCATAACATGATCAAATGCGCAGTTTACGATTTAATTCACTGTGAGTAATTTTCAGTGGCGCCACCTGTCGGACTTTGGTCATTCTAATTAAAAACCTTGCCGGCTTATCCGCAACATCTTTGCTAAAGAGTTCACGGCTTACTATTCTATAAAGAACATACATACAGACAAACATTCATTTGTTTTAAAGTTATAACATTACTAATTTTTTCCCCTAATTTCAAAAAGTTCCATATGTATAATTGGTACTTCTTTGGTACCAATTGAATTCGGTACATTTTATTAAAACGCAGTTAACATAATTTTCTTATTCATATTGCTGTTAATTTATCAGTTTATCCCTTTTTTACCCATTTTGGCCACAAAATCAAAAAAGTACCAAGTACGTGTTCAATATTTCTTTCACATCTGTTGACTGCAATAGTTCCTTTCTAAATTCTTTGGTTTAAAAGATAAGAGTGGGTTAAAAAAGTACCAAAAAAAACTATTTTCACCCTTTTTTTACCCCCTATCGGACATAGTTGTGAACCGCCGTGGTGTAGCAGGTTAGTCATCCGCCTAGCATACCAGAGGTCCCAAGTTCAATCCCTGTCAGACCCACTTGAAAAAAATTAATTTTCAAAAAAGCGGCAATTCACCTCATAACTCAGCTAGCCACTGGTTATTGAGTATTAGGCTATGAAAGACTTCTCTAACTAATGCATTTGCCGTTCGGAGCCGGCGTTAAAACGTAGGTCCCTTTCAATGAGTCTAAAAATAGAATCGGATGCAGCTCATTGTCTGAGAGAAGTACCCCTTGTTCCAATTGGAATGTTGTCGGGGAATTATATATATATATATATATATATATATATATATATATATATATATATATCGGACATAGTTTCAAAAAAGTACCAAAAACCTGTCCGATTATTTTCATAGCTGTTAGAAACGTTATTTTAATTTTGTTTTTATACTTATTACTTTAGGAGATATAACGTTTTAGATTTTTTTCCCCTTTTTACCCACTCTAAGAGGGTAATTAGAGGCAAAGGTTCCAAAAGTCCCTTCTTCTTCGACCTAAACATCAAAAAATCCTACTGTCCAAATTTTATCAAAATCGTTAGTGCCGTTTTCGAAGGACTGACATCGCTAAATCGACATAGAAAATGATTCTAAGCCTATTGGTATTCTAAAAGGTGAGTCTAGGACAAGTATTTCTATGCATTACATACATCATACAATCGATTACACAGGGATGATCTCTAACAGAGCTAAGAAAGTTCGATTATGGGGAACGAGTTCCCTGATTTCGTCTGAGCACACTCCAAAGTAGTAACGATAGAATAGTGAGACGCAACGCACACTGCGACGGTGCTCCACTCTCCTGCAATCTGTCGAGAAGCTCCAAAATGGACTTTGAAGCACTGGCCCATATATGAGAGTTGAATTCCATTTTCGGTCGGATATAGGTGATTTGTCCAAAGGGCATCACATTTAGTTCTCATTCCCTGAATATCAAGAGCATCTGATTCTTCAACATTTACACCGGCCATTAGTACAGATGAAGTAACATGATTTGGCGTGCGTTTATGCGTAAACATACAACATTGAGTTTTCCGTGCATTAAAATCACGACCCCATTCTGAAACTGTTTCTAAATCGCGGTTTAATTATTCATTCATATTTTGTCTTATAGTGTCAACCTCTAATAGGGTTGGTCTATAATTGAATGAATATGAATGGCACATGTGCTACTGTCATCTGGAAGTTTGACGTGCTAGGTCATTTATAAAGATAAGAAATAGAGCAGAAGAACAGAGCCTTGCGGTACCCATAAATTAATCTTCAACTCGTTTGATGAGAACCCATCTATAACGACTCTCTGAAGAAGCTCGATAAAAATCGAGAAAAGTTATTACCGACACCAAAATCAATAAGTTTTGACAGAAGTGCTCCGTGTCACACTCTTTCAAACGCCAACTACTTTCGCCAAACCGGTTGTATTGATTAACAATATTTTCTCGATTGTAAGGCTAGCATATCTCCCATAGAGCGACCGCTTCCAAAATCCGTACTAGCGGTCGCCTAGTAGGTTGTAAGATGCCATTTATTAAATAAGATGGTGGTAACCATACTCTGCATAACTTTGAAGAGTGCAGAACAAATTGCTGTTGTATGGTAATTTTCAGGGTTATTACCTCCAACCTTTTTGGGGATTGGGGTAACATTAGCACCCTTCCAACACCGAGAAAATTTACGCTCAAGTGCCAAACAAAACTGCTTCAAGACCCGTGTGTAAATACCATCCAGCTCTGGAGACTTGTTTATATTGAGATCCGCTGTCTATACTATGCACTGTTGCTTATTCAAGACTTTATCCAAAATATTTAGAAATCCATTTCGGTTTAGAAGAATCTATGTAATATAGTTCATGTTTCAGGAATTTATGCAGTTCCATAGTATTTTTTAAAAAGTCTCTACTTACAATCTTTATTGAATGCAGCGCTAAAGCCTCCGTTATCAGTTAGAGTTGTTGTCTGTACTAAGCAATATCGATTATCTTAAACTTCATCCAAAATACAGAGTAATACCTAGTCCATATTTTTTTTAGAGTTGCTGTCTGTGCTAAGTATTGTTCATGACTGTTTCCAAAACGTTGTAATATCACTTTATTTTGGTTAAGAAGAATATTTTTACATATTTCAGGATATCATGCAGTTCCCCAATATTTGATTAAAAATTTCTTTTAATTAAGCGTAGAACTAGTTATGTATTTTAGTTTATGCCTCTGAAATTTGTCAGCCGATGTTAATGCAAAATTAATACAGAGATATTGTGGTCTCGATTTGTTTTCTGAACACGTCAATTTTTCTTTAATTGGATTAAATTAAGTTAAGTTTAATCATAAGCCTATTGTTTCTTTAATATATGCTATATCATTCAGATTATAAAGTCAATCAAGTACTTTCGTAGACGATATTATCTGGATTTATTGCATAAAAATGCAGCGCCATCTGGTGTTGTTTATTCCACCACATAAGATGGCAGGCTTTTATATGCGTTTTATATCGATAATGATCGAAGCTCCCATTTATTTTATAAAATAGCTCTATAAATTTATGTGTGTGAAGTTAGATTTGAAATTTATAACCCTAGACACAAACCAATGCTTTCAACAGAGCACTGTTATGTAGTTAACACAGCTCTGTTAAGAACCGAAAATAAGGGTAATACACAAGGAATACGAATTTGTAGTGAACCAGGCAACCTGGACGGACAAATGGGTTTTGGATTGTAGCTGAGGATATTATCTACGGGCACTGATAGTCAGAGTATTGTTACGTTATTCCTTTAAAAACGTGTGAGGAATTCTTTTTGTAAACAACCAAAAACAAAATTAAACAAGTAAGAAAGTGCTATAGTCGGTCAAGCCCGACCATACGATACCCTTCACCACTAAGGTCAAAAGTGTTATTTTTCCTATATAAAGACAAATATTTGATAAGTTTTGCCAACATACAAACATTTTCTCAAAACTTATATATTTCAGCTGCTTCCGACATTTGGACTTATATGAGAGCTAGGGTCAAATATGGACCGATTATCTCGAAATTTGGCAAATTTATTACAGTTGTTACAAAAATTATGTATGCAGAAAATAAACTTAAAATTCCCATTATCTTCAGATTTACGAGCGTTTTAGTGATTTTTGTCTCATTTAGTGCGTTTTTAAAGAAAAGTTTGTATGGGAGCTATGGTCAAATGTGGACCGATTTTAACGAAATTTGGTATAGTGATTTAGGTTTACATAAGCAGTATTTGATTTAAATTTCGTGAAAAAATATTGATATTTGTGGCCAAACTATCAATTCCGGGAAGTGGGACCTATGGGAGGTACTATAAATAATGGACCGGTTTTGACGAATTTCAATAGCCGTGGTCCCATTATCAAAAAAATTATCTGTTCATCAAATTATCTTTAGAATTGCGACCTGTAGTTTGATTACAAGGTTTACATGGGGGTCCAGCCAGCCAGCCAGACGGACGAACGGACGGACGGACATAGCTAAATCGACTCAGAAAGTGATTCTAAGTCTATTGGTATACTAAAAGGTGGGTCTAAGACAAATATTTCCATGCGTTACATACATCAGCACAAACTTATAACACCCTTTCCACCTATGGTGGTGAAGGGTATAAACACTTTATGTAGTTTTACAAAGTTATATTTTCATTAACTTAAGAGTTTCACAAAAAACTGTAAACAAACTTCACAAAACTGCTTTACAACTATTCTTAGTCATACTCTTTTCTTATACGCGTCTCAATTAAAACTGTTTCCATAATATTCGTCCATTGGTCTTATTTAGTAGAGAAGAGAGTTTCTAGCATTTTCTGCAGACGTAAACAAAGATCTGCTGTTTTTCATTACACTAACAATGTGGCCCACGAAAGTTCAAGCATGATCCAATACATTCTCGCATGATCAAGAACACACTCACACATACGTTGTGCAAATAGAAGTTAACAGTAACAGAGATGGAGAATGAAGATAAAACGGAAAAAAGTTGCTATACTCTTCACAGCAAATAAGAGAAACATGTTGCTCTTCTTATAGACCCAAACAGAATAACAACAACATCAAGAGAAACATTCTAGAAAACTAGGGGAAGAAAAAGTAGTGAACTTTGCACAATGGGGCGGATAACTTAAAAACTCGTGACAATATATAACAGAGTGAGTTGGTAGGAGCAATTAACAGTTTTTAAAAATATTAAATGTGATATTTTGCTAAGGGAAGATCGCAGATTTCCAGGAAAGAAGGCAACGTGGGCGAACAAATGCGGTATCGAGTTGTGGCTAATGATGTTTCCTATGTGTACCCATAAACTGAAACTCTAACAGAGCGAGTTGCTAGGAGTTATAAATATCTTTTAAAAAAATATACTCCCTTAGTATAGTCTCACAGACTATACTAAGGGAGGATTCCAGATTCCATGGAAACAAGGCAACGCAACCGACTTTACGCACACAACAGACACTTTCTTAAGCAAATTAAATGGAATAAATAATAAGAATTCGGAATGAAAAAGTAGAAAACTTCACGTCAATTCAAGAATTTATATGTCATTTTACATTGAGTTACGGAAGTTCGGGATACGGAATAAGAAATGTATGCAATTTTGTTCGAGTTAGGGAAGTTCATGTTACGAAAGTTCTATTTCTTTATTTATTATGATGAAATTTTTAATCTTGATAGCGTATAATACTAGTTTAAACATTAATGAATGTGTCTAAATGTTACTCTTCATAGGTCAGCAACCAAATCGCCACACTAGTTATTGATCGAAAATCTAGACTTTTAAGCAAATATTGTGTAACATACCTTAGGGATTTTCAAAACAATTTATTTTGCAAGAAATTTCATAAAATGTTTGTTCCCGTACTCTAACGAAACTACCCAAAATAATCCGTCAGAAATTATTGTCAGAAATTACTAAAAAAATAACAATTTGTACTGAAAAATTTACATGTGAACACATTTGAATAAGTTTGGGTTGTTTCGTTAAAGTACGGAAACGAACATATAAAGTTTGATATCTAAATAATAATATATCAGTTTGTTTGTCAAAATATTTTGTTTAAATTCATTTTTTTCACTATCAGGGAACTTTTGACAAATATATATAATAAGATGCTCCTAAAAGTATGCTACATGAATGTTTCTAAAATATGTTACATTTCGATCGTTCGCCGCATTCGATGGTGATTTGGTTCCAGACTTGAGGTACTCGTGGTTGAGTTTTTCGGTGTTTTCGAAACTCTTTGTAACGAAGGCCATTCTATTGACAAGTTAAAACTTAGCATTTAACTTTTTAACACAAACTTCATGATTTATTTATAGAAACTCCTTAAAATATAATATAAAAGTCTTTAAAGTATAATTAAAAAAATACCTCGATTCAAACGGAAGTCTCGATTTGTCTTAATTTTCTTTTACAATTTTAAATGAAATAAACATTTTCTAAAGTCAGTTCCCAAACAAATTCACTGCCTACCTTTAGGTTTTGCCATTTAAATAGTATACGTTGCCGACTTTTAGGTGTGCTTACAATTGCATATAAATTTACATAGACTCATTCATTCAATCAAACATTTCTTCAAACGTTAGATGCTAATTTATAAAATTACTATTGATTTTCTATTTTAGGTTTCCTTTTTAAATACATATATAAGTATGTGTGTAAATATAAGTATGTAAATATGTATATGTATGAAAAGAAAAGTTTCCATTACGGATATTTCTTTTACTTGTTTTTAACAAAAGATTCTATTTTTTTTCTTCTTATAATAATGACGCATCCTATTCAGTTTTTTTTTGTACTTAAGCAATTTTTTCATACACTTATTTTTTACGCAATTTTTATATTGTAATAAGAAATTTTCTTAGAGAAAAACAAGACCATAAAACATTTAGTTCTTAGTTCTAAGGGTTCTAAGGAAAAAGAAGATAAAATTTTAAATATCATACAAATAAAACTGCTAAAACAGCAGAATAAGGAAACAACAATGAACAAGTGGATGGACGGTTGGTTGGTTAGATTTTAATGAAGAAAAAAGAAAAATTACAAAAATCAATAACATATGATAGAGTGGTATTCAATTGCAAAAAAAAAAAACGAAACAGAAAAATACTATAGGGATATTTGGAATAAAATGAAATGACTTTTTAAAACAAATGACAGCAAAAATGACAGCAACAACAATAACAGCAATAAGCAAGAAATTTGTATTCAAAAGCAAAAAGGAAATAGAAGAATAAATAGCAGAAAACCTGCGACAAGTGGTGGCAAGTTAAAGGAATAAAATTGAGCTGAATTATTAAAAAAAAGGAAATGAAGAGAAAGAGATTTAAATAAGGAGAAACAGAGCGTAATGAAAACAACACCCTGTATTCAATCAAAAGAGTGATTTTAAAGAAATAGAGAAAGTTAGAGAATTTTTAAAAGAGCCTAAAACTAGGCAATGAATTTCTTTATTTCTTGTTAAAAATGAATTTCTTTGCTATATTGAAACAAATGAAAAGAATAAAATTCTTTTGAGTTTATTATAGAGAGAGAATAGTATTATTTTCTAGAGAAGCCTAAAACCAGGCAATGGTTTTTAGCAAAATGAATTTCTTGCCTTTTAAGGAGAAATTTACTGGAAAGGTAAAGGTATACTAAGTCAGCAAGGAAGTGAGTTTTAACAAGAGAGAGAGGGAGTGAGAGAGAGAGGAAGTGAGAGAGAGAGCAAGAGAGTAGTAACTTAAGTGAGAGCGTAATTATTTTGGCAAAGAGCTTAGAATTCATATTTCAAATATATACCGCATGTGTTGTTAAAAGAACTTATGACCGAACAAAATAAAAGGATAAAAGAAAAAATTAACATTTTCTTTACCGTATGACTGGAGCCGGCTTTTGCTAGTTTGCTATATATATATTTTTTGTTCATTTTTCGAGAGGTTTGAGCATGTTGAAGGCTAAAGTATAACAAAATTACACTGCAGAAACAACAAATAACTAAAAGCAAATACAAAAACAAGCTAAAACATTATAAAAAGGATATACTACTAAAATGTAAGGGAAAAAGGACATCAAAAATTGTTTATAGCTAAGAGTATGTTGGTTTGTGTCTGTGTATGAGTTGTAATATGATTACTATTACATCAGCATGTTCTAAAAAAAAAATGAAAGGAGAAAACCTTATTACTTAACAAGCAAACATCAAACCATTCATCCAACCATCTATCCATCCAACCCCGTTAGCAACCAAACAACCTACAAACTTGGGTCATTTCAAACCTCGTTAGTTTGTCTCTTTATAATGTTCATATGTATTTTAATATAGAGCATAAAATGGACTACAAGCAAGAGACCATGCTTTTGATATTAATGATGGAATCATGTCATGTCAGAATCACTAAAGGCAAAGTGTCATAGAAAATATCGTGCATTTTAATTTTATTATCCCAAAAACGCCGGTAATAAATGGGCTCACCATGGGATATTTACTTAACATTCCAAAATTATATATATTATAAAATTATATCTCAATACACACACAAAACCTCCGAAATCTTTTTCACTATGACTCATCCATCGAAAAAATATTTTTCTTCTTTTTTTTTGTCGTTTTTATAGTTATATTCGAAAAAGGGAAGTTTTTCTTTGCATTAAAGGCAAACTAATCATTTCTACAATAGTAAAGAATATCGCATACATTTAGTTAGCTTCCGGCTTCGTTGTTGTTTTAAGAACTTTTTCATTTTTTTCTATATTTAATATATTTTTCTTGCTGTTTGGCAAAAAGGTCAAATGAATATATATATGTATGTATTTTCTAGGATATTTTAGTTAAGAAACTATATAATAAAAAATTTTAAGGAAATTTTAGAAACCTTTGGAAAATAATTTGCTATAACTATTTCTGAAGTAAAATTAAATATTTTTAGGTTTCAAACGTGACTTCCCAAAAGTTTTAAAAAACTTTTTTTCCTTAAACTCATGCTCCTTTTAGTATTACCTACTAAAAAACCCTTACCCCTAGAAATTTAAAAAATTTAATTTTACCCCTATTTATGTACATAAAAAAATTTATTTTATTCACCCTTAATAACATACTTACATACATTTAAATGAGTTAATAATTTCAAATTAACACACTAAACAAATTACCCTACAATGCAAAATTATTGAGAAATACTTTGCACAAAGGGGCAGAATAGTAAAAACAATTAAAATACAATTTTAAGAATTCAAAGACTTAAAGAAGTTGAAAGAAAATTTTTCAAAAATTTCCTATTTTTATGGAAACTTTTTTAATAATTTCCTATTTTTATAGGAAATTTTTGCAAAAAATTTCCAATTTTTATAGGAAATTTTTCAAAAAATTCCTATTTTTATAAGAAATAATTAAAAAATTTACTATTTTTATAGGAAATATTTCAAAAATTTACTATTTTTAAAGGAAATTTTTTAAAAATTTACAATTTTTAAAGGAAATTATTCAAAAATTTACTATTTTTAAAGGAAATTTTTCAAAAGTTTACTATTTTTATAGGAAATTTTAAAAAAATTGACTACCTCTATAGGAAATTTTTCAAAAATTTACCATTTTTATAAGAAATTTTTCAAAAATTTCCTGTTTTTATAAGAAATTTTGCAAAAATTTACAAAAATTTTCTATTTGTTTTTAATAGGAAATTTTCCAAAAATTTCCTATTTTTATAAAAAATTTTTCAAAAATTTACTATTTTTATAGGAAATTTTTCAAAAATTTACTATTTTTATAAGAAATTTTGCAAAAACTTACTATTTTTATAAGAAATTTTTCAAAAATTTACTATTTTTATAAGAAATTTTGCAAAAATTTACCATTTTTATAGGAAATTTCACAAAAATTTACCATTTTTTTAATAAGAAATTTTCCAAAAATTTCCTATTTTTATAGAAAATTTTTCCAAAATTTCCTATTTAAATAGTAAATTTTTAAAAAATTTTATATTTTTATAGGAAATTTTTCTAAAAATTTCTATTTTTATAGAAAATTTTTCAAAAATTTTCTATTTTTATCGGAAATTTTAAAAAAATTCCCTATTTTTATAGGAAAATTTTCAAAAATTTACTATTTTTATAGGAAATTTTTCAAAAATTTACTATTTTTATAGGACAATTTACTATTTTTATAGGAAATTTTTCGAAAATTTACTATTTTTTTAGGAAATTTTACTATTTTTATCGGAAATTAAAAAAAAAAATGTCCAATTTTTATAGGAAAATTTCCAAAAATTCCTATTTTTACAAGAAATTTTTAAAATATTTACTATTCTTGTAGGATATTTTTCAAAAATTTACTATTTTTATGGGAAATTTTTCAAAAATTTACTATTTTTATAGGAAATTTTTTAAAAATGTACTATTTGTATAGGAAATTTTTCAAAAATTTACTATTTTTATAGGAAATTTTTCAAAAATTTACTATTTTTATATGAAATTTTACTATTTTTATAGGAAATTTTTTAAAAATTTACTATTTTTATAGGAAAATTTTCAAAAATTTAATTTTTTTAGAGGAAATTTTTCGAAAAATTCCAATTTTTATAGGATATTTTTCGAAAAAATTTTATCTTTATAGGAAACTTTTCTAAAAATTTCTATTTTTATGGAAAACTTTTCAAACATTTACTATTTTTATAGGAAATTTTCCAAAAAATTCCTATTTTTATAGGAAATTTTTGAAAATTTTACTATTTTTATAGAAAATTTTTCAAAAATTTACTAATTTTGTAGGAAATTTTTCAAAAATTTACTATCTTAAGCGATAATTTTTCAAAAATTTATTAGTTTGGTAGGAAATTTTTCAAAAATTTCCTATTTTTATAGGAAATTTTCCAAAAATTTTTCAAAAATTTCCTATTTTTATAGGAAATTTTTCAAAAATTTCCTATTTTTATAGGAAATTTTTCAAAAATTTCCTATTTTTATAGGAATTTTTTCAAAAATTTCCTATTTTTATAGGAATTTTTTCAAAAATTTCCTTTTTTTTATAGGAATTTTTTCAAAAATTTCCTATTTTTATAGGAATTTTTTCAAAAATTTCCTATATTTATAGGAATTTTTTCAAAAATTTCCTATTTTTATAGGAATTTTTTCAAAAATTTCCTATTTTTATAGGAATTTTTTCAAAAATATCCTATTTTTATACGAAATTTTTCAAAAATTTCCTATTTTTATGGGAAATTTTTCAAAAATTTCCTATTTTTATGGGAAATTTTTCAAAAATTTTATAGGAAATTTTTCAAAAATTTCCTATTTGATAGGAAATTTTTTAAAAGTTTCCTATTTTATAGGAAATTTTTCAAAAATTTCCTATTTTTATAGTAAACTTTTTCAAAGATTTCTATTTTTATAGGAAACTTTTCAAAAAGTTTATATTTTTATAGGAATCTTTTCAAAAATTTCCTATTTTTATCGGATAGTTTTCAAAAATTTACTATTTTTATCATAATTTTTTAAAAATTTCCTATTTTTATAGTTTACGTTATTCCACTATATATAACAAAAAAAATTTTCCTATTATAATTAAAATTTCTTCAAGACAATTGAGCTAAAATATTGCGGTTTTTAACAAAAGGTAACCCCCTCTTCTCACAGCATCACATTTTTATTTAAGCAATTAAACTTTGATTTATTTTTATATTTTATTCTCAGAATAAAACCATTTTTTTAATATCACTTTCAAATGTTTTTTTTTCCTTTCGTGTGAAAATGAAATGTGACACCGAAAGCATTAAAAGTTGAAGGAAAAGGCAACGAAAAAAATCTGCTTCCTAAGTTAAAAAAGCAGATTGTTTTTCACAAAGACGATTTAGCCCCGAAAAAAACCCTGAACTACTCGACTCTATTCTCAAATATAAAACTCGTTGGCTGCTGTCGCTTGAACAAAAGAGCAAAAGTGCTCTAATGTGTTTGTTAGGTTCTTCTAGGAATTTTTTATTACACATTTTTTATTAAAAAAGAATTGCATAAATACCAAAAAAACAGGAAAATTTTAATGTAAAAGTAATTGTAATCCCTAAATCAAAAATGTGTAAAAAAAATGTGATTGCGATTAAAAGCAAAAACCCCGAAAATGTCGTAAACTACGACAAAAGGGTCTAAAAAGAGGGAGATAGAGTATTAAAAACAAACCATTATGTCATACAAAAGAAAACGCATACAACAACAAAAAACAATGAGGAAGTGTAGAAGAAGAAAAACCTAAATGACCATCAGAAAACCGTTATAATGGTCCATTTGTGTGGGTATGAGCGACAAAGGGTATAAAAAAGCACTTATTGCAACCAGATGTTCTTAACTTTTTTTTTAATAAGGAATATTTCAAAAATTGTGTCAATTGAAAATTTTTGAAAAATTTCCTATAAAAATAGAAAATTTTTGAAAAATTTCCTATAAAAATAGAAAATTTTTGAAAAATTTCCTATAAAAATAGAAAATTTTTGAAAAATTTCCTATAAAAATAGAAAATTTTTAAAAAATTTCCTATAAAAATAAAAAATTTTTAAAAAATTTCCTATAAAAAAATAGAAAAATTTTGAGAAATTTCCTATAAAAATAGAAAATTTTTGAAAAATTTCCTATAAAAATAGAAAATTTTTGAAAAATTTCGTATAAAAATAGAAAATTTTTGAAAAATTTCGTATAAAAATAGAAAATTTTAGAAAAATTTCCTATAAAAATAGAAAATTTTTGAAAAATTTCCTATAAAAATAGAAATTTTTTGAAAAATTTCCTATAAAAATAGAAAATTTTTGAAAAATTTCGTATAAAAATAGGAAATTTTTGAAAAGTTTCCAAAAATTAGGATTTTTTTGAAAATTTTTCTATAAAAATAGGAAATTTTTAAAAAATTTCCCATAAAAATAGGAAATTTTTTAACAATTTTTATAGAAAAATTTTCAAAAATTTTATATTTTATATTTAGGATATTTTTGAAAAATTTCCTATAAAAAAGGCAATTTTTAAAAAATCCCATAAAAATAGAGAAAATTTTTTATGAAAATTTTATATAGAAAATTTTTCGGTATAAAAATTTTATTTTGAAAATTTTTCGTTATAAAAATTTTATATAGAAAATTTTTCGGTATAAAAGTTTTATATAGAAAATTTTTCGGTATAAAAGTTTTATATAGATAATTTTTCGGTATAAAAGTTTTATATAGAAAATTTTTCGGTATAAAAATTTTATATAGAAAATTTTTCGGTATAAAAATTTTATATAGACAATTTTTCGGTATAAAAATTTTATATAGAAAATTTTTCGGTATACAAATTTTATATAGAAAATTTTTCGGTATAAAAATTTTATATAGAACATTTTTCGGTATAAAAATTTTATATAGAAAATTTCTCGGTATATAAATTTTATATAGAAAATTTCTCGGTATATAAATTTTATATAGAAAATTTTTCGGTATAAACATTTTATATAGAAAATTTTTTGGTATAAAAATTTTATATAGAAAATTTTTCGGTATAAAAATTTTATTTTAAAAATTTTTCGTTATAAAAATTTTATATAGAAAATTTTTCGGTATAAAAATTTTGTAGAGAAAATTTTTCGGTATAAAAATTTTATATAGAAAATTTTTCGGTATAAAAATTTTATATAGAACATTTTTCGGTATAAAAATTTTATATAGAACATTTTTCGGTATAAAAATTTTATATAGAAAATTTTTCGGTATAAAAATTTTATATAGAAAATTTTTCGGTACAAACATTTTATATAGAAAATTTCTCGGTATATAAATTTTATATAGAAAATTTCTCGGTATATAAATTTTATATAGAAAATTTTTCGGTAGAAACATTTTATATAGAAAATTTTTTGGTATAAAAATTTTATATAGAAAATTTTTCGGTATAAAAATTTTATTTTGAAAATTTTTCGTTATAAAAATTTTATATAGAAAATTTTTCGGTATAAAAATTTTGTTGAGAAAATTTTTCGGTATAAAAATTTTATATAGAAAATTTTTCGGTATAAAAATTTTATATAGAAAATTTTTCGGTATAACAATTTTATATAGAAAATTTTTCGGTATAAAAATTTTATATAGAAAATTTTTTGGTATATAAATTTTATATAGAAAATTTTTCTGTATAAAAATTTTATATAGAAAATTTTTCGGTATAAAAATTTTTATATAGAAAATTTTTTGGTATATAAATTTTATATAGAAAATTTTTCGGCATAAAAATTTTATATAGAAAATTTTTCGGTATAAAAATTTTATATAGAAAATTTTTCGGTATAACAATTTTATATAGAAAATTTTTCGGTATAAAAATTTTATATAGAAAATTTTTCGGTATAAAAAATTTATATAGAAAATTTTTCGTTATAAAAATTTTATATTGAAAATTTTTCAGTATAAAAATTTTTTATAGAAAAGTTTTTGGTATACAAATTTATATCGAAAATTTTTCGGTATGAAAATTGTATATAGAAAAGTTTTTGGTATAAAAATTTTTTATAGAAAATTTTTTGTTATGAAATTTATTTAATTTTTTTTTGTATAAAAATTTTTCTATAGAACATTTTTTGGTATAAAAATTTTATAAAAAAAATTTTTTCGGTATAAAAATTTTATATAGAAAATTTTTTGGTAGAAAAGCTTTTCTATATACAAAAATTTTTTCGGTATAAAAATTTTTATAGAAAATTTTTTCGATAAAAATTTTCCACAGAAAATTTTTCAGTTTAAAATTTTTAATAGAAAATTTTTCTATAGAAAATTTTTGGCTATAAAAATTTTATATAGAAAATTTTTCGGTATAAAAATTTCATAAAGATAATTTTTTCGTATAAAAATTTTATATAGAATATTGTTCAGTATACAAATTATATATAGAACAATTTTCGTTACAAAAATTTTATTAAGAAACTTTTTCGGTATAAAAATTTTATTTAGACAATTTTTCGTTATAAAAATTTTATATAGAAAATTTTTCGGTATAAAAATTTTATAAAGAAAATTTTTCAGTATAAAAGTTTTTTATAGAAAAATTTTCGGTATAAAAATTTTTTATAAAAAATTTTTCGATATAAAAATTTTTTAATAGAAAATTTTTTGGTATACAAATTTTTCGGTTTAAAATTTTTTTTTTTTTTTAGAAAAAAATTTTCTTTTGAAAATTCACCACTTTAAGATTCCCTGCCTTAAAGAATTTGGTTTTTCTGTACAAAGGTTTTGCATTTTTGCACTTTTTGTTTAAAGCCGTATTATTTTCTTTTATACATTATTTTTTTATTCACTTATTTTATTGTTATTATTATTATTTTTCTGTTTTTGTAACTTTATTATTTATTTTTTTTTGTAAATTTTATGGTTACAGTTCATGCATCAGCAACACTAAATACCAGTGCACAAAGTAGTACGTCTATCCAACATTGGGCCATGCAAAAACTTAAATGAAATTCAAACTTACAAATGAGAAAAGAAAAAAAAAACGTTCAAGAAAAACAAAAACACCGATTTGCACTATGGGCAGGTGTTTTCGGTTGTGGCATGTATTGTAACTGACAGACTGTGATTTACTTATGCACATTTAATGTTGTTTGTTATTGTTTTTCTTTTGTTGCTGTTGCATTTTTCTTTTCGGCCCAAACATGTAACACAAGACATGAAAAGAAAATTAGCATTTTCACGATTTATATGAAAAGTGTGCTTCTTGTGAAAGGGTACTCTACATGCGATGGGTTAGGTAATGGTGGCAGGGTATAAGATTGGTAACAATACAAAAATGTGTTTAAGTAGATTGATACCTTAAAAGAGTTTAACGATATGTAAAACATTTCCCTTTGAAATCTTTATAGTCTCAGCTATATAGACCAATTTTGCAAATACGGTCATTCAAAATTGTTCTGTGGATTTCTATGATGTTTTTGTCGGTAACAACCCTTTTGAGCGCCCATTGCATGAATTTGCCCGTCTCATTAAAACTTTACAAACAACTTTTTAACTGATATCTTTTACTATTCCTTGAAACCTGAATCAACACTTTTCTAAGAAATCTGGGGCCAAAATGCCGCATTCGATATCGATCGAAAGCTCAGACTTTTATTTTCCTTAGGGAAAATAAAAAACAAGTAAAAAAGTGCTATAGTCGGTCTCGTCCAACCATACAATACAGCTCACCACTAAGGTCAAAGGTGCTATTTTTCCTGTATGAAGACTAAATTTTGCCATCATACAAACATTTTCCCAAAACTTTTATATTTAAGCTGTTTCCGTCATTTGGATTTATATGAGAGTTAGGGTTAAATGTGGACCGATTATCTCGAAATTTGCAAAGTTGATTACAGAAATTTTTTGAAAAATTTCCTAAAAAAATAGAAAATTTTTGAAAAATTTCCTATAAAAAAAGGACATTTTAAAAGTTTCCTGTAAAAATATTAAATTTTAAAAATTTCCTATAAAAATAAAAAACTTTAAAAATTTCCTATTAAAATAGAAAATTTCACAAATTTCCTATAAAATGGAAAATTTTAAAAATTTTCTATTTTTGGTATAAAAATTTATATACACAATATTTCGGTATAAAAATTTTTCTATAGAAAATTTTTTGGTATAAGAATTTTTCGGTATAAAAATTTTATATACAAAATTTTTTGGTATAAAGATTTTCTACAGAAAATTTCTCGGTATAAAAATTTTATATAGAAAATTTTTCGTTACAAAAGTTTTATATAAAAAATTTTTCGTTACCAAAATTTTTTATAGAAAATTTTTTGGTATAAAAATTTTATAAAGAAAATTATTCGGTATAAAATTTTTTTTATAGAAAATTTTTCGGATAAAATTTTTTATAGACAATTTTTCGGTATAAAAATTTTTTATAGAACATTTTTCGGTATAAATATTTTTCTATAGAAATCTTTTTAGTATAAAAGCTTTATATAGAAAATTTTTTGGCATAAAATTTATTTAAAATTTATTTAAATTTATTTATTTAAAATTTTTTGCTTTCCTATAGAAAATTTTTCGTTATAAAACTTTAATATAGAAAATTTTTCTGTATAAAAATTTTATAAGGAAATTTTTTCAGTATGAAAATTATATATAGAAAATTTTTCGGTTTAAACATTTTATATAGAAAATTTTTCGGTATAAAAATTTTATATAGAAAATTTTTCGGTATAAAAATTATATATAGAAAATTTTTCGGTTTAAAAATTTTATATAGAAAATTTTTCGGTATAAAAATTTTATATAGAAAATTTTTCGGCATAAAAATTTTAAAATTTTAAAAATTAAATTAAAAATTTTTCGTTATAAAAATTTTTCAGTATAAAATTTTTCATAAAACATAAATTCATGGTTCAACTAAAAATTAATTTCTTTCAAAAATTTTTTCGATAAAAATTTTCCACAGAAAATATTTTTTAGTTTAAAATTTTTTATAAAAAATATTTGCTAAATTTTGCCATCAAACAAACATTTTTTCAAAACTCATATATTTAAGCTGTTTCCGTCATTTGGATTTATATGAGAGTTAGGGTTAAATTTGTCAAGTTGATTTCAGATTTCACAAAAATTATACATGCAAAAAATAAACTCAAAATTCTTATTATCTTCGAATTTACGAGCGTTAAAGTGATTTTTTTTGGTGCGTTTTGATAGTTGTTTGTATGTGAGCTATGGTCAAATGTGGACCGATTTTAAAGAAATTTGGTACAGTGATTTTGGTTTACATAAGCATTATCTGTTTTAAATTTCATGAAAAGTATTGATATTTGTGGCCAATCTATCAATTCCGGGAAGTAGGACCTAAGGGAGGTACCCTAAATAATGGATCGATTTTGTTGAATTTCAATAGTCATGGTCCCACTATCAAGCAAATTATTTGCGCCAAATTTAATCAAATTATCTTCAGAATTTTCTTTAAATTTAAATTTGTTTAAATTTAATACAAGTAAAATTTATCGAGCATCTACTACAATTTGTCTTAAAAATTTACATTTTCGCGAAATTCTTCAATTTGAAATCGCAGGTACGGCGAAACGGTTCAAGATATCGATCTAATTTATTTCGGGTTTTATTCTCCCATTTGTCTGTTTTAACACACTGGAGAGCAAATTCTAAATTTGTAATATTTGTTGAAAAAAATTTTCAAAAAATTAAAAAATGAATTTTGAAACCGATCTGAGAAAAATGTACCATTTTGCAACATAAAAATTATTGAATTATAAATCATGTCTAACTTTGGAATTTCTTTATTTATAACATACAATTTTTGGTGCATATCCTTAGGCGCGTTTTCAAGGACATGCATTTTCGGGGGAGAACTGCAATAACTTTTAAACTACCTCATGGATTTTCATCTTTCACGATTTGAAATTAAGCTGTGTTAGTTCTCTTAAATATTTTTATTAGTTTTTCTTCTAAAAATTATTTATATTTGGTCTAAATTTCGCAAAAACTAAAAATAACCCATTTTTCCCCATACAAATACTTTGGACCCGTTGAAAGCGTTGTTTGATTTGGCTTAAAAATTCAGATCTAAATTTTTAGACCCAGTGTCACAATATTCCGTAGAAAAATATTTGAAATCAACGAAAAAAAAAATTTTCCTGTCACCCTAGCATTACATATTTACATCAGCACAAACTTATAATACCCTTTCCACCTATGGTGGTAAAGGTTATAAAAATTACAAAAAATTTAATGAAATTTGATATCTTATCCGCTTTTTTGAACTTTTAACAAATATGTTACAATGTAGTTCACTTTATATGTTATGTATTATTTAGATTATCCTAAAAGTATGCTACACAAATGTTTCTGAAATATGTTACTATTTCAATCGCTATTGAATGCGGCAACTTGGCCCCAGATTGATCTCATCCCGTCCTATTAATAACACACTTATGTCACGAACAGGACATGTGCCAACAGAGACATTCATTTCAAAATTTTAAAGCCATTATTTTCAATATCTTCTTTCAATTTATCGCATATAAATCGGACAATAGATACTTACATATCGATTTAATTAGATACCGAAAGAAGAATGATGAAAACCATTTAGCCCTATAATGCAACCAACATACACATTTCCATGTCAAATATCAACTTTTTTTCTCCCTCTGTCTTTGACTTTATCAATCATATGTTTGACACTTTTGTCATAAAAATCAATACAATCACAACGAAATGCATGACGACTGATGTTTATTCAATCTTATATACCTTTCTTCTAACTAACAATTAACCACCCAACAACCCACTACCCTTCAAATGCTTCACTAGTACTGGCATTTATGTATAAGCACCAATACCATCTTGATACTACATATAAGAGTGTGCCAGTGTATGTGTGTGTCTGTGCTTTAAACTTAATGCCGACTACTATTTAAATCAAATGACTGGATGACTGAGTGACTGACTGCCAATCATATGTTATAAACATGCAACATTTATTGTTGCCGTGTTGTATAGTCTTTTCTGTTATTGTTGTTGTCGTTGTTTCTGCTACTGCTGTTGCTGCTTTTATAATTATTTTTGTTTTGTAGGTATTTGATAATGTAAAACTTACAGCTGTTTTGCTAAAACATGCAAACAATAAACTATAAAAAACTATACATTTTTAAATACTACATTACACTAACATCTGTTTGTGTTAGAATATACATAGAAATGTTTATTGTGTCTTCATGTGTGATGGCCTTTTTACCGGCAGCGGCAAAATAACAACCACAGACACAACTGCAATAAGAAAATTTAAAATTTTTTATTTTTGTTTTCGCTTTATTTAAAGAGAAAATCTGTAATTTTTAAGAAATGAAAATTTAATTACTTTTGCCAGGAAAAGTTAACAATTGAAAATTTAAATAAGTAATTTTTTCAAGCTTTATTATAAATAGTTAATTAAGTTCATTGTTAAAATTAATCACAATGTCTTGTTAATGATCTGTGTTATTTTCGCTTTCAATTCAAATTTGAATAACTAATTAATTCATTTGTGAAGAAAAGCTAAAAGTACAGAGACAAAGAAAAGTTTTTAGACAAAGTCGCTTTGTATTATAAGATTATTATTCGCACTACATAGACTATGATAAGGTAATGACTGGTCTATGACTATACTACGATTAAACTATAACTTTACCGAACGATTCATAATCACTTCCCGACACGATTTAACAACATTTGTGAGCCCATATTTCACTATACCTCCCATGCAAACTTAAAAGTCACTTAAGTGTCCAAAAAATCATATACAGAAATGATCGGTTTTTATACCCTACACCACCATAGGTGGAAAGGGTATTATAAGTTTGTGCTGATGTATGTAACGCATAGAAATATTTGTCTTAGACTTACCTTTTAGTATACTAATAAGCATAGAATCACTTTCTGAGTCGATTTAGCGATGTCAGTCCGTCCGTCTGGCTGGCTAGACCCCCCATGTAAACCATGTTATCAAAGTACAGGTAGCAATTCTGAAGATAATTTGATGAAATATATCACAGATCACAGATTTGATGAATTTTATCAGATCGTTAGTGGGCTATTGAAATTCGTCAAAATCGATAGATTATTTATGGCAACTCCCGTAAGTCCCACTTCCCGGAATTGATATTTTGGCCACAAATATCAATATTTTTTCATGAAATTTAAAAAAAGTACTGCTTATGTAAACCGAAATCATTGCACTTAATTTCGTTAAAATCGGTCCGCATTTGACCATAGCTCCCATGCAAACTTTTCTGTTAAAACACACTAAATGGGACAAAAATCTCTAAAACGTTCTTAAATCTGAATACAATGAGAATTTTGAGTCAATTTTTTGCATAAATAATTTTTGTAAAAACTGTAATCAATTTACCAAATTTCGAGATAATCGGTCCACATTAAACCCTAGCTCTCATATAAGTTCAAATAAAGGAAACAGCTTAAATATACAAGTTTTGAGAAACTGTTTGTATGATGACAAAATTTAGTAAATATTTGTCTTTATACAAGAAAAAAAAAAAAAAACACCTTTGACCTTAGTTCTGGAGGGTATCGTATGTTCGAGCTTGACCGACTATAGCACTTTCTTACTTGTTTTTATTTAAATTGAATACAAGTAAAATTTACCAAGCATGTGTACAAATTAAAAAAAACCAAAAATTCTACGATTTCAAATCCAAAGTACGGCAAAACGGTTTTTCATATCGATGTCATTTTTTTGAGTTTAACTCTCCCACTTGTTAGTTTTGTGTTACTAGAAAGAAAATTTACTATTTGTAACATTTGTTGAACAAAATTTTAAAAAAATCAAAAAATTCTTTTTGAAACTGACCTGAGAAAAAAGTATAGTTTTCTTTTATGAAAATATCTCATTATATTTTGACAAAATTCAACATTTCAGTACTTACAGACCTTAAGGTAGAAGGCCAATGTACGCGGCAAGCGGCTGTGGGCGGCAATCAGCTGTTTTTTGATTTGTCAAATTTCAAGCGGCAATGGAAAAAAGTAGAACTTTGTTCTACTTTTCCGCACGGCAGATTTTTTCAGTGCTGCCAGATTTAATTATATCCTACTCAAATATTTTTTTATATGAACATTTTTGTAAACAAGCGCACATTTTATGTACTGGCAATACTACGACCGCCCGCAGCCGCATGCCGCGTGTATTGGCCCTGTACCTATAGAATTGTAAATGATGCCTTACTTTGGAATTTCTTTATATAAAAGTAAATTAGGCATGACGTCAAGGACACAAATTTTCGGAAAAAAATTGCAATAACTCCAAAACTACTTAATGAATTTAAAAAAAAAAAATATGAAGTTCAGCTATAACGGTATCTTATCTGGGTCCTCTAATATTTGGCATATACCTCTGCTTTACAATTAAGCTTTAAACATGTTTAATTTTATACGAATGCACTCATTCGCATACCTTAAGAAGTCATCTAGAACAGGGCCCTGAAAGGGTAAAGTGATTTGAAATAAGACTCATGATGTGATGACAAAAAGTTCCACTTTACTTTTAATACTAGCACGAGTTTTAAGTCAGGCGCCAAATCGTCGCATTCGATATCAATCGAAAACAAAGAGACTTTTAGGCAAATATTGTATAATATACTTTAGGGATTTTCAAAAAAATTTATTTTGCAAAAAGTTTAATAAAATTTAACATATCCTTTTATTTCTCAAAATATTTATTTTAAATAAAATTCTTATACTACAATGGAACTTTTGATAAATATGTTAAAATGTAGTGAACATTTTGTATTATATATTATTTAGATTATCCTAAAAGTATGCTACAAAATTCGATTAGATCCAGATTGTAAATCGTTTACTTGAGTAAATGACGTAGCCATTTTAAAAAAGCAAATCATAAAAAAAATTGAAGTCGTAGTCAAAATGGGAGTTATTCTCAAAGTGTAAGTCATTGTTGAAGTCCAAGTTGTTTTCAAAGTGATTGTTATAGTCCAAGTGTAAGTCATAGACAAAGTGGAAGACATTCTCAAACTGCAACTCATTATCAATGTGCAAGCCTTCTAAGTGCTATGACAAAATTGTGAGGACCTAAGAACATTATAATGTTGACCTCTTCTATTCTAGAGCTTCGGCATTCAACACACGTCTATTAATTAATTCAAAAAAGGAGTCCACTAATTTTGCTTACAATTCGTCGACTCCTTGCGGTATCTGCCTTGGAGCCCCATTTTTTCACCAATTTTTCTTTTATTTGTATATATCAAAATTCTCAGAATTTAATGAAATTTTGCACACGTCTATAAGTATATTCAGAAAAGAGGTCTGCTAATTTTGGTTCAAATCAGTTGACGCCTTGTATAATGTATAACCCGCAATTTTCAACAGAAAATTAAAACAGAAAATTAAAAAATGCCTATGTCTATTAATTGATCCAAGAAAGAGTTATACTAATTTTGGTTGAGATCCTTTCAACCTTTGAGGTACCTGCTTTGGATCCCCATTTTTTCACTTATTTTTCTTCTCAATATACATATAAGTCCCAATTCTTAACAGAATTTCATAAAATTCGCCACACGTCTATTAGTTAACCCAAAAAAAGAGCTCTACTTATTTTGGTTGAAATCTGTCAATTCCTAGGGGTACCTGCTTTGGACTTACACATAAATGCAATTTGATTAAAAAGTTAAGCCTAAATGACTGCAACACTTTTTGCTTCAATTATGCCTAACAATTTATGTGACTTTTTTTTTTTGAAAATTTTGAACTTTGTTTAAATATTGGAAAATTTTCGGTGAATTTTTTTCGCTCAATCTAAAATAGAGACTTTCGCCTTTCACGTGGTTATGGTGGAAGAGCCGAGCAAAACCGACCCAACTTAGTGTTTGTCTAAAGAAAAACGAAAACACTGAAATTTTTTTTTGTTTTGCTGATATCTCCTAAACTACTATACGAGGTAAAGTTATTTTCTTCTGCAGACTCAAATCATGATTCTGTATCTTGATTAAATCGTCATCGAGACTTAAGCTGTGAAACTATATTCGATGTATGAGCTACAGAGTTTGATGCAAAATTTCATCACTTTTCGTTTTAGAACTTTACGAGTATATATCTGAAACGTGTTATTTTGGGTTATATATATATTGTACCGTTTCTTGTTGTGGCTATATTCTTGGAAAGATATTTTTAAATAATTTTCAAACTTCAGGGGTTCTTTGTCGTTCTAAGCAAAAATTTTTTCATGGGTTCGCGTTAAATTCTCCACACTGTCAAAAGCTTTCTCTGTATGGACTGTTGAACTAAATAAATAATGAATAGAATATGAGGACAACTATGCTACAGCCAAAGACTCTTGAATATAAAGATGTTTTACTTCCATACATTGATTTGCTGTAAGGTCGTTTTGAAAAGTCCCATACGCTTTTACTCTTATTCAGAAACGAATAATGGAGATGATTATGAGAGAAAGATAAGGCCCATACACGTGCTCATGAAATATATGTTTGTTTGTACGTTTATGTGCTTTTCATTATTCTTTATCCACTTTAATTTCAAATTTGGCAGAAAAAAATGTATGGAGTGGAATTTTTTTATATCTTTTGCTACAGCAGTGTTCCCCAAACTCATACCAATATACGTACTACATTGTGATTGTGTGCGTTTTTAATTTCGATTTTCAGAACGATTATTTTCGAAAATTAATGATTATTTTGACAGTAACAGCAGCAACATCACGTGCATTTTGAAGAGATAAGATAATGATTTATTTTGTTTATGCTATATCCTTGAGCAATATATATTGAAAAACGCCAGTGTGCGGGATTTTGGGGATGACTCTATTAGAGCTACTTACAAATAAAATATTTCTGGCTAATTTAAGAAAAATAGGTATGAATATTGTCATAACCTACTGTATACTTGTTTCTTATTAATCTTATATTCTTAAACGAGCAATAATTTTATATATATATATATATATATATATATATATATATATATAGAATGGCTATCTCGAAAACGGCTCTAACGATTTTTGGAAAATTTGGACAGTGGGTATCTTTTTTGATGTATAGGTCGAAGAAGAAGGGACTTTTGGAACTTTTACCTCTAAGAGGGTAAAAACGGGTAAAAAGGGGAAAAATCGAAAACGCTATGTCTCCTAAAGTAATAGGTATAGAAACAAAATTAAAATTACGTTTTAAATAGCTTTGAAAATAAGCGGACAGGTGTTTGGTACTTTTTTGAAACTATGTCCGATAGGGGGTAAAAAAGGGTGAAAATAGTTTTTTTGGCACCTTTTTAACCCACTCTTATATTTTAAACTAAAGAATATAGAAAGAAACTTGGTACTGCAATCAATAGATGTAAAAAAACATGAAACACGTATTTGGTACTTTTTTGATTTTGGAGCCAAACTGGGTAAAAAAGGGATAAAATGATAACTTAACATCTCCAAAGTAATATGAATAGGAACATTATACATTATGTTAAATGCGTTTTAAAAAAATGTACCGAATTCAATTGGCACCAAAAAAGTACCAAATATACATATGGAACTTTTAGAAATTAGGGAATAAAAAGGGGGAAAAATTAGTAATGTTATACCTATTAAACAAATGAATGTTTGTCTGTATGTATGTTCTTTATAGAATAGTAAACTGTGAATTTGATTGTGTTATGCTCTTTAGCGAAGATGTTGCGGATAAGCCGGCGAAGGTTTTAAAGTTGATAAGACTATTTTCCGACAGATGGCGCCACTGAAAATTACTAAAAATTAATTAAATCGTAAACTGTACATTGATCATGCTATGATCTTTAGCAAAGTTGTAGCGCATGAGCCGACGAAGGCTTTTTAGTTGGTATGAATAATTTCCGACAGGTGGCGCTACAGAAACTTACTCAAAGTCAATTTAATCGTAATCTGTACATTTAATCATGCTACAATCTTTAGCAAAGTTGTTGCACATGAGCCGACGAAGGTTTCTTAGTTGGTATGAAGAAATTTCGACAGGTGGCGCTACTGAAATTTACTCAAAGTCAATTTAATCGTATGCTGTACATTTAATCATGCTATAATCTTCAGCAAAGTTGTTACGGATAAGCCGAAGAAGGTTTATGGATTGGAATAAGCAAAGTCCGACAGGTGGCGCCACAGAAAACTACTCAAAATGAATTAAATCGTAAACTGTGCATTTGATCAGACTATAATCTTTAGCAAAGTTGTTGCGCATGAGTCGACAGAGGTTTCTGTTGATATGAATAATTTCCAAAATTATTCAAAATGAGTTAAACTGTAAACTATGCAAACTATGTGTTGGTCGGACAAAATAGATCAAATAATTCAAAATTAACTGAATATTTCTACAATGTCTTTCCTCTAAATTTATTTTAGCACTTTATAATATAAAATATATAAAAACTTTAAAATTTTCCTCAAAATGCTTATCATAAAGCTCCGAGCAAGGCTCGGTCTACCAGGTACTGATTACTTATTACTGAAAACTTTTATTATTAATTAAGTCGTTTTGTTTAAAATTTATGCCTATTGGAAGACAATAGAAACTTTTAATTACTTTTGACAATAAGATGTTTGTAGCGACTTTTTCTATTGATGAAAGCTAAGAATTTTTTTCTTAAAGATATATTTTACTTATTTTCTAATTTTTTTTTAACTTTGTCATGATTGTCTAACCCTAGTCCCTTGTTTTACATACTGCGAAAATTTTCATCAACATTTTCCATTACGCTTTTGCATATTTATTAAAATTTTTATGTTACCCGTTTTTGCCTAATAAGCTGCTGTGTTTTTAGGTTAAATGTCATTTGTTCTCAAAATTTAATTAGTTTAATATACCACAGCGATACTTAACCCTTTCACAGACAACTTGTTTTGTGTAGATCAAATATATACCAAAAATTTGACCACATAAAAAATTATAATGAACTATAGTCAGTTAGGTACGCCCTACCTATATTTTGGTGAATAGAAAACTTTTTTATCAAAAATTTTTCTATTGCAAATTTTTTTATGAATTTTTCGATATACAATTTTTTATCAAATATATTCTATAGAAAATTTTTTATCAAAAATTTTTCTAAAGAAAATTATTTAAAAAAATTTTTTTTTTTATTAAAAATTTTTCTATATACAATTTTTTTATCAAAAATTTTTTCATCAAAAATTTTTCTTTAAAAAAAAAAAGTTTTATAGAAAAATTTTTGATAAAAATTTTTCTATAAAACTTTTTTGTTATTAAAACTTTTTCTATAGAAAGTTTTTTTTATTAAACATTTTTCTAAAAAAAAACGTATTTTTGTAAAATTTTTTTTTTTTTTTAATTTATTTATCAAAACTTTTTCTTTAGAAAATTTCTTTATCAAAAAATTTTCTATAACAAATTTTTTATCAAAAATTTTTCTATAGAACTTTTTTTTTATTAAAACTTTGTCTATAGAAAAATTTTTTTATTAAACATTTTTTATAAAAAATTTTTCTATAGAAAATTTTTTAGCAAAAATTTTTCTATAAAAAATTTTTTTATAAAAAATTTTTCTATAGACAATTTTTTTTATTATCAAAAATTTTTCTATTAAACATTTTTTTATCAAAAATACTTTTATTAAAAATTTTCTACTTCATTATTTAAAATAATTGTACCAAAAATTTTTTTATAAAAAATTTTTTTATCTAAAATTTTTCTACAGAAAATTTTTTTATCAAGAATTTTTCTAAAGAAAGTTTTTTTATCTAAAATTTTTCTACAGTGTAGTTTTTTAGCAAAATTTTTTCTAAGAAAAGTTTTCTCTACGAAAATTTTTCTAATAAAAATTTGTTTATATAAAATGTTTCTATAGAAAATTTTTTTATCCAAAATTTTTCTATAGAAAAATTTTTTATCCAAAATTTTTCTATAGAAAATTTTCTTATCAAGTATTTAGTAAGTTTTTTTACCAAAAATTTTTCTATAGAAAATCTTTTTATAAAACACTTTCTATTAAAATTTTTTTTATCAAAAATTTTTTTAGGAAAATTTTTTTATCAAAAATTTTTCTATAGAAAATTTTCTTATCATCAATTTTTCTATAGAAAATTTTTTTTTCAAAAATTTTTTATAGAAAATTTTTTATAGAAATTTTTTTTTTATCAAAAATTTGTCCATTAAAAATATTTTTGTCAAAAATTTTTCTATAGAAAATTTTTTTTTATAAAAAATTTTATAGAAAATTTTTTATCAAAAATTTTATAGAAAATTTCTTATCAGATTTTTCTTAAGAAAATTTTTTATGAATTTTTTTTTTTTTAATTTTTCGATAAAAAAATTTTTTATCCAATATTTTCTAAAAAAAAATTTTATCTATAGAAAATTATTTTATCAAAAATTTTTCTATAGAAAATTTTTTATCAAAAATTTGATAGAAAATTTCTTATCAGAAATTTTTCTAAAGAAAATTTTTTATGACAAATTTTTTTATAGAAAATTTTTTTATAAAAATTTTTTTATCAAAAATTTTTCTATAGAAAATTATTTTATCAAAATCTTTTCTATAGAAAATTGTTTATAAAAATTTTATAGAAAATTTCTTATCAGAAATTTTTCTAAAGAAAATTTTTTCTGAAAAATTTTGCTAAAGAAAATTTTTTATGAAAATTTTTTTTATAGAAAATTTTTCTATAAAAATTGTTTTTATCTATTATTTTTTATAGAAAATTTTTTTATCAAAAATTTTTCTATAGAAAATTTTTTTACCATAAATTTTTCTTAAGAAATTTTTTTATCAAAATTTTTCTATAAAAATTTTTTCTGTGTAAAACTTTTCCATAGAAATTGTTTTGTCAAAAATTTTTTTCTGAAAAATTTTTTTAAAGAAACTATTTTTAATCAAAACTTTTCCTAAAGAAAATTTTTTTTATCAAGTTTTTCTATAGAAAAAGTAGGAAGTGAAGAAAGATGAAACTGAAAAATGTTTGTGTTTACTTTTGTTCAGTCGATAATCTGAGCTTTTACCTTTGATTTACAAACATAATTCGAAATGATTGTTTTTGTAAAATAGCTAATAATGCGATTTTTTTGATCCGTCTTAAAGTGGGTATGCTCCTCCTGAAGATGTTGACCTAACCAATCGTCGACAGACGTCAAGGAGTTGGTTGTCCCCACAAACATTTTCTGGCTTTTATTAATAGATTAATAGAAAAAAGTAATAGACTAGGATCAAGTGCGAACAATTTTTGTTATTTTTTAAGATCATTTTGTTTTTAAATTATTTTATAGAAAATTTTTTATCAAAAATTTTCCTATAGACAATTTTTTCTCAAAAATTTTTCTATAGAAAATTTTTTATCAAAAATGTTTCTATAGAAAATTTTTTATTAACATTTTTCTTTTAAATTTTTTCTATAGAAATTTTTTTTGAACATTTTTCTTTAGAAAAAAAGTTTAATCGAAAATTAGATTATATTTCTTTGTTCTCTCGAACAGTATATTTTGTTGTTATAAATTGGATTTTGATTTTGTGTCTTGTATATTTTGTTTTTGTATTTTCTTTTTCAAAGCGGCACCAACAACTCAAATCAAAACTGTATTTTTTTATACTCATTTTCACAAGTTTCGTTATTGATCGTGATATTTACGAAAGTAAGAAAATGTCTTCGGCTCCTAGTGGAATGGGCTGCCTACGCCTTTATATAATAAATATTTATAGTCATTTCCGTTTATGGGTTAAGAATTCGTATATAGTTTTCATAATCGAGTTAGTTTTCATAAAATCTATTTTACACATACATATAAACATTACTAAAGAGTATCATTGCTAATGTATGTATGTGTGTTTATGTGTATATGTATATGTGTTACAGTGTTAGTGCTTTCATATCTAAATTAAATATGTAAAACAATGCAAAAACCACCATATTTATTATGAAGGGGTTGGTCTAGAGAAATTTTTTAACAGGTTATTATAAGTTATATATTTATAAATATATAGAAGAAGAAATAAGGTTAAAAGGTCTTCAATAAAATAGATGTTCGACAAGAGCAATGAATATTTAAGGAGATTCGTTATTTATTAGAAATTTTCAATATTATGAACTAAATTCAAAGGTTAAAATTATATTGATTACAATAAAAGTTAAGTAAAGTGAAAACCTGACAGCTGAGGTTTTAAGGGTTTTAGCAAACATGATACCTTGAGGTTTCAATGAAATTTTCAAAATTATTATAATTTATTCTTAGAAATATATTGAATATGTTTTATGTTTAAATAATGTTAAAGATCACCTAAAGCTTATAACAAAACTTGAGTTTTTTTCAATAAAATTAAAAAATTTTTAAACTCTTTAACATTTAAATATTCTCTAACCGGAAATTTTAATTAAAACTCAAATCAGTTATAAATATTTTAATATACCCCGTGATGATGGCTTCACTTACTGGCTTTAGCTTATTAAGTTTTTTAATTATAATAAATTATTAACTTACACCTTCTCAGGTGTTTCTATTACACAGATCCCAAGAAAATACACTAGAGGAGAGATTTCCTGTGGATTTTGTCTTCTTTACATAAAAAAGAAACCATAAATTTTTTTAACATAATAAATATTTCCAGAGTTAGAAAAAGAATATTAAAGGCTTTAGCCTTAAATACTACAAGGTTCTTTTATTGGCTTTTAGAGAAAAATTTCTATTTCAATTTTTTTTCCATTTTTAATATCTACAACATTTACAATGACAAATTTATGTGACCAATTTAATACCGCACGACTTTCAAACATCAATACATATGTACATATAAAAAGCAGCTGAAGGAAAAACGAATCCTCTACCATCACTACATTTGCACTTTTACAGACATCACATTAAATTGTGGATGAGGCAAATAAAGCGAATGAAAATATTTAGAAAAAATCATATAAAACAGCAGAGAAGTGCTACTTTTATTGGCCTTTGGTTTTATTATTACAATTTTCTTTTTTGCCACTTTTTTTTTTTCTCATATTTTACTTAAGCAAAGTGTGGGTAAAGAAGGATTTTATCATTTAAGGATACCGCACAGTGTCCCGAATTCGTATAGAGAAAGACTGATAGAGAAAATATACATATATATAGAAATATTTTTAATTAATTGCTGTAGGGTATCATAAGATCGGAATTGAATGATTGTTATGCTTTAATTCTAGTTTTTGTATGAATTACTTTTTTTTTGTTTGATTGATTTTATCATATCTTTGGAGCAAGTTGTTCGATTTTGTTTAAATTTGCAGAATATGAAAGCCAATAAAATTGTCTTTGAGCCCCCTTAAAATAATTTTTTAAATGTTAAATGGAACCAGATCTATTTTCACTTTAATTTAAAAAAAAAAAAATATTTTTTCAAAAAATTTTTCATTTTGTTTATCTTGAAAAATTCAGAAAAAAAGTCATTTTTGAAAAGCTTGATTCAATGATTTTACTATATTTTTGGAATGGATTCGATTTTGTTGAAAAATAAAGAATGTCCTTTTCATACCGTGATGCATCGATTGTGCGGGTGGGTTTCGGCTTTAATATTTTTGCTTTTGTTAGTCCAATATGTGAACCTGCCGTTATATAGCAATTTGGTCTTCCGCCGAGCATACCAGAGGTCACAAGTTCGATCCCGCCCAGACCCACTTAAAAAAAAAAAATAAAAAAACGGCGGTTCACCTCATAACTCAGTTAGCCATTGGTATAGGTCCCTTTCAATGAGTCTAAAAATAGAATTGGATGCAGCTCATTGTCTGAGAGAAGTACCCCTTGTTCCAATTGGAATGTTGTCGGGAAATTACAAATATATATAGTCCAATATGAAATATACTAGCATGCATCGATTGTGCTAATTGTTTTGTATATTTGATTCACATTTCTCTTCTGTTGGACTTGAACGCACAACCAGATATACATTTAATGAGGACTTTTGCGTGCCTTAGCTTTCTCTCATTGGATAATTGTCATTTCATTAGTTGTTTCATAATTAGAGTAAAAGCGGTATACTCTCTATATTATGGGACTTTTCAAAACGACCATACGGAAAATCAATGTATCTATGTGCAAATTCTTTATACTAAAGAGTCTTTTCTTATATTCATTAGAATTCATTAGAATATTGACAGTCTTACGATATTTGAGTAACGTATTTACAATTTTCAATTTTTTCACGGAATTGATATATTGGCTACAAATATCAATATTTTTTAATGAAATTTATGCGGACCGATTTCAACGAAATTTTAGTTTATATAAACAGTATTTGTTTTAAATTTCATGAAAAAATATTGACATTTGTGGCCAATATGTTAATTCCGGGAAGTGGGACATATGGGAGGTACCATAAATAATGAACCGATTTTGACCAATTTCAATAGCCATGGTCCCATTATCAAAAAATGATCTGTGCCAAATTTCATGAAATTATCTTTAGAATTGCGACCTGTAGTTTGATTACAGGGTTTACATGGGGGTCCAGCCAGCTAGCCAGACGGACGGACATCGCTAAATCGAATCAGAAAGTGATTCTAAGTCCATTGGTATACTAAAAGGTGGGTCTAAGACAAATATTTCCATGCGTTACATACATCAGCACAAACTTATAACACCCTTTCCACCTATGGTGGTGAAGGGTATAATTAAATTTGTGGGTGATTTTGAACTTAGGGTACCAAAACACATAAAAAATAGTTTGTCTTTTGTTTCTAGTTACACTCAGGCAAATAGGCTATACAATTGTGTATACGAATTTGGCAACTTTCCTTGGAAAGGGATAGTGGAGATGTTATTGACGGTAAAAAGCAGAGATAAAGCTTTTATATTACTCAACACTAACTTTACGTCATGTCTATTTTTAGAACAAAAAAGCTGTTAGTAAGATGCATTTTTAAAGTTGTTTGTTCTACATCCAACTTTATTCATTTTACATTGGTAGCGTGTTATTGCTGTAGGCTTACCGCCTATGAGGATGTTTTATTAATTAATAATTTAAAAGTAAAAGAAATTAATAAATAATTACGAAAATTGATGTTGCCGTGACTGGGGCTTGAACCCAGGCTGAAAAAGATATGTTATGCTTGGTAGTCAACGTGTTAACAAACTAAGCCAAACTTAAAAATAAAATTGTGTGGACGATGTAATATATTCCTTAGGTTAGGTTAGGTAATAAAGGAGGTGTCAAAGACACCTACACTCGGAGACCCCAGGGGTCCATTGTGATTCTTTAACAGAGAGGGAGAAAAGAAAGAGTGAAGAAAGAAAGAATGAAGATAGGGAAGAGAAAGGTAATAGAGAGTAGAAGAGAAGACTACCCTATAATATATTCCTTAGTTTAAAAGGTATTTGAATTAGTGCCACGCCCATATATACTTCCCCCTTTTGAGTATCACTATTATTTTGCAGGTCTTTAAAAAACACTAGAAAATATTCTTTAAGTTATATAAGTTATATGTAAAGTTTTACACACTTTCACGACACTGTGCCTGGCGTTAAGTAGTGTGTAAAGAAATACGGGTACAAATACTTAAATATCACGTAGCATTTAACACATAACTACATATAACTTAGAATTTATGTATGTGACATTTATTAAAACATACAGACAAACAGACAGACATACATACATATGTTATGTTTATTATATGACAGTCATAAAATGTAATGAATAATAGTGGAAACGTTTCTTGAAAATATGTTATTGAGAAAATCTTATATAATCAAAAAGGAAATTAAAGTTTTGGTATTATAAATTAAGAACATGTGTAAATACTCGTATTCATAAGTTATAAAAATGTATGATAAAAAGAAAATTTCTTTGCTATAATAATTTTATACTGACTACATTTTCTTTCTTGATTCTTTTTATTTGAAATTTTCTTTTTCTCTTGTTACTTAAAGTGGTTACTTTACACTAGTAATAGCCACTACTTAAAACTACTTAACACAATTCTTCTAAATGTTGATTTTTTACTTATTACACTTTTAAAAGATTTAACAATCTAAAAGGAAAAGAAAACTAATTTCAAGTGGTTTCTAACTATTACATATTTATTACTACTTACTTTTCTTTAAATACTTTTATAGAAGGGCATGAGAAAATAATCAATAATTCATTTTAATCATTAGCGTGCAGTTCTGTCAACAATTCAGCGAAATATGAAAAAACCTTAAGCATTTCGTTAAGTAAAATTATAACATTTTTCCCTTTAAATCTTTTATACTTAGTTTAAAAAAATTCTCAGGAAAACTTAAGGCAATAAAAATTGTTATGAACATTTTTGCTTCTTAATTAAGATTTACTTTTAGCTAATGAGTAGATAAGCACAAAGGGGTTAAAAGTAACATAAAATAGAATTTTGTCTTCTTATAGACTGACAGGAATAGTATTAAAAATTTTTTATAGAAATTTTTTCTTAATGAAAAATTTTCTAAAGAAATTTTTTTAATAAAAAATTTTCTAGAGAAATTTTTTTAATAAAACATTTTCTATAAAAATTTATTCTTAAAGAAAAATTTTCTATAGAAATTTTTTCTTAAAGAAAAATTTTCTACAGAAATTTTTTCTAAAAGAAAAATTTTCTACAGAAATTTTTTCTAAAAGAAAAATTTTTTACAGAATTTTTTTCTAAAAGAAAAATTTTCTATAGAATTTTTTTCTAAAAGAAAAATTTTTTTCTAAAAGAAAAATTTTCTATAGAAATTTTTTTAAAGAAAAATTTTCTAAAGAAATTTTTTCTTAAGGAAAAATTTTCTATAGAAATTTTTTCTTAAAGAAAAATTTTCTATAGAAATTTTTTCTAAAAGAAAAATTTTCTACAGAAATTTTTTCTAAAAAAAAAATTTTCTACAGAATTTTTTTCTAAAAGAAAAATTTTCTATAGAAATTTTTCCTTAATGATAAATTTTCTTTACAAATTTTTTTTTAAAGAAAAATTTTCTATAGACATTTTTTTAATGAAAAATTTTTTATAGAAATTTTTTCCTAATGAAAAATTTTCTATAGAAATTTTTTCTTAAAGAAAAATTTTCTATAGAAATTTTTTCTTAAAGAAAAATTTTCTATAGAAATTTTTTCTTAAAGAAAAATTTTCTATAGAAATTTTTTCTTAAAGAAAAATTTTCTATCGAAATTTTTTCTTAAAGAAAAATTTTCTATAGAAATTTTTTCTTAAAGAAAAATTTTTTATAGAAATTTTTTCTTAAAGAAAAATTTTCTATAGAAATTTTTTCTTAAAGAAAAACTTTCTATAGAAATTTTTTCTTAAAGAAAAATTTTCTATACAAATTTTTTCTTAAAGAAAAATTTTCTATAGAAATTTTTTCTTAAAGAAAAATTTTCTATAGAAATTTTTTCTGAAAGAAAAATTTTCTATAGAAATTTGTTCTTAAAGACAAACTTTCTATAGAAAATTTTTCTTAAAGAAAAATTTTTTATAGAAATTTTTTCTTAAAGAAAAATTTTCTATAGAAATTTTTTCTTAAAGAAAAATTTTTTATAGAAATTTTTTCTTAAAGAAAAATTTTCTATAGAAATTTTTTCTTAAAGAAAAATTTTCTATAGAAATTTTTTCTTAAAGAAAAATTTTCTATAGAAATTTTTTCTTAAAGAAAAATTTTCTATAGAAATTTTTTCTTAAAGAAAAATTTTCTATAGAAATTTGTTCTTAAAGGCAAACTTTCTATAGAAAATTTTTCTTAAAGAAAAATTTTTTATAGAAATTTTTTCTTAAAGAAAAATTTTCTATAGAAATTTTTTCTTAAAGAAAAATTTTTTATAGAAATCTTTTCTTAAAGAAAAATTTTCTATAGAAATTTTTTCTTAAAGAAAAATTTTCTATAGAAATTTTTTCTTAAAGAAAAATTTTTTATAGAAATTTTTTCTTAAAGAAAAATTTTCTATAGAAATTTTTTCTTAAAGAAAAATTTTCTATAAAAATTTTTCTATAGGAATTTTTTCCTAATAAAAAATTTTCTATAGAAATTTTTTCCTAATGAAAAATTTTCTATAGAAATTTTTTCTTAATGAAAAATTTTCTATATAAACTTTTTCCTAATGAAAAATTTTCTATAGAAACTTTTTCCTAATGAAAAATTTTCTATAGAAATTTTTTCTTAAAGAATAATTTTGTATACAAATTTTTTCTTAAAAAAAAAATTCTAAGAAATTTTTTCTTAAAGAAAAATTTTCTATACAAATTTTTTCTTAAAAAAAAAATTTTGTATACAAATTTTTTTTAGAAATTTTTTCTTAAAGAAAAATTTTCTATAAAAATTTTTTCTTAAAGAAAAATTTTCTATAGAAATTTTTTCTTAAAGAAAAATTTTCTATAGAAATTTTTTCTTAAAGAAAAATTTTCTATAGAAATTTTTTCTTAAAGAAAAATTTTCTGTAGAAATTTTTTCTTAAAGAAAAATTTTCTATAGACATTTTTTCTTAAAACAAAATTTTCTATAGAAATTTTTTCTTAAAGAAAAATTTTCTATAGAAATTTTTTCTTAAAGAAAAATTTGCTATAGAAATTTTTTCTTAACAAAAAATTGTATATAGAATTTTTTTCTCAAAGAAGAATTTTTTATAGAATTTTTTTCTCAAAGAAAAATTTTCGGTAGAATTTTTTTCTCAAAGAAAAATTTTCTATAGAATTTTTTTCTCAGAGAAAAATTTGCTATAGAAATTTTTTCTCAATGAAAAATTTTCTAAAGTACTTAAAGCAAAAATTTCTATATAACATTTTTCATTAAGAAAAAATGTCTTGATTCTTACTTTTTACCCCATAGTGCTCTTGTTTGTTATTCCTTACCGCTTGCGAAAGGTTTAAGAAATTATTTAAATATTTTTGTTAAAGTTTCTTTTCGTATTCAGTCAAGTCTTAAAGGTGAAAGTTAAATGAAAAATGTTGTGTAATTGTAATAAAAATGTTTTGTTTTCTCATTTGCATAAAAGTTAATCTTTTGCTTAATTCATACTGACTTTTTTCCCCGAGTGAACTTGAAGACGTATGAGTAATATTAATTAGCAGATTAAAAGGAAGAACAAATTATTCTATAAAAAAATTGTGAACATTAAATGGTTTCCGAAGAATTTGTGAATTTTTTTTTGTACCTTAAGAAGAACTTCTAAAATAGGAAATAATTAAAAAATTTTACAATGTTAAAAAACTTTCATATTTTTATGTTATTTTAGGAAATATTTGTCTATGTTAAAAATACCACTTACGCTAAATCTCGAATTGGATCTGTAAAATTTGTAAAATTTTGTTATTTTCAACTTTATACTTAAAATAATAAATAAATTTTCCTTTCACCTTGAGACACTCTGACGTATGATTGATATTAATTTTCTGGGAAATGTGATATATTTCGAGTAATTTAATTTTACCAGAGATTATTATTTAATGAGATTTTGATGGCTTTACAAACAATAAAGAGGATATTATTATAATTATCTAAAATTTGTAATGGTCACAGACTGAAATGAACAATTACAGTTTAAATCTGTCAACAAATTAATTTTAAAAGAAGATACATACGGTTTTTCTAAATAAAACATTTTTTGTAGCAATTTTTCATAATAAACAATTTTTTAATTAATTTTTTTTCTTAATGAAAAATTTTCTATAGAAATTTTTTCTTAATGAAAAATTTTCTATAGAAATTTTTTCTTAATGAAAAATTTTCTATAGAAATTTTTTCTTAATGAAAAATTTTCTATAGAAATTTTTTCTCAATGAAAAATTTTCTATAGAAATTTTTTCTTAATGAAAAATTTTCTATAGAAATTTTTCCTTAATGAAAAATTTTCTATAGAAATTTTTTCTTAATGAAAAATGTTCTATAAAATTTTTTTCTTAATTAAAAATTTTCTTTACAATTTTTTTCTCAAAGCAAAATTTTCTATAGAAATTTTTAATTAACAAAAAATTTTCTACAGAAATTTTTTTTAATGAAAAATTTTCTATAGAAATTTTTTCTTAATGAAAAATTTTCTATAGAAATTTTTTCTAAATAAAAAATTTTCTATAGAAATTTTTTCTTAATGAAAAATTTTCTATATAAATTTTTTCTTAATGAAAAATTTTCGATATAAATTTTTTCTTAATGAAAAATTTTCTATATAAATTTTTTCTTAATGAAAAATTTTCTATATAAATTTTTTCTCAATGAAAAATTTTCTATATAAATTTTTTCTTAATGAAAAATTTTCTATAGAAATTTTTTCTTAATGAAAAATTTTCTATAGAAATTTTTTCTTAATGAAAAATTTTCTACAGACTTTTTTGTTAATAAAAAATTTTTAATGAATAATTTTCTATAGAAATTTTTTCCTAACGAAAAATTTTCTATAGAGTTTTTTTCTTAGTGAAAAATTTTTCTTAATGAAAAATTTTCTATAGACTTTTTTGTGAATAAAAAATTTTCTATAAAAATTTTTTCTTTATGAAAAATATTTTATAGAAATTGTTTCTTAATAAAATATTTTCTATAGAAATTTTTTCTAAATGAAAGATTTTCTATAGAAATTTTTCTAAATGAAAAATTTTCTATAGGAACTTTTTCTTAATGAAAAGCATCCTACAGAAATTTTTTCTAAATGAAAAATTTTCGATTAAAACTGATAGAAAACTGTTCCTACAGGCAACTTTTCTATAAAAATCTCCTTTCACTCTAATAAATCTGCATATTTAAAAATGTCCTTCTCCTTTGTTAAATATAATGGCCCTGATTTTCATACGTATATCATTTCCATAAATTTGCATTCTTCACGAAATTTTTGTTTATCTGGCAACTTTGCTCTGAAGCATTATAAATCAATGTTTGCTTAATGCTGCCATTTTTTCACATACTTTTTCAATTAATTTTCAATTTTCTGTTGAGCAAATTTTTGCAACAAAACAAACACATATGAACAACTACTACATGCCACAAATGCAAAATGGCCAACATCAAACTAACTACTAACATGGCAGATTTTTACTGCAAAAACAGACAAGCTGTGAGATAACCCAATAGTTTCCCGATAGATATTGTTTTACAGTGCCACCTATTTATAGAAAGGGGGTTGAAAAATATCAGTACCCAGTACAGATAAATCTTTTAATAATATCTTATTTGACAGATAGTGTTTATGTGTCTACAACTCCCATAACAAACTCGCTTTTGAAGGGTCCCTATCCTAGAAGAGGTGTTTGCTCAAAATACAATTTCATAAATTTGCGCAATTATGCGCAAATAGAAATGTATGATTCTTATTGCCAGTACCTTTGGCAACCAAAATTTGTAAAAACCACAGAAAGATTTGAAAGGATGATTACTTAATAAGACTTTGAGCACCCTACAGCAAAACTATGTATTTGTTTTGTCTGCGAATCTTTACATTTAAACTACCGGGGGTCTGTCTAGAAACCACTCTAAAAATATTGTACAATGTAATAAAATAGTTACATGAAACTACATATATATGTATTTATAAATGTTTATTTGTACAAGAAATATTTAAACAAAAATTAAAATAAATATAAAAATCATACAACAGCAAAGTAATTAAATTTTAATTTCTCCTGCCACAACATGTTCATCTTTCAATGTGAATAAAATTGATGTAAGTAAAATAATAAAAAACACTGTGACACAAAAGGCAGAAACAACCTCCTATATACAAAGTCCTTTCCATTGGCAACTTTTATCTAACATTTCTATAAAAAACTTTTACTATAGTTAACTTTTCTGTAGATACGTCTTCATATTGTCAACTTTTCTGTAGAAATGTCTTCACATTGTCCACTTTTCTATAGAAACGTCTTCCTACCATCAACTTTTCTATAGAAATGTCTTCCAATCGTCAACTTTTCTATAGAAATGCCTTCCTGTCGTCAACTTTTCTAAAGAAATGTCTTCCTATCGTCAACTTTTCTATAGAAGTGTCTTCCTATCGTCAACTTTTCTATGGAAATGTCTTCCTATCGTCAACTTTTCTATAGAATTGTCTTCCTATCGTCAACTTTTCTATAGAAATGTCTTCCTATCGTCAACTTTTCTATAGAAATGTCTTCCTATTGTCAACTTTTCTATAGAAATGTCTTCCTATCGTCAACTTTTCTATAGAAATGTCTTCCTATCGTCAACTTTTCTATAGAAATGTCTTCCTATCGTCAAGTTTTCTATAGAAATGTCTTCCTATCGTCAAGTTTTCTATAGAAATGTCTTCCTATCGTCAACTTTTCTATAGAAATGTCTTTCTATCGTAATTTTTTCTATAGAAATGTCCTGCTATCGTCAACTTTTCTATAGAAATGTCTTCCTATCGTCAACTTTTCTATAGAAATGTCATCCTATCGTCAACTTTTCTATAGAAATGTCTTCCTATCGTCAACTTTTCTATAGAAATGTCTTCCTATCGTCAACTTTTCTATAGAAATGTCTTCTTATTGTCAACTTTTCTATAGAAATGTCTTCCTATCGTCAACTTTTCTATAGAAATGTCTTCCTATCGTCAACTTTTCTATAGAAATGTCTTCCTATCGTCAAGATTTTTATAGAAATGTCTTCCTATCGTCAAGTTTTCTATAGAAATGTCTTCCTATCGTCAACTTTTCTATAGAAATGTCTTTCTATCGTAATTTTTTCTATAGAAATGTCTTGCTATCGTCAACTTTTCTATAGAAATGTCTCGCTATCGTCAACTTTTCTATAGAAATGTCTTCCTATCGTCAACTTTTCTATAGAAATGTCTTCCTATCATCAACTTTTCTATAGAAATGTCTTCCTATCGTCAACTTTTCTATAGAAATGTCTTCCTATCGTCAACTTTTCTATAGAAATGTCTTCCTATCGTCAACTTTTCTATAGAAATGTCTTCCTGTCGTCAACTTTTCGATAGAAATGTCTTCCTATCGTCAACTTTTCTATAGAAATGTCTTCGTATCGTCAACTTTTCTATAGTAATGTCTTCCTATCGTCAACTTTTCTATAGAAATGTCTTCCTATCGTCAACTTTTCTATAGAAATGTCTTCCTATCGTCAACTTTTCTATAGAAATGTCTTCCTATCTTCAACTTTTCTATAGAAATTTCTTCCTATCGTCAACTTTTCTATAGAAATGTCTTCCTATCGACAACTTTTCTATAGAAATGTCTTCCTATCGTCAACTTTTCTATAGAAATGTCTTCCTATCTTCAACTTTTCTATAGAAATTTCTTCCTATCGTCAACTTTTCTATAGAAATGTCTTCCTATCGTCAACTTTTCTATAGAAATGTCTTCCTATCGTCAACTTTTCTATAGAAATGTCTTCCTATCGTCAACTTTTCTATAGAAATGTCTTCCTATCGTCAACTTTTCTATAGAAATGTCTTCCTATCGTCAACTTTTCTATAGAAAACTACTGTAGTGTAGTTAAGTGTTTTTGTACAATAGTATAGTTGTAAATATTAAAAGATTTATTTTCTGCTTTAGCACGAGATTTAGTTCAGCCTCAACAAAATATGAGAAATTTTTGAAAAAAAAAAAGATTTACTGATGCCATCATTTTCCAATGAATTTAAATATTCATGTCTTTGAATGTGTAAAAAAATTATTCAAACTTGCATCAGTTGTATGAAGGCAAAATGTATGATGCATAAATCTATTAAATTAAATGCAACATGTTACCAAGTCAGACTTCATTATCGTCATGGTAATCATGTTCATTTAATTTTATAACTCTAACATCATGATGAGGCTTATGTTCACAGTAAGTCAGAAGGATATGTGTGCACATAGGGGTATATTGAAGAAATTTTTAAATGAAAAACCATTTTTTATCGGCTCAAAATTAATTTGACATTAACGGGATATGCCTGTCAAATAATAAAATTCTTTTGATATAATTGATATCGATCAGAATTCCTATTATCTTCTCCATCTTTTTACCTAAAATTCTATTATTATATAAAAGTTTCCATTAAAAGGTTGTGTCAAGGGTTTACTATACAATTACAATCTATTATCTATAATCCTCATATACCCTGACGTATACTTAATATTAATTTATAAGAATATTTCATTTTCCTTCTAAAATTTTAATAATTTAATTAAGTTCTTATATTAAATGTGAGAAAATCATTTTAGACAGATTTTTTTTATATATATAAAAAGTCTGTGAATATTATTCAAAATTTTATTTAGTGTTCACTTTTAAAAGGTAACCCAAAAATATTCATAGATTCTTAAAAAGTATCTAATACTTGACTTAAGTGTATGTAAATTTGTATTAGTGTCATTTTGAAAATGGCTGACTTGCTACAAGTTTAAATGGCAAAAATGGCTGACTGGATAAATGTTTGGTTGGTTGGATGGTTGAATGTTAGAATATCATCTTCTTCGACTGACTGACTGACTGACAGACGTTTAATGTTTGCTACAAATGAAAGGCAGTCATAGAACGAGACATATTGCAGTTACTTATACAAAAGCCTACTAGGGAGAAAATTCACTTATACTCACACATACACATAGACATACATATATTAAATGATATTCTAAACAAATTTCTAAGAGCAATCTATCTCTAAACGGAAATTATAATAATTACATTATGTTGCAAAAAAAAGAAAAATATTTTTCTATGAGGGTTTTTTGCAAATGTAGCAGCAGAAGTGAAAGAAAAATTTCATAGTGAATAAAATTGATTACAATTTTTTTTGCCAACATGTATTTTGATAATATTAAAAAATAGAAAGGAAATTTCTACGCTCAAGCTGATACAAATTGAAAATTTTGTAAAATATTATATTTAGTAAATGGCAGGAAATTTTCTAGTTTGAGAGCAAAAAAAAAAACATTAAATAATAATCACAAACTAATTTTCAAGAAAATTTTTATGTCACAAATTTGTTAAGAAAAATACATCAAACATTTTTTTATGAAAAATTTTCTATAGAAATTTTTTTGAATGAAAAATTTTGTATAGAAATTTTTTTCTTAATGAAAAATTTTCTATAGAAATTTTTTCTTAATGAAAAATTTTCTATAGAAATTTTTCTGAATGAAAAATTTTCTATAGAAATTTTTTCTTAATGAAAAATTTTCTATAGAAATTTTTTCTTAATGAAAAATTTTCCCATGAAATTTTTTCTTAATGAAAATTTTCTATAGAAATTTTTCTGAATGAAAAATTTTCTATAGAATTTTTTTTAATGAAAAATTTTCTATAGAAATTTTACTTCATAAAAAATTTTCTATAGAAACTTTCTCCTAACGAAAAATTTTCTATAGAATTTTTTTTAATCAAAAATTTTCTATAGAAATTTTTTCTTAATGCAAAATTTTTTATAAAAATTTTTTATTAATGAAAAATTTTCTATAGAAATTTGTTCTTAATGAAAAATTTCTATAGAAATTTTTTCTTAATGAAAAATTTTCTATAGAAATTTTTTCTTAATGAAAAATTTTCTATGGAAATTTTTTCTTAATGAAAAATTTTCTATAGAAATTTTTTCTTAATGAAAAATTTTCTATAGAAATTTTTTCTTAATGAAAAATTTTCTATAGAATTTGTTTGTTAATGAAGAATTTTCTATAGACATTTTTTCTTAATGAAATTTTTTCTTAATGAAAAATTTTCTATAGACATTTTTTCTTAATGAAAAATTTTCTATAGAAATTTTTTCTTAATGAAAAATTTTCTAAAGAAATTTTTTCTTAATGAAAAGTTTTTATAGAAATTTTTTCTTAATATAAAACTTTCTATAGAAATTTTTTCTTAATGAAAACTTTCTACAGAAATTTTTTCTTAATGAAAAATTGTATATAGAAATTTTTTCTTAATGAACAGTTTTCTATGGAAATTTTTTCTTAATGAAAAATTTTCTATAGATTTTTTTTTTAATGGAAAATTATTTATAGGATTTTTTTCTTAATAAAAATTTTTTATAGAAATTTGTTTTTAATGAAAAATTTTCTATAGAAATTTTTCCTAATGAAAAATTTTCTATAAAAATTTTTTTTGAATATCAAATTTTCTATAGAATTTTTTTCTTAACGAAAATTTTCTATATTTTTCTATATATCTAATTTAATGAAAAAATTTTCTATGAAAAATTTTCTGTAGTAATATTTTTAATGAAAATTTTTCTATAGAAAATTTCATCATGTGTGAACTTTTTTATAGAAAAGTAAATCGGTTGTGAACTTTTCTAAAGCAAAGTTCATCGATTGTGAACTTGTATCTAGAAAAGTTCGTCGATTGTGAACTTGTATCTAGAAAAGTTCGTCGATTGTGAACTTTGCTTTAGAAAAGTTCGTCGATTGTGAACTTTGCTATAGAAAAGTTCATCGATTGTGAACTTTTCTATAGAAAAGTTCATCGATTGTGAACTTTTCTATAGAAAAATTCATCGATTGTGAACTTTTCTATAGAAAAGTTCATCGATTGTGAACTTTTCTATAGAAAAGTTCATCGATTGTGAACTTTTCTATAGAAAAGTTCATCGATTGTGAACTTTTCTATAGAAAAGTTCATCGATTGTGAACTTTTCTTTAGAAAAGTTCATCGATTGTGAACTTTTCTTTAGAAAAGTTCATCGATTGTGAACTTTTCTTTAGAAAAATTCATCAATTGTTAACTTCTTTTAGAAAAGTTCATCGATTGTGAACTTTTCTTTAGACACGTTCATCGATTGTGAACTTTTCTTTAGAAAAGTTCATCTATTGTGAATATTTCTATAGAAAAATTCATCGACTGTGAACTTTTCTTTAGAAAACTTCATCAACTGTGAACTCTTCTATAGAAAAGTTCATTGAGTGTGAACTTTTCATGACAAATGCTTTCAGAGATTAAGAAAAATTACTCGAAAAAAAAGATTTAAATAATTATTTTCTACTTTACAGTTGAAAGCAATAAATATTTTTTCTTATGAATTATTTTTTTCTTTTGTCTCTACTCAAAAAATCATTTACACTTGAATAATTTTCCATTCTTTTAAAAATTACAATCATAGGAGTTTTATTTTCCTTTCTAGCAATTTATTTGCAATAATGATTAAGTGCACAAAAGTTACAAATATCTATCTATCGTGTGTTATAAAAGTTTTTGTTGAGGATTTTAAGTAATTTAAAGTCAAAACCAAAATTCTTGAAATTTAAGTTTGAGAATTTTTAGCTTTTTGACGTCATTCTTGTGTCACTTTGAATTTTTTGCTTAATCTTTTCTAAACGATTTTTTGTTGGCAAGTCTTAAGCATTTAAGTAAGAATTATGGGAGTTTGACCTTTTGGTATAAACTAAAGTCATTATTTGGGGATTATCCATTTAAATTTATTTATTTTTCTTTGCTTTTTTTTTGCTGACTTTGGTCGATTATAATTAAAACACTCATAAAAAATTTTCATATTTCAATTAAGTGTGAAAGGAAATTGGAAAAAAGTTTGTTTCATTAAAATTTATGATTGGATTTTTATTTATGATTGGAATTGTACAATTGAATTATGAAAAATTTAACACCCTCTAGATTGATTGGAATGCAAAAAACGATACAACTCAAAATATTGCATTATTAAGCAAGAAAGAAAATATGGATTTTATTTCAAATATTTTGGAAGATATTTGGTTTTCATTTTAAGAAGAAAGCAAATAAGATATTCAAAATTTTTATCAACATTCGAAGGTTGGTCACTGATAATTCATTGACTTTTGATAAAATTAGGAAAAATAGGATATAATGGGATATTAGATATAAATTTATTACCATTTATCTTAAGATCTATTAGGTGTCCTGTTTTCAATATTGGTACAACTATAATTTTTACCGATGAAGAATCGCTAAAAGACAATGCTAAGCTCATCGGGTGTAGTCTAGATTAGTATTTACAACTTTGTATTCCATTAAGCAAATTAACAGCTTATCATATTTTCAGATCAGATATCAAGTATTTAAAGGTTTTATTTTAATTCTTGTGACTATTTAATTTATTTTTCAAAAGCTTAGTCCTTTTTTTCAAATTAACAAAACATTTGGAAATTTCTAATGGCAGTTGTTCCTCAATTTTACTTCTAACAAAAGTCAAAACTTTTGGGTTAAATTTTTTTATTTTTTAAATGAAAATTCTTTGACTTTGTCCATTTTAATCAACAATATCTAAAGCAAATGCTTGTTTATGAAAATAGGATGAAGTGACAAAGGTTCTTTGATACTTGGAAAAAAAATGTGGTTATAAACAAAAATCTAAAACATAATGTTTTTAAACATGTGTTGGACAAAGGAACTATTTTTAGAAAAATATGGATGAATGTCATCACTCCAATTGAGATTTGGAACATTAGGGTGTCTCTTTTAATAAAGATCAAAATTAAAAGAATAACTCCTCGGAGTTTGATTCTATACATACAACATTTTAACAACAAAAATTTTATATAAAAAATTAGCATTGAAAATTATGTATAAAAAGTTTTAATATCGAAAATTTTCTGTAAAAATTTTTAACATCGAAAATTTTCTATGAAAATTTTTAACATCGAAAATTTTCTATAAAAAATTTTAACATCGAAAATTCTATGTAAAAAAATTTTAACATAAAAAATCTTCTATAAAAAAATTTTAATATCTAAGATTTTAAATATAAAAAATCTAATATCGAAAATTTTCCATAACAAATTTAATATCGAAAATTTTCTATAAAAAGTTTTGATATCAAAAATTTTGTATAACAAATTTTAATATATATAAAATTTTCTACAAAAAAAAAAAAATTTAACTCTAAAATTTTCTATAAAATAGTTTCAAATCTAAAATTTTCTATAGAAAATTTTAACATCGAAGATTTTCTGTAGGAAATTTTGACATCGAAAATTTTCTATAGAAAATTTTAACATCGAAAATTTTCTATAGAAAATTTTAACATCGAAAATTTTCTATAGAAAATTTTAACATCGAAAATTTTCTATAAAAAATTTTAACATCGAAAATTTTCTATAGAAAATTTTAACTTCAAAAATTTTCTATAAACTATTTTGACATCGAAAATTTTCTAAAGAAAATTTTAACATCAAAAATTTTCTATAAACAATTTTGACATCGAAAATTTTATATAAAAATTTTAACATCAAAAATTTTATATAAAAATTTTAACATCGAAAATTTTCTATAAAAAATTTTTAGATCGAAAATTTTCTATAGAAAATTTTAACATAGAAAATTTTCTATAGAAAATTTTCACATCGATAATTTTCTATAGAAAATTTTAACATAGAAAATTTTCTATAGAATATTTTAACATCGAAAATTTTCTATAGAAAATTTTAACATCGAAAATTTTCTATAGAAAATTTTAACATAGAAAATTTTCTATAAAAAATTTTAACATCGAAAATTTTCTATAAAAATTTTAACATCGAAAATTTTCTATAGAAAATTTTAACATCGAATATTTTCTATAGAAAATTTTAACATCGAAGATTTTCTATAGAAAATTTTAACATCGAAAATTTTCTATAGAAAATTTTAACATCGAAAATTTTCTATAGAAAATTTTCTATAAATAATTTGGACATTGAAAATTTTCTATAAAAAATTTTAACATCAAAAATTTTATATAAAAATTTTAACATCAAAAATTTTATAAAAAAATTTTAACATCGAATATTTTCTATAAAAAATTTTTAGATTGAAAATTTTCTAAAGAAAATTTTAACATCGAAAATTTTCTATAGAAAATTTTCACATCGATAATTTTCTATAGAAAATTTTAACATCTAAAATTTTCTATAGAAAATTTTAACATCTAAAATTTTCTATAGAAAATTTGAAGATCGAAAATTTTCTATAGAAAATTTTAACATCGAAAATTTTCTATAAACAATTTTGACATCGAAAATTTTCTATAAAAAATTTTAACATCAAAAATTTTATATAAAAATTTTAACATCAAAAATTTTATATAAAAATTTTAACATCGAATATTTTCTATAGAAAATTTTAACATCGAAGATTTTCTATAGAAAATTTTAACATCGAAAATTTTCTATAGAAAATTTTAACATCGAAAATTTTCTATAGAAAATTTTCTATAAATAATTTTGACATTGAAAATTGTCTATAAAAAATTTTAACATCAAAAATTTTATATAAAAATTTTAACATCAAAAATTTTATAAAAAAATTTTAACATCGAATATTTTCTATAAAAAATTTTTAGATTGAAAATTTTCTAAAGAAAATTTTAACATCGAAAATTTTCTATAGAAAATTTTCACATCGATAATTTTCTATAGAAAATTTTAACATCTAAAATTTTCTATAGAAAATTTTAACATCTAAAATTTTCTATAGAAAATTTGAAGATCGAAAATTTTCTATAGAAAATTTTAACATCGAAAATTTTCTATAAACAATTTTGACATCGAAAATTTTCTATAAAAAATTTTAACATCAAAAATTTTATATAAAAATTTTAACATCAAAAATTTTATATAAAAATTTTAACATCGAAAATTTTCGATAAAAAATTTTAACATCGAAAATTTTCTATAGAAAATTTTAACATCGAAAATTTTCTATAGAAAATTTTCTATAAAAAATTTTAACTTCGAAAATTTTCTATAAAAAATTTTAACATCGAAAATTTTCTATAGAAAATTTTAACATCGAAAATTTTCTAAAAAAAAAATTTAACATCGAAAATTTTCTAAGAAAAATTTTAACATGGAAAATTTTCTATAAGAAATTTTAACATCGAAAATTTTCTGTAAGAAATTTTAACATCGAATATTTTTTATAAAAAATTTTAAAATCGAAATTTTTTTTAAAAAATTTTAACATTGAAAATTTTCTATAATAAATTTTAACATCAGAAATTTTTTATAGAAAATTTTAACAAAAAAATTTTTCTACAAAAATTTTCTATAAAAAATTTTAACTTCGAAAATTTCTATAATGAATGATTACATCAACCATTTTCTATAAAATATTTAAACATCGGAAATTTTCTGTAAAAAAATTTAACATCGGAAATTTTCTGTAAAAAAATTTAACATCGGAAATTTTCTGTAAAAATTTTAACATCGAAAATTTTCTATAAAAAATTTTAGCATCGAAAATTTTTTATAAAAAATTTTAACTTCGAAAATTTTCTATCAACAAGTTAACATCGAAAGTTTTTTATAAAAAATTTTAAATCAAAAATTTTCTATAAAAAATTTTAGCATCGAAATTTTTCTATAAAAAATTTTAACATCGGAAATTTTCTATCAAAAATTTTAACATTGGAAATTTTCTATCAAAAATTTTAACATCAAAAATTTTATATAAAAATTTTAACATCGAAAATTTTCGATAAAAAATTTTAACATCGAAAATTTTCTATAGAAAATTTTAACATCGAAAATTTTCTATAGAAAATTTTCTATAAAAAATTTTAACTTCGAAAATTTTCTATAAAAAATTTTAACATCGAAAATTTTCTATAGAAAATTTTAACATCGAAAATTTTCTATAGAAAATTTTAACATCGAAAATTTTCTTTAGAAAATTTGAACATCGAAAATTTTTTATAGAAAATTTTAACATCGAAAATTTTCTATAGAAAATTTTAGCATCGAAAATTTTCTATAGAAAATTTTAACATCGAAAATTTTCTATAGAAAATTTTAACATCGAAAATTTTCTATAGAAAATTTTAACATCGAAAATTTTCTATAGAAAATTTTAACATCGAAAATTTTCTATAGAAAATTTTAACATCGAAAATTTTCTATAGAAAATTTTAACATCGAAAATTTTCTATAGAAAATTTTAACATCGAAAATTTTCTATAAACAATTTTGACATCGAAAATTTTCTATAAAAAATTTTAACATCAAAAATTTTATATAAAAATTTTAACATCAAAAATTTTATATAAAAATTTTAACATCGAAAATTTTCGATAAAAAACTTTAACATCGAAAATTTTCTATAGAAAATTTTAACATCGAAAATTTTCTATAAAAAATTTTAACTTCGAAAATTTTCTATAAAAAATTTTAACATCGAAAATTTTCTATAGAAAATTTTAACATCGAAAATTTTCTAAAAAAAAATTTAACATCGAAAATTTTCTAAGAAAAATTTTAACATGGAAAATTTTCTATAAGAAATTTTAACATCGAAAATTTTCTGTAAGAAATTTTAACATCGAATATTTTTTATAAAAAATTTTAAAATCGAAATTTTTTTTTAAAAAAATTTAACATTGAAAATTTTCTATAATAAATTTTAACATCAGAAATTTTTTATAGAAAATTTTAACAAAAAAATTTTTCTACAAAAATTTTCTATAAAAAATTTTAACTTCGAAAATTCCTATAATGAATGTTTACATCAACCATTTTCTATAAAATATTTAAACATCGGAAATTTTCTATAAAAAAATTTAACATCGGAAATTTTCTGTAAAAAAATTTAACATTGGAAATTTTCTGTAAAAATTTTAACATCGAAAATTTTCTATAAAAAATTTTAGCATCGAAAATTTTTTATAAAAAATTTTAACTTCGAAAATTTTCTATCAACAAGTTAACATCGAAAGTTTTTTATAAAAAATTTTAAATCAAAAATTTTCTATAAAAAATTTTAGCATCGAAATTTTTCTATAAAAAATTTTAACATCGGCAATTTTCTATCAAAAATTTTAACATCGGAAATTTTCTATCAAAAATTTTAACATCGAGAATTTTCTTTGAAAAATGTTATAAGAAAAAAACCTTTAAAAATTAAACCTCGACATGTAGGAGGCAAAATTTTTCCTAAAATTTTCTTGAAATTAGGGTTTGAAGGTTAGGAGTACCTAAAACTCATATGTATTCAATACTAAAAGCGCTTTCTATGTATTGACCAAACAAACTTTTTAGCTCACCTGTTAGCAAAGTCCTAATTATTCCAATGGCTATTGTCTCGCCGTCTATTGAAAATGTATTCATTATTAATTTCTTTTGTCCTATTAAATATGAATAAAACTCAATTTGGTCAAAGTTGACTGCTCAGCAATAAAAAATCATTCATTGTTTTTAACGATTTTTAACAGATAATGTTTACACCTACTTATCATGTATCAGCTTCAAAGCTATCATAATCCCATTTAAAAATCCATAAAGATATATATTAAATTTAATTACTTTTTTATATTTGTCATCAGCAAAACACGCAATGCAGACAAATTTTTGAAACTTTATATATTGGGTTTATAGGGAAAATATGACAACTTACTGGCAAAAATATTATGATATAAATAATTTTTTCCCATGTCCTTTTATTTGTTTAAAAAGGACATTGAATTACAAAACAATGAATATTTTGTAGTACTTTAAGTAATATTTTTTAAAAACAACATTATTATACTTAAAAACCAAAAAAATCTGTATGTATATAAAACACACATACGAGAAAAAACACAAATACGATTACAAAATGTTAAAATTATTATCCCTGACTTGAAAAGACACTTTGTATGTGAGAGTATATTTATGAATAAATCATATAAAAAACAGCAAAGTACATAAACAATTCAACTCAGCAAAATACAAACACAATCTATCACTTTCAGAAAACACACTTTAACACATGGGGAGTGAGATCGAAAATTTTTTTTGAAAAGTTTATAATTTCTAGGAGGAAAAGAAAAAAGAATTCGACACATTTCGACGAAATACTAAAAATTTAAATTAAAGAAAAATGTTAGCTATAAATTTTATTTAAAATTATCCGCATTAACTTGCGCTGTTTTTGAAAATTGAAAAAAAACTCATAAGAATTTTTTTTTTAATTTTTTTTCGAAGGATTTAAGTTCTAGTTAAAAATTTAAAATGAATCCGCTGGTTTTCACAAAACTATTAAAAACTCAAATTAGGCTAACATTTGCAAAGTTAAATTCACTTAAAATTTTCTGCAGCGAAATGCGTTGGTTTTAAAAATTTTAAAAATGCTCCAGAGAAAATTTTGTTAAAAAAATTACAAGGCATCAACATTTTAGAAGTGAAAGTAAAAGCAATTCTCGTTGTTTTGATTAAATATTTAAAACCAAAACTAGTTTATTATAAAGAAATTAAAATGCAATAAGAATAATTTGCAAAAAAATGCGCTGGACTTTAAAACTTTACAAAAGCCTAAGAACAAATTTTATGAACAAAATTTACGGAGTATACAAGTTAAACAAGTGAAAGTAAAAACACTTCGCTTTGTTTCAATAACATATTAAAAACCTAAATTAGGCTTTAGTATTACAAATCTATTTCATCTTAAGTAGTTTGCAAATAATTGCCTAGGTCTTCAAAATTTAAGCAAAAACTTATGACAAAATTTAAAAAAAAAATATTTTTCAAAATTTTCAAAGTTACTGATCTTAAGATGTGAAAGCGGAACATACCTATTTTAAAAACCTAAATTAGGCTATAATATAACAAAACAAATGTATTTAAAGTGGCTTGAAAATATTTACAAAAGTCTTCAAAATTTCAAAAAAACTTATGACAAAATTAATAAAAAATACTTTTTTCAAATATTTCATGTTTACAAACTCGAGAAAAGAAAGCAAAAAATTCACTGTATTTCGAAAATATATTTCAACCGAAATTAGAACATTGTGTTAGAAAACAAATGTTTTAAAAGTTAATTGCAACAAAATGCCTCAATCTTCAAAATTTCAAAAATACTCAAAATAAAAATTTTAAAAAATTTCCCAAAGAATTTAAATTTTAAATTTTCAAAGTTTACTTGCCGAAGAGGTAAAAACGGAAAAAATCCGCTTTATTTCAAAAATATATTTTTAATCTAAATTAGAGTGATATGTTTTAAATAAAATGTATAAAAAATTATTTGCATAAAACTGCGTCAATCTTCACAATTTCAAAAATACTCAAAATTAAAATTGTAAAAAAATTTGCAAAGAATTTTTCTTTTTTTCAAAATTTTCAAAGTTCACAAACTCTAGAAGTGGAAGCAGGAACAATCCGCTTCATTTCGAAAATACATTTAAAACAAAATTAGAGTAATATATTGGAAATAAAATGTGTTAAAAATTATTTGCGTTAAACTGCGTTAATTTTCACAATTTTAAAAATACTAAAAATCAAAATTGTAAAAAATTTTGAAAAAAAAAAAAATTTTTCAATATTTTTAAATGTCTCAACTCTAGAGGTGGAGGCAGAAACTGTTCGCTTCATTTCAAAAATATTTTTTAAAACTGAATTAGAGTGATTTCTTGAAAATAAAATGTATTCAAAATTTTTTGCATAAAACTGCGTCAATCTTCAAAATTTCAAAAACACGCGAAATCAAAATTGTAAAATTTTCTTAAAGAATTTTTTTTTTTAATTTTCAAAGTTCACAAACTTTAGAGGTAAAAGCGAAAAAATTCTCATGATTTCAAAAAAATATTTAAAATCTTAATAAGGATGATATGTTACAAATAAAATGTGTTAAAAATGTTGCATTAAATTTCGTAAATCTTCATAATTTTAGAAATACTTAAAATAAAAATTGTAAAAAAAATTGGCAAATAATTTTTTTTCTTTTTTTTTAAGTTCACAAAACCTAGAAGTTTAATCAGAAACAATCCGCTTCATTTCCGAAAAATGGATTTATAACAAAATTAGAGTGCTATATTGCAAATGAAATGTATTAAAAATTATTTGCGTAAAACTGCGTTAAATATTAAAAATTTCAAAAAATACTCAAAATTAAAGTTGTTAAAAATTTTTCAAAGAATTTTTTTTTTATATTTTCAAAAATCACAAACTCTAGAAGCAAAAGCGGACACAATCGACATCATTTTGAATATATATATAACCATATTAAGTTGATATGTTACAAATAAAATGTTTTAAAAATTATTTGCATTAAACTGCGTCAATCTTCACAATTTCAAAAATACTCAAAATAAAATTTTAGAAAAAATTTTGCAAATAATTTTTTTTCTTTAATATTTTTAAATGTCATAAACTCTAGAGGTGTAGGCAGAAAAAATCCGCTTAATTTTAAAGAAATATTTTAAAACCAAATTAGGGTGATATATTATAAATAAAATGTATTAAAAAGTATTTGCATAAAACTGCGTCAATCTTCACAATTTCAAAAATACTCAAAATAAAATTGTAGAAAAAAAAATTGAAAATTTTACATTCTTTTCAGCAAAATATTAAAAACCAAAATTTGACTTAAATAATTAAATTAAAATCCCCTTAAAATCATTTAATAAAACTTGCAACTGTTCTTTAAAATTCCTAAATTATTCCAACTCAATCCTCAAAATTTCCACAGACATATTTCCCAAGTGTTAAGCACTGCTTTGTGACCACAAAATATTATATAGATACACAGAACCAAAAAACAACACTATTGCTGTGAGTACAATCAATATTCAAACACTCCTTTTCATAAAGAAAAACAAATATTTTCATACGCTTTCATGCATTTATAAATATTAACACCCAAACAAACTAACATACACAAATACTGAAAAAATGCCAACAAAAACTAAGTAAAAATATGTAGAAAATAAAATGTACAAAAAAAACCAAAATTTTGTGGTATAAACATTTAAGTATCTCGGGCCTTTTCCCTGCCTTTCCCATATGACTAAAATATTTTGCATACATTCATTTCATATGTATGTATGTAAATATCTGTTAGTGGGTGTAACTGACACACTCAATTTTTTTTGTCTTACCACAAAAAGAATTTATTTATTTATTTCCATACACTTCACATAATTTCTATTTCTGCTCTTAAAGGAAACCATAAAAATGTTGGAAAAAAATCTTTTTAAAGGAGTCTCAAACCCCAGAAAAGGACAATTACATTCAGTGCCATGTGCTTATACTCACTAACACACACGTACACTCACACTTAGTTTAAAGGTGTCATTTTACTTGTTTGCAAAAAATATTGCATACATTGGGGCGTATTCAAATTTAAGTGAAAGACATTTCTTTGACTTCTTTTTTCTCTGAATTATTATTTTGGTCTAGTTTTTGTTGATGTGATTAATGTAAAAGGTGTTGCATAAGTTTTGCTTTGTTAAAGCGAAGTACATTTCATTAGAATTCTATGAAAATAATCAGGAAAGTAGTTGACAAATTTAAATAAATTATTGAAATATTTTTTTTATTATTTAGCTTTAATTTCGTTTTAATTAAGTCTGCAAAATTTGAGCATAATTGTATCATAACTATTAAAAAAACACATAAATTAGGAGAAATGTTTAAGTTTAATAAAATTTTTCTATAGAAAGTTTTGGGTATAAAATTTTTCTATAGAAAATTTTCGGTATAAAATTTTTCTATAGAAAATTTTCGGTATAAAATTTTTCTATAGAAAATTTTCGGTATAAAATTTTTCTATAGAAAATTTTCGGTATTAAATTTTTCTATAGAAAATTTTCAGTATAAAATTTTTCTATAGAAAATTTTCGGTATAAAATTTTTCTATAGAAAATTTTCGGTATAAAAGTTTTCTATAGAAAATTTCGATAAAAAAGTTTTCGATTCAAAAATTTTCGATAAAAAAGTTTTCGATTCAAAAATTTTCGATAAAAAAGTTTTCTATAGAAAATTTTCGATAAAAAAGTTTTCTTTAGAAAATTTTCGATAAAAAAGTTTTCTATAGAAAATTTTCAATTTGAGATTAAAGAGTTCCTTTCAATTTTAGGAATTTTTTAATTATTTTTTTTTTTAATTACTTTTGTTAAAAAATTAAACAAAACCATTGACACTGTTTGTCTGTCTGACTGTTGTTCATTCTCTTGCACCAGCTGATGATGTTGGTGTTGAGGGTGATGGTGTTGAAGCTGATGATGATGATTCTGGTTGAATGGTTAAAGTTTAGGCTTAAGGCTAAAACGTCTGTGTGAATATGTTGAAGTGATAAGGAAATGCAATTAAATGATGAATGTTGGCAAGAGTGTTGAAGTGACAGTTAAGAAAAAAACAACAAAACTAACAAAATATAAAATATAATAAAATTTTGTATGAAAGGATAATAGGAGAATTTGAAGGGACTTAAAGTAATAAATTCCAAAAAATTTAAATTCGAGAAATTATTTATATGATATATTTATTATCAATAGAATTAAAACACAACAATTTAAACACAAAATGAAATGTGTATAAAAAATATAGATTTTAAATTTAAGACCTAGAATGACATTTGTTGTGCATGTTTGCATTTTTTGGCAACCAAAACTCAACTGCAACGCCCATTTTGGCTTTGATGGATTTACGACCCAACCGACACAGACACAAATTTTAAATTTTACTACCTTAAGTTTAATTTTTTGTATTGGCACTACAAATTATTTCAAATAAAAACTGACCATTATTTCAATCTATAACTCAATATTTTTTTTCATCCTATCTAATTGAATAATGAACCTAAAATACTTTCCGCTTCATGGTAGAGCTGCAGATAATAACAACAACAAAATAGCTGAAGGATATTTTTTTTTATTCTAGCAACGTTTTTGATAATGCTAAAACTTTTTATTGTTTTCCTTATTTTTTATCTGGAAAAAGGAGAAAAATGGGAAAACTAAACAAAAAAAAAAAAAAAAAAAACTATGAGCTGGCTAGAAAACTTTTGTACAACTGCAAATTATATACACATAAATTTGTGAGGAAACACATTGGGGCAGAATGAAATAAAATGAAAGAAATTTTATATTAAAAATTTTAATAGAAAAGTTTTATATCAAAAATTATCTATAAAAAAATTTTATACCGAAAATTTTTTATAGAAAATTTTCTATAGGAAACATTTTATATAGAAAATTTTTTAAAGAAAAATTTTATATAGAAAATTTTCTAAAGAAAAATTTTATACAGAAAATTTTCTAAAGAAAAATTTATATGGAAAATTTTCTAAAGAAAAATTTTATATAGAAAATTTTCTAAACAAAAATTTTATATAGAAAATTTTCTAAAAAAAAATTTTATATAGAAAATTTTCTAAAGAAAAATTTTATATAGAAAATTTTCTAAAGAAAAATTTTATATCAAAAATTGTCAACAGAAAAATTTTATGCAGCAAATATTCTATAGAAAAATTTTGTACCGACAATTTTTTGTAGAAAAATTTTATATCAAATATCATCAAAAATTTTATATCTATAATTTTCTATAGAAAATTTTTATATTGAAAATTTTCTATAAAACAATTTTATATCAAAAATTTTATTTCAAAATTTTCTATAAAAAAATATTCTATCCAAAATTTTCGATTAAAAATTTTATATCGTATATTTTCTACAGAAAAATTTTATATCGAAAATTTTCTATAGAAAAATTTTATATCGAAAATTTTCTAACAAAAATTGAATATCCAAAAGGTTCTATAGGAAAGATTTATATCGAAATTTTTTATATAGAAAAACTTTGTATCGAACATTTTCTTAAGAAAAATTTTATATCGAAAATTTTCTGTAGTAAAATTTTATATTTTTCTATAGAAAAATTTTATATCGAAAATTTTCTATAGCAAAATTATATATCAAAAATTTTCTATAGGAATATTTTATATCAAGCATTTTCTATAGAAAAATTTTATATCGAAAATTTTCTATAGAAAAATTTTATATCTATAATTTTCTATAGAGAAATTTTATATCGAAAATTTTCAATAGAAAAAGATTATATCGAAAATTTTCTATAGAAAAATTTTATATCGAAAATGTTCTATAGAAAAATTTTATATCGAAAATGTAGAAAATTTTATATCAAACATTTTCCATTGAGAAATTTTCTGTCGAAAATTTTCTATAGAAAAATTTCGTATCGAAAATTTTCTATACAAAAATTTTATATCGAGAATTTTCTATACAAAAATTTTGTATCAAAAATTTTCTATAGAAAAATTTTATATCAAAAATTTTCTATAGAAAAATTTTATATCAAAAAATTTTCTATCGAAAAATTTTATATCGAAAATTTTCTATAGAATAATTTTATATCGAAAATTTTCTATTGGAAAATTTTATATCGAAAATTTTCTATAGAAGAATTTTATATCCGAAATTTTCTGTAGAAAAATTTTATATCGGAAATTTTCTATAGAAAAATTTTATATCAAAAATTTTCTATAGAAAAATTTTATATCAAAAATTTTCTATATAAAAATTTTATATCAAAAAATTTTCTATCGAAAAATTTTATATCGAAAATTTTCTATAGAATAATTTTATATCGAAAATTTTCTATAAAGAATTTTATATCCGAAATTTTCTGTAGAAAAATTTTATATCGGAAATTTTCTATAGAAAAATTTTATATCGAAAATATTTTATAAAAAATTTTATATCGAAAATTTTCTATAGAAAAATTTTGTATCGAAAATTTTCTATAGAAAAATTTTAGATAGAGAATTTTCTATAGAAAAATTTTTCATCGAAAATTTTCTATAGAAAAATTTTATATCCAAAATTTTCTATAGGAAAATTTTATATCGAAAATTTACTATAGAAAATTTTTATATCGAAAATTTTCTGTAGAAAAATTTTATATCAAAAATTTTCTATAGAAAAATTTTATGTTGAAATTTTTCTGCAAAAACATTTTATATCGAAAATTTTCTATAGAAAAAATTAAATTGGAAAATTTCCTATAAAAAAATTTAAAATCAAAATTTTTTTATAAAAAAATTTTAATTCGAAAATTTTCTATAGAAAAATTTTATATCGGAAATTTTCTATAGAAAAATTTTGTATCAAAAATTTTCTATAGAAAAATTTTCCATAGAAATATTTGAACTCAAAAAATTTCTATAGAAACATTTTTGTATCGAAAATTTTCTATAGAAAAATTTATTGCGAAAATTTTCTATAGAAAAATTTATATCGAAAATTTTCTATAGAAAAATTTATATCGAAAATTTTTTCTTTCAAAAATTTCCTATCAGAAATTTTCTATAGGAAAAATTTTATCGAAAATTTTCTATAGAAAAATTTATATCGAAAATTTTCTACAAAAAAATTTTATGTCAAAAATTTTCTAGAGAAAAATTTTATATCAAAAATTTTCTATAAAAAATTTTAAATCGCAAGTTTTCTTAAGAAAAATTTTAAAACGAAATGTTTGTATAAAATTTTTATTTTTTTAAAAGTTTTCTAAGGAAGGAAGGAAATTTTATATCGGAAATTTTCTGGTGAAAAAGATCTTTTATATGAAATTTTTCTATATAAGATTTTTGACATGAAATTTCTATAGAAAATTTTTGATAAATATTTTTTATAAGAAATTTTTCATATGAAATTTTTCTATAAAAAATTTTTGCTATGAAATTTTTTTATGGAAAGTTTTTCTGTAGAAAAACTTTGTTTTAATATTAATACTTGTATTAGTACTGGTACTAATATATGTAAAATTTTTAGTGGTAGATTGAGTTTTACAATAAGTACTAGTATTGGTATTGGTGTGTATTATAATGGGTTAATTATATTAGTAATAGCACTTATATTTATATTTTTATGAGTATTTGTTTCGGTACTTGTATTTGTATATCTGTTTTTTAGTCTTAACTACCCCACTGTGCATTGCGAGTTTTATTAGAATTTAATATATTTTATTTATATTTTTGTCTGCATAACTTAAACAAAAAAAAAACTCGTAATCCTCTTATATCTATAGAAATACACGATGCTTAATATTGCACAATATTTTATTCAATTGTCAGGCTCTTGAACTCGAAAAATATGAAAGAAAAACTCTACAAAAAATTACAAAAATATTATAAAACATCTGTCTGGTAACAGTAATAAGAATTTTGATATGCTTCATGGCTTAAGAGTCTAAATGTATGCTATAGAAAAATAAAATATTACTAAAGAGCCATAAGTATTGCTTACTTATTACTATTTTTATAAAAAAACTTAAATGCCAAATAGATTAAGTCCCTAGAATAAAATGTTATCAAAAATATGACAAAAGTTTTTATAACACACTCTAGTTATTTATTATTTAAAATCTACATAATTTGGTAATTTACACAATAAGAAAAACCTTTTTGGGGGGGTAGGGAGTGGTCAAATATGTTCGAATTACCATCAGAAAAAAATCAGTGTAATATAAAAATAGAAGAATGTAATAAAGTAATAAAGTATTTAGGTTACAAAATTTTGTTTATTGTTTCGAATTTATAACAAAGTTTATTATTACTCGAACGAGTATTTCAGAAATTATTTATAAATTATTTGTAAAATTTCATTTAAATTTTTACTCTACACAATAGAATAACTTTTAAATACCTTAAAGTTAACTTGGTATACTTGGCTCATTTACATAGAAATATTTTTTGTATATTTGTTTAAATCTTTCAGTCAATGATTTATGCTTAAATGAATGCATCTGTGCTCTATAAATCCTTTTCGTTTTTTTTTTGTCTGAATTCAATGAATATGACAAAATCCAGTCAAGTTATTTGATTGTAAGCAAAAGTATTTAAAGTTCATTTGTATGAGTTCATTTTGGGAGATAAAGAATGATACGTTTTGTTTTCAGTCATTTTTTTGTTCTACGAAATGCAATAAGGAAATGCACAATGGGATAAAATGGAAAAATAAGAGACATTTCTATACAAAAGTTGACCATTGAAAGTCATTTTTATAAAAAAGTTGACTATAGAAAGACATTTCTATAGAAAAAAAGAAGACATTCCTAAAAAAAGTTGACGACAGGGAGACATTTCTGCAGCAAAGTTGACAATAGGAAAACAGTTCTATAGAAAAGTTGACGACAGGAAGACATTTCTATAGAAAAATTGACGATAGGAAGACATTTCTATATAAAAGTTGACGATATAAAGACATTTCTATAGAAAAGTTGACGATAAGAAGATATTTCTATAGAAAGGTTGACAATAGGAAGACACAACTAAAAAAAATTTGACGATAAGAAGACGTTCCTCAAAAAAAGTTGCCGATAGGAAGACATTTCTACCGAAAAGTTGACGACAGGAAGACATTTCTATAGAAAAGTTGTCAATAGGAAGACATAACTAAAAAAAAAAATTGACGATAAAAAGACATTACTCAAAAAAAGTTGACGATAGGAAGACATTTCTATAGCAAAGTTGACAGTAGGAAGACATTTCTATAGAAAAGTTGACGATAGGAAGATACTTCTATAGAAAAATTTACGATATGAAGACATTTCTATAGAAAAGTTGACGATAGGAAGACATTTCTATAAAAAAGTTGACGATAGGAAGATATGTCTATAGAAAAGTTGAAGATAGGAAGACACTCATATGGTTGACGATTGGAAGACACTCCTATGGAAAAGTTGACGATATTTAGACATTTATATAGAAAAGTTTACGAAAGGGAGACATTTCTATAGACAAGTTGGACACAGGATGATAAAGAGGCATTTCTATAGAATAGTTGACTATAGGAGCCCATTTCTATATTCCCATTATCAACTTTTCTATATCTTTCTTTTGTCAACTTTTCTATAGAAAAGTCTTCCTTTGGTCAACTTTTCTATAGAAAAGTCTTCCTTTGGTCAACTTTTCTATAGAAAAGTCTTCCTTTAGTCAACTTTTCTATAGAAAATGGTTCCTTTGGTCAACTTTTCTATAGAAAAGTCTTTCTTTGGTTAACTTTTCTATAGAAAAGTCTTCCTTTGGTCAACTGTTCTATAGAAAAGTCTTCCTTTGGTCAACTTTTCTATAGAAAAGTCTTCCTTTGGTCAACTTTTCTATAGAAAGGTCTTCCCTTGGTCAACTTTTCTATAGAAAAGTCTTCCTTTGGTCAACTTTTCTGTAGAAAAGTCTTCCTATCGTCAACTTTTCTATAGAAAATTTCTTCCTTTGGTCAACTTTTCTATAGAAAAGTCTTCCTTTGGTCAACTTTTCTATAGAAAAGTCTACCTTCGGTCAACTTTTCTATAGAAAAGTGTTCCTTTGGTCAACTTTTCTATAGAAAAGTCTTTCTTTTGTCAACTTCCTTGGGTCAACTTTTCAATAGAAAAGTCTACCTTTGGTCAACTTTTCGATAGAAAAGTCTACCTTTGGTCAACTTTTCTATAGAAATGTCTACCTTTGGTCAACTTTTCTATAGAAATGTCTTCTTTTCGTCAAATTTTCTATAAAAAATGGTTCCTTTCGTCAAATTTTTTATAGAATTTTTTTCCTTTCTTCAACTTTTCTATAGAAACGTTTTCCTTTCGTCAACTTCTGTACAGAAATATCTTAATGTCGTCGACTTTTTTTTATAGAAATCTCTTTCTTTTTATTTGGATAATATACAGCCCTAATTTCCTGAAATTGAGTCTTTAATGCGTAAAAACATAATTATAAATACATAATAAAATATGACATTTGTAAACTAGAAGGAACATAAATAACAATCATATTAATAACAATCATACGTCATGTTGGCTTCAACTAATTTATAATAATCATACGCCATAGTTAAAAAAAAGGGGGAAGAAAGCCTAAGAACTTTCGTACATTAAAAAAATTATTACCATTTCATTAAATGATAAATGTTAAATGTTCTAGATACTGAATTAAGTATATGTTTTTATAGAAAATATTTATAATAAAATGATTATAAGGCCTAATCAAGTGAAAATAAAGTCAGAGATTAAATTCTTTAATGCAATTGTTAAAAAACTTGTTTAGAAATTATGTTTAATTTGCTTAAAGTAAAAGCCAGTTGATGTTTTAGCAATTTTTAATTTACAATTATTTTTTAAAATGTTTCTTAGAAAAGACTTTATTAAAAATTCCAAAGTCTTAAATTAGTTGTTTGCTTACATAAATATATATTTAAAACTTCTGCTTAAACCATTTACTATAAAACAATTTTACGCATTTTTCCTTTACATTACACACAATTTTTTTTAAACCATATTTACTTAACGTATATCCTATGTATGTTAATCTAAAATCGTTAAACAAATTAAAAAATTCTGGCAAAATTTCAAAACTTAGTTTGTTTTGCTGTTTTTCTTCCTTTCAAAATATGGAACAACATTTGGTTTATTGTCTTTTAGTGCAGCTTTTTCGCCTCAACTGTTGGTTTCCTCTTGCCTTGACTGGCAGAGACAAATATTTATGTTTCCTGTGCGCCCTTAATGGGTTATTTATGCATTTCAATGAACTGATATCGGGGTTGTTGTTATTTTTGTTTTAAGTTACTGTTTTATTTATTATGTTGTTATGATTTTTTCACTATTTTGTTTATAAGGTGCATTCTTTTTTAAATAGTGATTTGTGGCGAGAAAAACAAAATAAAAAAAATTATATTTTATACGGACCTATTGTAACCACTTGAATTTTATTTATTGTGGTCACCAAGATACAATAAAATCAAAATTTTAAATCTTTATTGAAATTTTTTTTTACCGTTTTTGAGGGAAAATCTCTGAGTCTTTCGGATCATTTTCTTAATTGACCAAATGGACTCAAAGCAGTTAAGGGAAAACAATTAATTTGCTATAACTAGTTGTACCAACTTTTCTACAGAAAAGTCTTCCCATGGTCAACTTGCCTTTAGAAAAGGTTCCCATGGTCAACTTTTTTTTAAAAAAGTCTTAATTTGTTAAACTTTTCTACAAAAAGTCTTAATTTGTTAAACTTTTCTATAAAAAGGCTTAATTTGTTAAACTTTTCTATAAAAAAGTCTTCCTTTAGTCAACATTTCTATAGAAAAGTTGACGATATGAAGACATTTCTCTACAAAAGTTTACAATAGGAAGAAATTTCTATAAAAAAACTAGACAATATAAAGTCATTTCTATAAAATAGATGACGAAAGGAAGACATTTCTATATAAAAGTTGACGATAGGAAGACTTTTCTGTAGAAGAGTTGACTATAGGAAGACATTTCTATAGAAAAGTTGACGTTAGGTAGACATTTCTATAGAAAAGTTGACATAAGGAAGACATTTCTATAGAAAAGTTGAAGTTAGGAAGACATTTCTATAGAAACGTTGGTGATAGGAAGACATTTCTATAGAAAAATTGACAAAAGGAAGACATTTTTATAGAAAAGTTCACGAAAGGAAGACATTTATATAGAAAAGTTAACGAATGGAAGACATTTCTATAGAAAATTTGACGAAAAGAACCTATTTCTATAGAAAAGTTGACAATAGGATGACATTTCTATAGAAAAGTTGACGATAGGAAGACATTTCTGTAGAAAAGTTGGCAATACGAAGACATTTCTATAGAAAAGTTGAGAGAAGAAAGACATTTCTAAAGAAAAGTTAACGAATGGAAAACACTTCTATAGAAAATTTGACGAAAGGAACCCATTTCTATAGAAAAGTTGACGATAGGGAGACATTTCTATAAAAAATTTACAATAGGAAGACATTTCTATAGAAAACTTGATAGGGAGACATTTCTCTAAAAAAAATGACGATAGGAAGACACTTCGACAGAAAAGTTGACGATAGGAAGACATTTCGATAAAAAAGTTTACGATAGGAGGACATTTCTATAGAAAAGTTGACGTTAGGAAGACATTTCTATAGAAAAGTTGATGACAGAAAGACACTTCTATAGAAAAGTTGACGATAGGCAGACATTTCTACAGAAAAGTTGACGATAGGAAGACATTTTTATATCAAAGTTGATGATAGAAAGACACTTCTATAGAAAAGTTGGCGATAGGGAGATATTTCTATAGAAAAGTGGACGATAGGAAGACATTTCTATAGAAAAGTTGACGATAGGAAGACTTTTCTATAGAAAAGTTGACGATAGGAAGACATTTTTATAGAAAAGTTGACGATAGGAAGACATTTCTATAGAAAAGTTGACGATAGGAAGACATTTCTATAGAAAAGTTGACGATAGGAAGACATTTCTATAGAAAAGTTGACGATAGGAAGACATTTCTATAGAAAAGTTGACGATAGGAAGACATTTCTATAGAAAAGTTGACGATAGGAAGACATTTCTATAGAAAAGTTGACGATAGGAAGACATTTTCATAGAAAAGTTGACAATAGGAAGACATTTTTATAGAAAAGTTGACGATAGGAAGACATTTTTATAGCAAAGTTGAGGATAGAAAGACACTTCTATAGAAAAGTTGACGATAGGAAGACATTTCTATAGAAAAGTTGACAACAGGAAGACATTTCTATAGAAAAGTTGACGATAGGAAGGCATTTCTGTAGAAAAGTTGACGATAGGAAGACATTTCTAAAGAAAAGTTGACGATAGGAAGATATTTCTATAGAAAAGTTGACAACAGGAAGACATTTCTATAGAAAAGTTGACGATAGGAAGGCATTTCTGTAGAAAAGTTGACGATAGGAAGACATTTCTATAGAAAAGTTGACGATAGGAAGACATTTCTATAGAAAAGTTGACGATAGGAAGACATTTCTATAAAAAAGTTGACGATATTAAGACATTTCTACAGAAAAGTTGACGATAGGAAGAAATTTCTATAGAAAAGTTGACGATAGGAAGACATTTCTATAAAAAAGTTGACGATATTAAGACATTTCTACAGAAAAGTTGACGATAGGAAGAAATTTCTATTGAAAAGTTGACTATAGGAAGACATTTCTATACAAAAGTTGAAAATAGGAAGACATTTCTGTAGAAAAGTTGACTATAGGAAGACATTTCTATAGAAAAGTTGATTATAGGAAGACATTTCTATAGAAAAGTTAACGATAGTAAGACATTTCTATAGAAAAGTTGACGATAGGAAGACATTTCTGTAGAAAAGTTGACGATAGGAAGACATTTCTATAGATAAGTTGACTATAGGAAGACATTTCTATAGAAAAACTGACGCTAGGAAGACATTTCTATAGAAAAGTTGACGTTAGGAAGACATTTCTATAGAAAAGTTGACGTTAGGAAAATGCTTCTATAGAAAAGTTGACGTTAGGAAGGCATTTCTACAGAAAAGTTGACGTTAGGAAGACACTTCTATAGAAAAGTTGACGTTAGGAAGACATTTCTATAGAAAAGTTGACGATAGGAAGACATTTCTGTAGTTGACGATAAGAAAGTTGACCATTAGAAGTCTTTTCTATAGAAAAGTTGACTAAGGGAAGACTTTCCTATATACTTCTTTTATACAAAATTACTTTAAATTTTAAGTCTTTTTCCAAGTAATTCATTTAAACTGCAGCTTCATCCAATCTTGCCATTCGGTTTTGCTGCAGGAAATTTATAATTTGATTATGGTGTTGAATGCTTTCTTTCCCCAGCCATTGTTGTGTACTTTAAGCTGTTAAGTAAAAAGTGCAATAAACTTTTAACACAAAAGTATTTTTTGGTATTTGTTCTCAATTCTTTGTTTTTTTTTTTGGCATAAACATACATATAAATTTAAGCGGAAAATATTAAGCAGTAAGTGGAAAATGCAAATGGGCAGGATATTAAAATGGTTTCCATTGAAAACATATAAGGTTTGACTAGCGGAGATTTAAGAGCAGAGATTTCAGTGATTCATAGAAAATGTTAAACAATTTTAAAATACAAATAAATATGTAGAAATTAATATGTATATATGTAGCTATTAAAGCCTTGTTTTTGCTTTAAAAATTATTTTTAAATAACTATAAATGAAGGCTGTTGATTTTTTTCTCCTACATTTATATCTGCTGTTCATTTCAATGTCCTTAAGATTTTTAGTTTTATTTTTTATATTTATTTTTGCTATAAATTAAACGACATTGAATTTCGTGATTTTTTTAGATTTCAAGAATATTTATAGCTTGACAATTAAATAAATTTTAAGCCAAAATTTTTGGCTTAAAACCAAAATATGGGCAAAACTTCTATCATCAGAAAAGTTATCTAAAAACCTACAGTGTCACTCAAAGCTGCCAAACGCAATGTGTCATACGACTTTCATTGCACTGCCTTACGAACTCCATCAATTTAGGATAAAATTCTAATAAAAAAGCAAAAGTTTTCAATAGCATAAAGAAAACAATCATATTGGTCTAGAGAGGCCAATAAAATGATATAGTGGCCAATATAATTTTAAAGCAAAAAAATAACTGGTCATGAAAATTTATGTTTTATATGTAATTGTATTACACATATTCTCATACTCACATATGTAGTGGTATCAAAATTGTACTCCCTTACACTTACACAAAAATGTTTATTGGTTATTTAAATGACCTCAACCCTGAGGCTTTTAAATTTTATTTTTTGTTCAAATGCATTGCAGTATTTGGTGAATATATGAAATTACAAAACAATTAGAATTTAATTGAAACGTAGATTTCTTTAGGAAAGTTGTCGCTGGAAAGTTATAGCTGGGATACATATTCGATAGGAAAGTTGTCGGGGGGATAAGTTATCTATAGAAAAGTTGTCGGTGGTATAAGTTTTCTATAGAAAAGTAGTCGGCGGGATAAGTTTTCTACAGAAATGTTGTCTGTGGGATAAGTTTTCTATAGAAAAGTTGTCGGTGGGATAAGTTTTCTATAGAAAAGTTGTCGGTGGGATAAGTTTTCTATAGAAAAGTTGTCGGTGGGATAAGTTTTCTATAGAAAAGTTGTCGGTGGGATAAGTTTTCTATAGAAAAGTTGTCGGTGGGATAAGTTTTCTATAGAAAAGTTGTCGGTGGGATAAGTTTTCTATAGAAAAGTTGTCGGTGGGATAAGTTTTCTATAGAAAAGTTGTCGCTGGGATAAGTTTTCTATAGAAAAGTTGTCGGTGGGATAAGTTTTCTATAGAAAAGTTGTCGCTGGGATAAGTTTTCTATAGAAAAGTTGTCGGTGGGATAAGTTTTCTATAGAAAAGTTGTCGCTAGGATAAGTTTTCTATAGAAAAGTTGTCGGTGGGATAAGTTTTCTATAGAAAAGTTGTCGCTGGGATAAGTTTTCTATAGAAAAGTTGTCGGTGGGATAAGTTTTCTATAGAAAAGTTGTCGGTGGGATAAGTTTTCTATAGAAAATGTGTCGGTGGGAAAAGTTTTCTATAGAAAAGTTGTCGGTGGGATAAGTTTTCTATAGAAAAGTTGTCGGTGGGATAAGTTTTCTATAGAAAAGTTGTCGGTGGGATAAGTTTTCTATAGAAAAGTTGTCGGTGGGATAAGTTTTCTATAGAAAAGTTGTCGGTGGGATAAGTTTTCTATAGAAAAGTTGTCGGTGGGATAAGTTTTCTATAGAAAAGTTGTCGGTGGGATAAGTTTTCTATAGAAAAGTTGTCGGTGGGATAAGTTTTCTATAGAAAAGTTGTCGGTGGGATAAGTTTTCTATAGAAAAGTTGTCGGTGGGATAAGTTTTCTATAGAAAAGTTGTCGGTGGGATAAGTTTTCTATAGAAAAGTTGTCGGTGGGATAAGTTTTCTATAGAAAAGTTGTCAGTGGGATAAGTTTTCTATAGAAAAGTTGTCGGTGGCATAAGTTTTCTATAGAAAAGTTGTCGGTGGCATAAGTTTTCTATAGAAAAGTTGTCGGTGGGATAAGTTTTGTATAGAAAAGTTATCGTTATGATAAATTTTCTATAGAAAAATTGTCGCTAGAAAAAGTTTTCTGTGGAAAAGTTGTTTCTGGAATTAGTTTTCTATGGAAAAGTTTTGTAGCCAGGTTTATCCACGGAAATTTTCATTTTGTTATATCAACAAAATTCTGATTGTTGTTTTCATCATCATTATCGCATGTTTACTGGTAATTTTATAATTTCCCACTAAATGCAAATGGAAAAAAATCTTAAACTAAAGTTTGTTAAAAAATAACAACAAATACTAAACTACATTTTTTTATTGGAATAATATGACAAGAATTCTAGAATTTAAGCTTTAATAACCCCTATACCCCGTAAAGTACGCTTATTTTTTCATATTTATATTCATAATGTCTAAAACACTCATACCAGTAGTCAATGCATGTCTTTCACAAAAATACATTTAAATATTGAAATGGTGGTTACTTTTTTCTTTATAAGTATTAGTATTTCTATTCATATTGTAATTAATTTCGTCCTTCATGACCAGTTTATTCCAATGTAGACTAATCTAGCTATTGTGCACTGAAAAAATGCCCAACAGTTTTAAAACTCTTTTTTTGCCAACCTTTTTATAGAAAACTCTTTCTATCGCCAATTTTTCTTTTGAAAACTCTTCCTATCTTCAACTTTGCTATAGAAATGTCTTCCTATCGTCAACTTTTCTATAGAAATGTCTTCCTATTGTCAACTTTTCTACAGAAATGTCTTCCTATCGTAAACTTTTCTATAGAAATGTCTTCCTATCGTCAACTTTTCTATAGAAATGTCTTCCTATCGTCAACTTTTCTATATAAATGTCTTCCTATCGTCAACTTTTCTATAGAAATGTCTTCCTATCGTCAACTTTTCTATAGAAATATCTTCCTGTCGTCAACTTTTCTATAGAAATGTCTTCCTGTTGTCAACTTTTCTATAGAAATGTCTTCCTATCATCAACTTTTCTGTAGAAATATCTTCCTATCGTCAACTTTTCTGTAGAAATATCTTCCTATCGTCAACTTTTCTATAGAAATGTCTTCCTATTGTCAACTTTTCTATAGAAGTGTCTTCCTATCGTCAACTTTTCTATAGAAATGTCTTCATATCGTCAACTTTTCTATAGAAATGTCTTCCTATCGTCAACTTTTCTATAGAAATGTCTTCCTATAGTCAACTTTTCTATAGATATATCTTCCTATCGTCAGCTTTTCTATAGAAATGTCTTCCTATCGTCAACTTTTCTATAGAAATGTCTTCCTATCGTCAACTTTTCTATAGAAATGTCTTCCTATCGTCAACTTTTCTATAGAAATGTCTTCCTATCGTCAACTTTTCTATATAAATGTCTTTCTATCGTCAACTTTTCTATAGAAATGTCTTCCTATCGTCAACGTTTCTATAGAAATGTCCTCCTATCGTCAACTTTTCTATAGAAATGTCTTCCTATCGTCAACTTTTCTATAGAAATGTCTTCCTATCGTCAACTCTTCTATAGAAATGTCTTCCTATCGTCAACTTTTCTATAGAAATGTCTTCCTATCGTCAACTTTTCTATAGAAATGTCTTCCTATCGTCAACTTTTCTATAGAAATGTCTTCCTATCGTCAACTTTTCTATAGAAATGTCTTCCTATCGTCAACTTTTTTATAGAAATGTCTTCCTATCGTCAACTTTTCTATAGAAATGTCTTCCTATCGTCAACTTTTCTATATAAATGTCTTCCTATCGTCAACTTTTCTATAGAAATGTCTTCCTATCGTCAACGTTTCTATAGAAATGTCTTCCTATCGTCAACTTTTCTATAGAAATGTCTTCCTATCGTCAACTCTTCTATAGAAATGTCTTCCTATCGTCAACTTTTCTATAGAAATGTCTTCCTATCGTCAACTTTTCTATAGAAATGTCTTCCTATCGTCAACTTTTCTATAGAAATGGGTTTCTATCGTCAACTTTTCTATAGAAATGGGTTTCTATCTTCAACTTTTCTATAAAAATGTCTTCTATAGAAATGTCTTCCTATCGTCTACTTTTCTATAGAAATGTTTTGCTTTTGTCGAGTTTTCTATAGAAATGTCTTAATACGTCATATTTTCTATAGAAATGTCGTATTATCATCTTTTCTATAGAAATGCTTTCCTATCATCATGTGTTCTATAGAAATGTCTTCCAATCGTAATCTTTTCTATAGAAAACACTTTCTAAAAGTACGTTTCCTGTTGGCGGTCCTTTTCTTTCTAGCATTTGTTGAGCTACTCTAATACATTTGTTGATGTGTTTATTTGCCTGTGATTGTTTGTTTGTGTGTGAAATCAATCAGCAATAATTTTTTCACCAATACTTTTACACCCTTTCATTATTGTTAAAACATAGAAAAAAATATTAAAAATAAAAATAGAATTTTATATAGATTTAGATATAATGTATAGAAAATAAATTTATTGATATTCATTATTAATTTTGCTTTTATATTTTCATACTTTGTAATTATTATTTTAATCAAAAGAATATTAAAATTATAAACTCAAAGTGTTTTTTTTTTGAAAATAGTTTTGATTTGTATTAATTAAAGTTTTAGATAATTCAAGTTTGGATGAATAAAGAACATATTTCACTATCTTTCCTTTAGATTGTTTCAACCCATTACAAAAAATTACTTTTATGTGTATAGCTATTTTATAATGGCTCTGACCCATTTGAATGCTATTAGATGACGAGCAGAAAAATGTGAAAAAGAGACAAAAACTACAAAAATAATAAAAACTTGATGACGTTATGTTTACTTAAGCCATTTACTTACTTACATGTTATGTAATTCCACAAAGTGCTAAGTTTTATACTCAAATACAAATTGCCCACTTTCATTATGGTCACATTTGTGACACAAAAGTGTTTTTAGTTGTGTCAATTCAAATACTTAGAAAATCCTACAAAATAACAGAAAAAAAAATCAATATCACTCATACGTCTTATATGTCGGGAATATGCATTAATATTAATCATACGTCTAGAGGACTTAAAGTGTAACAAAATGGCCAATTCTAAATACTTGAAGGAGACTTGACAAAATGTTTTTTCCTTTCTTTTTAAAGAAACCCTTTTTTTACATTTTGTTTGCTTGTTCTACGAAGGGTAAAACCAATACAAAATCCTGATACATGTCTTGACTTGTAAAAACTTACAAGTTTTGGGGCTATTTTCTTTAGATATAAATATAGATTCTCTTTTCTTCTTCTCAACTTTTTTTACATTATATTGGCAAACCTTTGAACATTTTATATAAAGTGGCAAAAAATAACCAGACAGTTGCCCTTTTTCTCCTCTTTTCCTACTTTTTTCGTTCGTCTCTTTTGTCTAAAGTTTCGTATTGTCTTTATTTTACGCTTCTTGGTGATGGTGTTCGATAAATAACTTTCGGCATGTTTCTTTCTGCATCAATGGTTTAAAAAAAATAACAAGCTCAACTACTAGATATATTTTGTTTTTGGCAAAAATTTTGTAAAGACGTTGAAAAAATTTGATGGTATATTTGTCTTGGAAACTACACTCAAAAAATTATGTATCTAAATTTTTCTGAATGATAATAGTTCACAAAATTCAAATTTTCCTCATATTTGATCATCGCCATATTTCTTTCAATCATTAAGGTCTACTGATTATAAAAACGGTTGAAATTTGTTAAAAAATCACTTAAAAAAATTTTGTTTTTATTTTTCAAAAATTAATTTTATTAAAAAAATTCCTATAGAAAATTTGTTTATAAAAAAAATTTTTTTTAGAAAAATGTTTCTATAGAAAATTTTTTCGTATAGAAAATTTGGTTATCAAATATTTTTCTATAGAAAATTTATTTATCAAAAACTTTTCTATAGACAAAAATTTGTGTATAGAACATAATTTTTATAGAAAATTTTTTTGTCAAAAATTTTTTTTGTCAAAAAATATTATACAGAAAATTTTGTTTGTCAAAAATTTTTCTGTAGAAAATTTTTTTTTATAAAAAATTTTTCTAAGAAAATGTTTTTATCAAAAATTTTTCTATAAAAATTTTTTTTATTCAAAATTTTTATTTTTTATCAAAAATTTTTCTATAGGAGATTTTTTTATCAAAAATTTTTCTATAGAAAATTTTTTTTATCAAAAATTTTTCTATAGAAAATTTTTTTTATTAAAAATTTTTCTACAGAAAATTTTTTTTATCAAAAATTTTTTTATCAAAAAATTTTCTATGGACAATTTTTTAAGCAAAAAATTTTCTATAGAAAATATAGTCTTTTTGAAGAAAATTTTTTTATCAAAAATTTTTCTATAGAACATTTTTTTATCAAAAGTTTTTCTATAGAAAATTTTTTTATCGAAAATTTTCTATAGAAAATTTTTTATACAAATTTTTTTTTTTTTTTAATTTTTTTGTCCAAAAGTTTTCTATAGAAAATTTTTTTATTCAAAATTTTTCTTTAAAAAATTTTTTTATCCAAAATTTTTCTATAGAAAATTCTTTTATCAAAAATTTTTTAGAGTAAATTTTTTTGATCAAAAATTTTTCTTTAGAAAATTTTTTTATCAAAAATTTTTCTTTAGAAATTATTTTAAATTTTTTTTTGATAAAAAAATTTTCTATAGAAAAGTTTTTCATCAAAAATTTTTCTATAGAGAATTTTTTTTATCAAAAATTTTTCTTAGAAAGTTTTTTATCAAAAATTTTTCTATAGAAAATTTTTTTATAAAAAATTTTTCTATAGAAAATTTTTTTATAAAAAATTTTTCTATAGAAAATTTTTTTATCAAAAATTTTTCTATTGAAATTTTTTTATCAAAATTTTTTCTATAGAAAATTTTTTTTATCAAAAATTTTTCTATACAAAATTTTTTTATCAAAAATTTTTCTATAGAAATTTTTTTATCGAAAATTTTCTATAGAAAATTTTTTTATCGAAAATTTTCTATAGAAAATTTTTTTATTGAAAATTTTCTACAGAAAATTTTTTTATCGAAAATTTTTATACAAAATTTTTCTTTAAAAAATTTTTTTGTCCAGAATTTTTCTATAGAAAATTCTTTTATCAAAAATTTTTTACAGTAGATTTGAGTAAATTTTTTTATCAAACATTTTTCTTTAGAAAATTTTTTATCCAAAATATTTCTGTAGGAAATTTGTTTATCAAAATTTTTTTTATTAAAATTTTTCTGTAGAAAAATTTTTTGTTAAAAATTTTTTTATAGACATTTTATCATCAAAAATTTTTTTATCAAAAATTTTTTAACAAAAATTTTTCTATAGAAAATTTTTTTATCAAAAATTTTTCTATAGAAAATTTTTTTATTAAAATTTTTTCATAGAAAATTTTTTTATCAAAACTTTTTTATACAAAATTTTTATCAAAAATTTTTCTACAGAAAATTTTTTTATCAAAAATTTTTCTGTAGAAAATTTTTTTATCAAAACTTTTTTGATACAAAATTTTTATCAAAATTTTTTTTTTTTGATAAAAAATTTTTCTATATAATTTTTTTTTTATAAAAAATAATAGTATCGAACGTTGAAAATCTGTAGCGTAAAAGTATTTCTACCTATATCTACATAAGATATATACTAAATGATAACCATCAAACTATTACTGTCTACATTTTTTGAGTGTATAGTTTTTGCTTTTAAGATATTTTTTTTTTTATATTAAGATTCCTTTCTTCTCCTTTTGCAAAAAAGACAACTAAATATTTTGTGTTATTTAAATCTTTTAGGGAAAAAATTTATTTTGGAAAATGTCACTCAAATTCTTATATTGTTAACAACAAAGACATATCCATTTCAATGATATAAATAAATTTATTTTTGACAGTTAATGCATAATTAATAATCTAATCTAAAAATAAGGAAATAAAGAATTAAAGCTTAAAGTTTTCAGTAGCAAAAATAAAATTTGTTAAAAGTTAGCTGCTAGCATGGCTGTACTCGAATCAGGTTTCATATAAGGGACCAGCTTTCAGGGCATGACTTCTACATATCCAAAGTATTTTTTTGAAACTTGAAAAATATGAAGTGGATAGGATGATAGAGGGAGTAGTGTTTGCTAACAAACTTTCTTATATTCAACCGACTAACAATTATAAATTACTTACAATTAAACACTGATAACATTGCTAGTAATTTCATTTACCTTTTTAATATCTTTAAAACCATTTGTTATTTTCATCTATGACCCTTTAAGCCAAATATTGAAAATTAATTACAAAATATTTGTTTTTAGAAATATAAAAATTTATTACTATTATCTCTAATATTTATTAAAAATTAATTTTATTAATTGATAAAAAAATTTGTTGAATTATTTTTTTGAAAAACTTTTTCTTTCATTTCTTATTACTTTTCCATTTCACTTTATACGAGTACTTGTACTATTATTATATCATATTTACAATTTTCTTTATTAGGATGAAAAGTATTAACGCAATAATTTAAGTAAAATGTGCTTCATTTATACTAATGATTACTTTGATTGTTAAATACCAGTTAACCACCATAAACTAAACCGAAATGATACTAAAGTGGATTTTACACGCAAGTCTTGGTTACGATTATTATGTTTTATTGCATTTTTATTAAATTATGGATAAATGTGATTTATTTTGCTGTTGAAGTACGAATTTAATAAATTTTTGCGTAACATAATAATAAATTCGTATATCAATGAAGATTGAAATGAGAGACGCCCAAAGGCACTTAAGTTGTTTTATAGAAAAGTCGACGGGAGAACATTTCAATAGAAAAGTTGGCGATAGGAAGACATTTCTATAGAAAAGTTGATGATAGGATGACACTTCTATAGAAAAGTTGACGATAGGAAGACATTTCTATAAAAAAGTTGACAATAGGAAGACATTTCTATAGAAAAGTTGACGATAAGAAGACATTTCTATAGAAAAGTTGACGATAGGAAGACATTTCTATGGAAAAGTTGGCAATAGGAAGACATTTCTATAGAAAAGTTGACGATAGGAAGACATTTCTATAGAAAAGTTGACGATAGGAAGACATTTCTATAGAAAAGTTGACGATAGGAAGACATTTCTATAGAAAAGTTGACGATAGGAAGACATTTCTATAGAAAAGTTGACGATAGGAAGACATTTCTATAGAAAAGTTTGCGATAGGAAGACATTTCTATAGAAAAGTTTGCGATAGGAAGACATTTCTATTGAAATTTTTACGAAAGGAAGACACTTCTACAGAAAAGTTGCCAAAAGGAAGACATTTCTATAGAAACGTTGACCAAAGGAAGACATTTCAAAGTTGACCAGTGGAACCATTTCTAGAAAAAAATTGACCAAAGGAAAACATTTCTGTAGAAAAGTTGACCAAAGGAATAAATTTTTATAGATAAGTTGACTAAAGGAAGACATTTCTATAGAAAAGTTGACCAAAGAAGGACATTTCTGTAGAGAAGTTGACCAAATGAAGACATTTCTATAGAAAAATTGACCAAAGGAAGACATTTCTATAGAATAGATGACGATATGAGATATTTCTACAAAAAAGTTGACGACGGGAAGACACTTCTATAGAAAAGTTGATGATATGAGACATTTCTATAGAAAAGTTGATGATAGGAATACAGTTCTAAAGAAATATTGACGATAGGAAGGCATTTCTACAGAAAAGTGGACGAGAGGAAGACATTTCTATAGGAAAGCTGATGATACGATGACATTTTTTTTTAAAAAGAAAGAAAAATAGTCACTGGGATTACTTTTCTATTGAAGACTTTTCGTTGGAGTTAGTTTTGTATAAAGAAAAGTTGCCGCTGGGATAAGTTTTCCAAAGAAAAGTTTTCTATGGAAAAGTTTTCACTCTGATAAGATTTTTATAGAAAAGTTGTTGGTGGGACAAGTTTTCTATAGAAAAGTTGTCGCTGGGATAAGTTTTCTATAGAAAAGTTATCGGTGGGATAAGTTTTCTATAGAAAAGTTATCGCTGGGATAAGTTTTCTATAGAAAAGTTGTCGGTGGGATAAGTTTTCTATAGAAAACTGTCGCTAGAATAGGTTTTCTATAGAAAAAAGTTGTTGCTGGGATAAGTTTTCTGTATAAAAGTTGTCGCTGGAATAAGTTTTCTATAGAAAAGTTGTCGGTGGGATAAGTTTTCTATAGAAAACTGTCGCTAGAATAGGTTTCTATAGAAAAAAGTTGTTGCTGGGATAAGTTTTCTGTATAAAAGTTGTCGCTGGAATAAGTTTTCTATAGAAAAGTTGTCGGTGGGATAAGTTTTCTATAGAAAAGTTATCGCTGGGATAAGTTTTCTATAGAAAAGTTGTCGGTGGGATAAGTTTTCTATAGAAAAGTTGTCGGTGGGATAAGTTTTCTATAGAAAAGTTGTCGCTGGGATAAGTTTTCTATAGAAAAGTTGTCGCTGGGATAAGTTTTCTATAGAAAAGTTGTCGGTGGGATAAGTTTTCTATAGAAAAGTTGTCGGTGGGATAAGTTTTCTATAGAAAAGTTGTCGGTGGGATAAGTTTTCTATAGAAAAGTTGTCGGTGGGATAAGTTTTCTATAGAAAAGTTGTCGGTGGGATAAGTTTTCTATAGAAAAGTTGTCGGTGGGATAAGTTTTCTATAGAAAATTTGTCGGTGGGATATGTTTTCTACAGAAAAGTTGTCGCTGGTATAAGTTTCTATAGAAAAGTTGTCGCTGGGATAAGTTTTCTATAGAAAAGTTCTGGCTGGAGAAGTTTTGTGTCGAAAAGTTGTCGCTTTGGTAAGTTTTCTATAGAATATTATCGCTGGGCAGAATTTTCTATAGAAAAGTTGTTGGTGGTAATATAAACTTATGAAATTTTATAAAATTTTCTGTTCCTCGTTATTATTTTAGGGTCTTTTGAATTCGTATTTAGCCTTTCTTTCCACTTTTGTTAGTGACTAAGTCACTAGTCATTATACATAAATTATGATATTTGGTTTTGTTCACTTTTTTTCTAGTTTTTGGTATTTCTATAAAAATACACACATAATTTGTTATGCTGTCAGTCTGTTTGCCTAGGAATATGGTAAAAATAATTTTTAATTTATGCTGTTTTGCTACAGTGATTATTGGATATAAGAAATTATAAATCTATTTTTTTACAAAGATTTTCACTAACTATTTTTTTTGCACCAGATGTTACTATATCCAGTTACTACTGTAGAATTATGTTACTGACTTGTAGTAAGTTATATACATACTTAATTTTACTTAGACCTTGTGTAAATATTTAGTATTTTTATTATTTTATTTCTCTATTCAAGTTCAAGGTAAATTTTTATATTTGGTTTTCTAAAGAAGATAGGTGGGGAAGTTTTTAATAAAGGAAAATATATTTTTATCTTGTAATAGTCGATGGGCTTGCAATCCTTTAATAGACAAAAGGGTAACATTTTTATCAAAAATAGGATTTACTTTAAAAGGGGAAAAAGTTTTGAATTATTCAATCTACTAGAACAAAAATAATGTAATTTAAGAAAAATTTTTAAATTAATACCTTGTTGAAAATCTGCTTTAATATTTAAAAATTTCATATATAACCAACAATTGTTGGCGAAAAAAAACCGTCCAATTTATTAAGTAGTCGACACATTTAGAAAAAATTAGTAGATTTACATAACTAAACCAATATATAATACAAAAATAACAAAATTTTTAAATCCAATAAAGAAAATTTATCCAATTGTTACACGTATTTAACTTTAATAGAAACTTTTGCATAATATAAAATCTTTTAACCCAATTTATGAACTTTGTTACCAAAAATTACCATTTAATTTGGTACAATTTTCAACCACAAAAGCAAAAAACTTTACTCAATAGATTTGTTCTAATAACAACAGTTCTTTCATTACTTTCATGTATGTATGTAGATTTTGTGATTAATGTGAAAACTTTTTTTCATCTTAATTTCCTACATAAAACCATAAAATGCATAACAGAAATCTCTATTTCATAATCATCATTTAAAAAAAATTCTTTTGTATTTTCACATATATCAAATGTTTACCTTGCCATTGTGGTTAAAATTACCCCAGAATAGTTGAAAAGAAAATTTTTTTTCAATACAAACTTTAAGCTGAAATCTTAGCAAATTTAAATTTAATGAATTTAATACAAGAAAATTTTCGCCAAAGAATAAGAGCCAGAAAATTTTCCGAACATTAATATTATATTATATTGTTTTTATTATATTTGCATACTCTAATTTGTATTTCGTTTTTCTTCTAGCAGCTCCATTCGGAGTATAGGAGCACTTATCGTTGGCATGAGTTTACTGGTAATTCAAGGCCCGAAGTGGTACGACGCGCACCAGCGCCAAACCCAAGTCAATTTGTGGGTGAGTTATAGAAAAAATCTTTTATTCAGTATAAAACATTCCAGTAGAAATTTTTGATAAGAATTTTTTTTATCAATTTTTCAATATGATTTTCTTTAGAAAATTTTCGATATCAAATTTTTCTTAAGAACATTTTTGATATGAAAATTTTTTTTAAAAAATTTTTGATATGAACATTAGTTTTTAGATATGAAATTTTTTTATAAAAGTTTTGATTTAAAAATTTTTTTCTAGAAAATTTTTTGTATAAAATTTTTCTTTACAAGATTTTTGTTATAAAAATTTTTCTTTAGCAAATTTTTCTCTAGAAAATTTTTTGTTTAAAATTTTTCTTAACAAGATTTTTGCTATAAAAATTTTTCTTTAGGAAATTTTCGATATGAAAATAGTTTTTAATAAAAATTTTACCATTGAAAAATTTTAGCTATGAAATTTTTCGATAAGAAAATTTTTTTTTTTATGGAAAATTTTTGATATGAAAATTTTCTTTTTTTTTTTAATTTAACATATAACATTTTTTATATGGTAACTTTTCTTTAAAAAAGTTTCGATATTAAAATTTTTCTTTACAAAATTTTCGATATAAAAATTTTTCTCTAAAAAATTTTCGACATAAAAATTTTGATTAAATATATAAAAATGTTTCCTATAAAAATTTTTCTTTAGAAAATTTTTGATGTGGAAATTCTTCTTAAAAAAATTTCTATATAAATATTTTTTTTCAAATTTTCTATTTAAAAATGTTTTTATAAAAGTTTTGATTTAAAAATTTTTTTCTAGAAAATTTTTTGTATAAAATTTTTCTTTACAAGATTTTTGTTATAAAAATTTTTCTTTAGCAAATTTTTCTCTAGAAAATTTTTTGTTTAAAATTTTTCTTAACAAGATTTTTGCTATAAAAATTTTTCTTTAGGAAATTTTCGATATGAAAATAATTTTTAATAAAAATTTTACCATTGAAAAATTTTAGCTATGAAATTTTTCGATAAGAAATTTTTTTTTTTTTATGGAAAATTTTTGATATGAAAATTTTCTTTTTTTTTTAATTTAACATATAACATTTTTTATATGGTAACTTTTCTTTAAAAAAATTTCGATATTAAAATTTTTCTTTACAGAATTTTCGATATAAAAATTTTTCTCTAACAAATTTTCGACATAAAAATTTTGATTAAATATATAAAAATGTTTCCTATAAAAATTTTTCTTTAGAAAATTTTTGATGTGGAAATTCTTCTTAAAAAAATTTCTATATAAATATTTTTTTTTCAAATTTTCTATTTGAAAATGTTTCTTTAGAAAATTTCTAAAAAAAAAATTTCTTTAAAAAACTTTCTATATTTATTATATGGAAAACATTTCTTTAACAACATATCGATATTAAAATTGTTCTTTACAAAATTTTTGATATAAAATTTTTTCTCTAAAAAATTTTCGACATATAAATTTTGATTAAATAGTGTTTCCTATTAAAATTTTTCTTTAGAAAAATTTTGATATGGAAATTCTTCTTAAAAAAATTTCTATATGAATATTTTTTTTCAAATTTTCTATGTGAAAATGTTTTTTTAGAAAATTTCCAAAGAAAATTTTTCTTTAAAAAACTTTTGATATCAAAATATTTCTGTAGAAAAATTTCGATATGACAATTTATATAATTTTTTGTAGAATTTTCTTCTTCAAAAAATTTCGATATGAATATATTTTTAAAAAATTTTCAATGTGAAAATTTTTCTTTAGAAAATTTCCAAAGAAAATTTTTCTTTAAAAAAATTAGGATATAAAAAATTTTTTTTTCTATAAGAAAATTTTTCTTTAGAAAATTTTCGTTATGAAATTTTTTCTTTAGAAAAATTTCGATATGAAAATTTTTAGTTAGAAAATTTTCTATATGAAATTTTTCTTTAGAAAATTTTCGGTATGAAAATTTTGCTTTAGGAAATTTTCGATATGAATATTTTTTTAGAAAATTTTCTATATGAAAATTTTTTGTTAGAAAATTTTAAATATGCATTCTTTAAAAAACTATCGATATGAAAATTTTTTCTTCAGAAAAAAAAAATTTTTCTATATGAATATTTTTCTTTAGTTGAAAGTAATTAATTTAAATTTTTCTTTAGAAAATTTTTTATGTGAACATTTTTTTTAGAAAATTTTCTATATAAAATTATTTCTTTAAAAAAATGTTCGATGTAAAAATTTTTCTTTACAAAATTTTTGATATAAAAAACTTTTTTAGAAAATTTTCGATACGAAAATTTTTCTTTAAAAAGTTTTCGATATGAATATTTTTTCTCATGAAAATTGCTGATATGAACAGTTTTCTTTAAGAAATTTTCGATATAAATATATTTCATTTGAAAATTCCTGATATCAACATTTTCCTTTAAAAAAGCTTCGATTTAGAAAATTTTCTATATCAAAATTTTGGCTTAAAATTTTTTTTAGACGAATTTTTTTCTATAAAAAATTGTTCGTTATTAAAATTTTTCTATAGAAAATTTTTGTGTATAAAATTTTTAGTTATAAAAATTCTTCTATCGAAAATTTTCAGTTAAAAAGTTTTTCTATAAAAAATGTTTCTTTAAACAATTTTTCTATAGAAAATTTTCGTTAAAAAAAATTATTCTATAGAATTTTTTTTCGTTATTTAACATTTTTCTATAGAAGATTTTTTCGTTATTAAAAATTTTAAAAATTTAAAAATTTTTAGTTGTACAAATTTTTCTTAAGAAAATTTTTCGTTATAAAAATTTATCTACAAAAAATTTTTCTATAGAAAATTTTTCTGCATAAAAAATTTTCTACAGAAAATTTTTCGTTAAAAAAATTTTTCTATAGAAAATTTTTCGTTAAAAAAATTTTTCTATAGAAAACTTTTCGTTAAAAAAAATTTTCTATAGAAAACTTTTCGTTAAAAAAATTTTCTATAGAAAACTTTTCGTAAAAAAATATAGAAAATTTTTCATTAAGAAAAATTTTCCATAGAAAATTTTTCGTTAAAAAAAATTTTCTATAGAAAATTTTTCGTTAAAAAAAATTTTCTATAAAAAATTTTTCGTTAAAAAAAAATTTCTATAGAAAATTTTTCGTTAAAAAAAATTTTCTATAGAAAATTTTTCGTTAAAAAAAATTTTCTAAAGAAAATTTTTCGTTAAAAAAAATTTTCTATAGAAAATTTTTCGTTAAAAAAAATTTTCTATAGAAAATTTTTCGTTAAAAAAAATTTTCTATAGAAAATTTTTCGTTAAAAAAAATTTTCTATAGAAAATTTTTCGTTAAAAAAAATTTTCTATAGAAAATTTTTCGTTAAAAAAAATTTTCTATAGAAAATTTTTCGTTTAAAAAAATTTTCTATAGAAAATTTTTCGTTAAAAAAATTTTTCTATAGAAAATTTTTCGTTATAAAACTTATCTATAGAAAATTTTTCGTTAAAAAAATTTTCTATAGAAAATTTTTCGTTAAAAAAATTTTTCTATAGAAAATTTTTCGTTAAAAAATTTTTCTATAGAAAATTTTTCGTTAAAAAAGCTTTCCAATGGAAAATTTTTCGTTAAAAAATTTTTTATATAGAAAATTTTTCTATAGAAAATTTTTCGTTAAAAAAATTTTCCATAGAAAATTTTTCGTTAAAAAAAAATTTCTATAAAAAATTTTTCGTTAACAAAAAAATTTCTATAAAAAATTTTTCGTTAAAAAAAATTTTCTATAGAAAATTTTTCGTTAAAAAAAATTTTCTATAGAAAATTTTTCGTTAAAAAAAAATTTTCTATAGAAAATTTTTCGTTAAAAAAAATTTTCTATAGAAAATTTTTCGTTTAAAAAAATTTTCTATAGAAAATTTTTCGTTAAAAAAATTTTTCTATAGAAAATTTTTCGTTATAAAACTTATCTATAGAAAATTTTTTTAACGAAAAATTTTTCGTTAAAGAAATTTTTCTATAGAAAATTTTTCCTTAAAAAAATTTTCTATAGAAAATTTTTCGTTAAAAAAGTTTTCCAATGGAAAATTTTTCGTTAAAAAATTGTTTATATAGAAAATTTTTCTATAGAAAATTTTTCGTTAAAAAAATTTTTCTATAGAAAATTTTTCGTTAAAAAAATTTTTCTATAGAAAATTTTTCGTTAAAAAAATTTTTCTAGAGAAAATTTTTCGTTAAAAAAATTGTTCAATAGAAAATTTTTCGTTAAAAAAATTGTTCAATAGAAAATTTTTCGTTAAAAAAATTGTTCAATAGAAAATTTTTCGTTAAAAAAAATTTTCTATAGAAAATTTTTTGTTTAAAAAATTTTGCTATACAAAATTTTTCGTTAAAAAAATGTTTCTTTAGAAAATTTTTCGTTAAAAAAATTTTTCTATAGAAAATTTTTCGTTAAAAAAATTTTTGTATAGAAAATTTTTCGTTAAACAAATTTGTAAAAAAAAATTTCGCACGAATTTTTTTTAGAAAATTTTTTGTTCCTATAGAAACATATTAAAATTTTTCTGTAGAAAATTTTTCATAAAATACATTTTTTTGCGTTTTCTTTTTAGGTCCCACAAATGAACCACCATTGCCACGTAGAAAAAAGTGTCCAGAATTAGCGTATAAATCGCATGAGTTTATTATAGGCTCCGAATATACAGATGCGCGCAACAATGCTGCAAATCGTATGGCCAGGGTAAGTTTATAAATTATTTTAACATGCATTAAGTTACACTTGGCAACAAGATAAATTCTATAGAGTACCACTCTTGGATGTATAATGGTGGCTTATAAAATTAATCTTCAAAGCCTGATCCGATTTAATGGAAAATGAGGTACTTATATACAATCTAAGAAAAATAAATAGTAATCTTATCATTTCAAAAAATGATTGAAGTATGACTCTCAATAGAAGAGGTCTAATATATCAGAATTTAAGAACTAGAGAAGTTAGAGGAACTAGAGAAATTAGATGCTTTAAAGTTTACATTGACTTAACATTCGATAAAAACGGAGAGGATCAGAGGACTATGTTCCTTTGATTCAATAATAATGAACAAATGTATTTTTGTTGCTTTGTGTAAAATAAAAATATAGTATTACAGCGACAAAGATGACTTAAAAAACTTTGTAAAATATATTTTGGCAGCTCAAATATAAAGTTGCAAAATCTTCAAAAAAAATCTATAAAGTCGTTCAACTTCCCATAATTTCTGGTGTTTATTTAAAAGATATCCTAAAATTCTTAAGTTTATTTGGTATTTCGATATTTTTAAGCCTAACGATTTTCCTGGTACATTAAATAATAGACGTTTTACCTCTTACTAAAACAAACAATAGAAAATATATAAAATATAAAGGAATGAATGGGTAGTAAAGGATTAAAAGTATTTGAAAATCCACTTTTATTTTTTATAGTTGCTTTTAACCCTTTTATTCCCAATAGAACAGAGAGACCCAATTGAACAGAGTTTCTAAGAAAAGTTATTATCTTAACTTAATTTCATAAGATAATGTCTACACTATCAAAAACAATCACATTTTTCAATCCTTTTTTATTTTTATCTATTGATTTTTTATACTAGGAGAGGTTTTTGTCTTAGCTTAAGAAATCGCTAGAGTCTAAATACAGAAAATTTCTGTTGACATTTAGACTCTAGCATGATAATTGAAATGTATGCATAAATTGTATAAAAACATTTTTTTCTATTTTTAAATATTTCTTTAATTTTACCAAGTGAGCAGGTTTGTGTCTTAGCTAAAAATTCCTTTATTATTCACTTTAAAAAGAACTTGAAAGAGTACTTTTAAATAAAATTGTATAAATGGTTTTGGAAATCAATCTCAGTTGTACAAACAATATCTGTTTTAAAAAAACAAAAATTTTGATAGAATTCGTATGGTCACGCAAGGGTTAAATACACATAAATACAAAACTATAAAAAGAATTTTATGTTTTTTTCTTCTATTTCATCAGATTTCTTTGTTTTAGTTCTTAAAAATTTATTGTTTCGTCATATTTTCCGCTTTTAAGCCATATGTCCTTTTAGCTGCTGGCAATTCAAGACTTTTTAAATATTTATATGTATTTGTACGTTTTTTCTTACAATAGACCCAGAATGGGGAGGAGATGTGTTTATGAGTGGCATGAATGCATTTGAAATGATGCCACAGGAAAGACTTTTGTATGCAAAGATTTTTTTTACTTTCATTCATGGATTTGGAGGACCTTTAAAACAGTTTTTGTTTGTTTTATGGCTTTACCGGTCTCTGTTTTTGCTTGATGTAATGCCAGGCAGTCATCGCCAAAGTTGTAATCGATTTTGTTTTTGACGCTTTCAATATGTTAAAAGCAGGTATTCCAAACAAAATTCAGTTTAAGAAATTTAAGAAAAAAATTCAAAAATATTATTTTTATACAAAGTTCTAAACAAAAGTTAAGCAAAATTTTGCTTTTGTGAGTTTAAATAATAGAATTTTGTTTCTGGTACCATAATTTACTAATATGTCCTTGTATATTTAAGAAAAGCTTTCAAAAAACTAATACTAACAAAATAGTTTATTAAAATAAAATAATTTAGTTCTCATCTAAAATTTTTCAAACAAACATTAAAGCTTTAAGATGAAAATGGCAAAGCTGGGAGAAATTCATATTCTAAAAACCAAAAAAGAACAGTGGGAAAATATGACTAAACTATGACTAGACTATGACTAGACTATGACTAGACTATGACTAGACTATGACTAGACTATGACTAGACTATGACTAGACTATGACTAGACTATGACTAGACTATGACTAGACTATGACTAGACTATGACTAGACTATGACTAGACTATGACTAGACTATGACTAGACTATGACTAGACTATGACTAGACTATGACTAGACTATGACTAGACTATGACTAGACTATGACTAGACTATGACTAGACTATGACTAGACTATGACTAGACTATGACTAGACTATGACTAGACTATGACTAGACTATGACTAGACTATGACTAGACTATGACTAGACTATGACTAGACTATGACTAGACTATGACTAGACTATGACTAGACTATGACTAGACTATGACTAGACTATGACTAGACTATGACTAGACTATGACTAGACTATGACTAGACTATGACTAGACTATGACTAGACTATGACTAGACTATGACTAGACTATGACTAGACTATGACAAGACTATGACAAGACTATGACTAGACTATGACTAGACGATGACTAGACTATGACTAGACTATGACTAGACTATGACTAGACTATGACTAGACTATGACTAGACTATGACTAGACTATGACTAGACGATGACTAGACTATGACTAGACTATGACTAGACTATGACTAGACTATGACTAGACTATGACTAGACTATGACTAGACTATGACTAGACTATGACTAGACTATGACTAAACTATGACTAGACTATGACTAGACTATGACTAGACTATGACTAGACTATGACTAGACTATGACTAGACTATGACTAGACTATGACTAGACTATGACTAGACTATGACTAGACTATGACTAGACTATGACTAGACTATGACTAGACTATGACTAGACTATGACTAGACTATGACTAGACTATGACTAGACTATGACTAGACTATGACTAGACTATGACTAGACTATGACTAAACTATGACTAGACTATGACTAGACTATGACTAAACTATGACTAGACTATGACTAGACTATGACTAGACTATGACTAGACTATGACTAGACTATGACTAGACTATGACTAGACTATGACTAGACTATGACTAGACTATGACTAGACTATGACTAGACTATGACTAGACTATGACTAGACTATGACTAGACTATGACTAAACTATGACTAGACTATGACTAGACTATGACTAGACTATGACTAGACTATGACTAGACTATGACTAGACTATGACTAGACTATGACTAGACTATGACTAGACTATGACTAGACTATGACTAGACTATGACTAGACTATGACTAGACTATGACTAGACTATGACTAGACTATGACTAGACTATGACTAGACTATGACTAGACTATGACTAGACTATGACTAGACTATGACTAGACTATGACTAGACTATGACTAGACTATGACTAGACTATGACTAGACTATGACTAGACTATGACTAGACTATGACTAGACTATGACTAGACTATGACTAGACTATGACTAGACTATGACTAGACTATGACTAGACTATGACTAGACTATGACTAGACTATGACTAGACTATGACTAGACTATGACTAGACTATGACTAGACTATGACTAGACTATGACTAGACTATGACTAGACTATGACTAGACTATGACTAGACTATGACTAGACTATGACTAGACTATGACTAGACTATGACTAGACTATGACTAGACTATGACTAGACTATGACTAGACTATGACTAGACTATGACTAGACTATGACTAGACTATGACTAGACTATGACTAGACTATGACTAGACTATGACTAGACTATGACTAGACTATGACTAGACTATGACTAGACTATGACTAGACTATGACTAGACTATGACTAGACTATGACTAGACTATGACTAGACTATGACTAGACTATGACTAGACTATGACTAGACTATGACTAGACTATGACTAGACTATGACTAGACTATGACAAGACTATGACAAGACTATGACTAGACTATGACTAGACGATGACTAGACTATGACTAGACTATGACTAGACTATGACTAGACTATGACTAGACTATGACTAGACTATGACTAGACTATGACTAGACGATGACTAGACTATGACTAGACTATGACTAGACTATGACTAGACTATGACTAGACTATGACTAGACTATGACTAGACTATGACTAGACTATGACTAGACTATGACTAGACTATGACTAGACTATGACTAGACTATGACTAGACTATGACTAGACTATGACTAGACTATGACTAGACTATGACTAGACTATGACTAGACTATGACTAGACTATGACTAGACTATGACTAGACTATGACTAGACTATGACTAGACTATGACTAGACTATGACTAGACTATGACTAGACTATGACTAGACTATGACTAGACTATGACTAGACTATGACTAGACTATGACTAGACTATGACTAGACTATGACTAGACTATGACTAGACTATGACTAGACTATGACTAGACTATGACTAGACTATGACTAGACTATGACTAGACTATGACTAGACTATGACTAGACTATGACTAGACTATGACTAGACTATGACTAGACTATGACTAGACTATGACTAGACTATGACTAGACTATGACTAGACTATGACTAGACTATGACTAGACTATGACTAGACTATGACTAGACTATGACTAGACTATGACTAGACTATGACTAGACTATGACTAGACTATGACTAGACTATGACTAGACTATGACTAGACTATGACTAGACTATGACTAGACTATGACTAGACTATGACTAGACTATGACTAGACTATGACTAGACTATGACTAGACTATGACTAGACTATGACTAGACTATGACTAGACTATGACTAGACTATGACTAGACTATGACTAGACTATGACTAGACTATGACTAGACTATGACTAGACTATGACTAGACTATGACTAGACTATGACTAGACTATGACTAGACTATGACTAGACTATGACTAGACTATGACTAGACTATGACTAGACTATGACTAGACTATGACTAGACTATGACTAGACTATGACTAGACTATGACTAGACTATGACTAGACTATGACTAGACTATGACTAGACTATGACTAGACTATGACTAGACTATGACTAGACTATGACTAGACTATGACTAGACTATGACTAGACTATGACTAGACTATGACTAGACTATGACTAGACTATGACTAGACTATGACTAGACTATGACTAGACTATGACTAGACTATGACTAGACTATGACTAGACTATGACTAGACTATGACTAGACTATGACTAGACTATGACTAGACTATGACTAGACTATGACTAGACTATGACTAGACTATGACTAGACTATGACTAGACTATGACTAGACTATGACTAGACTATGACTAGACTATGACTAGACTATGACTAGACTATGACTAGACTATGACTAGACTATGACTAGACTATGACTAGACTATGACTAGACTATGACTAGACTATGACTAGACTATGACTAGACTATGACTAGACTATGACTAGACTATGACTAGACTATGACTAGACTATGACTAGACTATGACTAGACTATGACTAGACTATGACTAGACTATGACTAGACTATGACTAGACTATGACTAGACTATGACTAGACTATGACTAGACTATGACTAGACTATGACTAGACTATGACTAGACTATGACTAGACTATGACTAGACTATGACTAGACTATGACTAGACTATGACTAGACTATGACTAGACTATGACTAGACTATGACTAGACTATGACTAGACTATGACTAGACTATGACTAGACTATGACTAGACTATGACTAGACTATGACTAGACTATGACTAGACTATGACTAGACTATGACTAGACTATGACTAGACTATGACTAGACTATGACTAGACTATGACTAGACTATGACTAGACTATGACTAGACTATGACTAGACTATGACTAGACTATGACTAGACTATGACTAGACTATGACTAGACTATGACTAGACTATGACTAGACTATGACTAGACTATGACTAGACTATGACTAGACTATGACTAGACTATGACTAGACTATGACTAGACTATGACTAGACTATGACTAGACTATGACTAGACTATGACTAGACTATGACTAGACTATGACTAGACTATGACTAGACTATGACTAGACTATGACTAGACTATGACTAGACTATGACTAGACTATGACTAGACTATGACTAGACTATGACTAGACTATGACTAGACTATGACTAGACTATGACTAGACTATGACTAGACTATGACTAGACTATGACTAGACTATGACTAGACTATGACTAGACTATGACTAGACTATGACTAGACTATGACTAGACTATGACTAGACTATGACTAGACTATGACTAGACTATGACTAGACTATGACTAGACTATGACTAGACTATGACTAGACTATGACTAGACTATGACTAGACTATGACTAGACTATGACTAGACTATGACTAGACTATGACTAGACTATGACTAGACTATGACTAGACTATGACTAGACTATGACTAGACTATGACTAGACTATGACTAGACTATGACTAGACTATGACTAGACTATGACTAGACTATGACTAGACTATGACTAGACTATGACTAGACTATGACTAGACTATGACTAGACTATGACTAGACTATGACTAGACTATGACTAGACTATGACTAGACTATGACTAGACTATGACTAGACTATGACTAGACTATGACTAGACTATGACTAGACTATGACTAGACTATGACTAGACTATGACTAGACTATGACTAGACTATGATGACGAATATGTGCTTTGGTCTTAATCTAATTGCGTTTATACCTTAATAGGGTAATTTACCTTTAATGACCCCATTGTGCATTGTAGGTTGGGCTTATTACACCTTTTTAACCATTGGCAAATATTTTTAAAAACATTTTTATTTACATTTTGTAGAAAATTGTATGCCTTGTTAACACTTAGAGGACACCTATGTGTTCATAATCCTTTACGAATACATGCATAAATATTTATTTATGTTTTTGTGTAGGTACAACATGTGTCCTGCCTCATACGTTTCTGTTTTTTATTATATGTAGAAGGAGAAAACTTTATATTACAAAAGCAATTTGTGGAGGGCATGTTAATGCTGTGCTTAACATTATGAATAAATAAATAACGAACAAAATAAAAAAATGGTGAAATTAAAAATAAAAACTGAAAAAAGGCTAATTTGCTAAGAGACCTCAGCAAAAAATTTAATGCTTAAGTCTTTGTAATACTTGAAAATTATTTTAAAAATTAAAGTTTTATATGAAAGTTTTCATTTTTATATTTTTTTTTATTATGTTTCCCTAAAGTCTGAAGAACGCAATGGTACACCTTCAAGACGCAGTAAATCCGAGGGTCCTCCTGCTGTGCCCAATGGTCGGGCTTATGCTATTCCCACGGAAGTTGATGGACCGGAAACTAAACAGGTATGTTAACGTACATTTAACATGTGTTTATTATGATTATAATTTTCTTTTTAAACAAAAGTATTTATTAGATAATGAATTGGAGTTGATTAAAGTGATTAAACGAAAAATTTTATAATTTATTTAATAATGTAAGGGTGTATGTGTGAGTGCTGGTGTGATTGTTTGAGAGAGTGTGTGTGAATTTAAGTTTAATATTAAGTTATTTGATTTTATACTGAAAAACTCAATGAATAACTTAATAAATTTGCTATTATAAAGAAAATTATATGTTAAATGTTGTACTGTTCTTTTGTGTTTTTTTGTTTTAAAAAGAAAACTAAATAAATTTAGAAAAAAAACTTAATTAAAATAAATAAATTTATTTATCATGCATGAGCAATAACTTGAGACTAAAGCAAGTATTTATTGGTTTGTTTTTATAACTTCCTAATTCTTCCTTAAGTAATTTATAGTTTTGTTTTCATTATTTTTTTTATTACTATTCCAAATTTGTATGTTAATTAAAACTAAAATATTGAACAGTAAAAGCTTTAATTATTATAACTATTTGTTATACTATTTAAGTTTTAATTATTTGAAAATTTTCCGGAAATTTGTTTATTCTAGATTTCGAATTCTAAATCTACCCCTTGAGAATATGCTTTTTCCCAACTGAGGATTAATGCTAAAATTATAATTAAAATAATTATTTTTATATAAACGAAATCTTTAAACCTATTTAAACTTCCAATAGGGAAATAATATTAATCAAGGGTAATTTTATTACCCTTACCTTCAATACAAGTCATACTCTTGTAAACATGAATCGATAACCGAAATTTTGTAGCATTCAGTCCACTTTTAATATTAGCTTCAATATCGAACCCTCTATCGGAATTTGACATAATTGTACCCAAATATAGAAATGACAGAAAAAATTAATATGGACACATCTATAAGAAATAAGAAAAATTTTGTTGGTTCATATTTGTCCTTAGTCTTAAAGGATACAAATTAGTCACGCTTGTTTTTTAATGTCTAGTATGTTTAGGTATTATTTATTTCAGTTACGATTTTTTTCAAAAAGAACATAAATAAAATTCAGCATTAGTGTTATATTGAGAGTTGGAAAAGATAATTCTGTAATATGTATTTCTTTATTGTAACCCAGTATATAACCCCTATTATGCAAAAACACTTGAAAACAATAGAAACCTTTTAAAAGCTTATAAATAGGCGCAAGCAGTCCTACCACCAGGAGCCGAAGACATTTTGTTATTTTCGTAAATATCACGATATTAATGAAACTCGTGAAAATGAGTATTTAAAGCATTCAGTTGAGATATGGATGCTAACAAAGTCGGTTGGATTGCTTTGTTAAAGAAAATATAAAAAAAAAACAAAACCAAAATCCAATTTATAGCAACCAAATATAGGGTTTGAGAGAACAAAGAAATATAGTAGAAAAATTGCCGATAAAAATATTTTTCTATAGAAAAATTTTCGTAAAATTTTTTTTCAACTATTTTTTTTAGAAAATTTTTCTATATCAAAAATTTTTCTATATCAAAAATTTTTCTGTTGCATATTTTTTTTATCAAAAATTTGTCTATAGAAAATTTCTTCTCAAAAATTGTTCTATTTTTCTGTAGAAAAATTAAAATATTTTTCTATAGAAAATTTTTGATAAGAATATTTTTATGTAGAAAAATTTTCGATACAAAAATTTCTGTATTGGAAATTTTTGATATAAAAATTTTCCATTTTTAATAAAAAAAATTCTATACAAAAATTTTGGATAAAAATATTTTTCTGTCAAAAAATTTCGAAATATTTTTCTGTAGAAAAATCTTTGATAAAAATATATTTCTGTAAAATTTTTTTTTCACAGAATAATTTTTGATAGACAAATTTTCTATAGAAAAATTTTTAATAAACAAATTTTTTATAGAAAATTTTATAATAAGAAAATTTTCTATTGAAAAATTTTTGATAAAAAAAAATTTTCTATAGAAAAATTTGTGATATAGAAAAATGTTTGATATGATTCTAGATTTAAATATTTTTCTGTAGAACAATCTTCGACAAAAATATTTTTCTATAGAAAAATTTTCGATAAAAATATTTTTTTGTAAAAAAATTTTTGATTACATTTTTTTCTGTAGAAAAATATTTGATAAAAATTTTCTATAGAAACATTTTTAATTGACAAATTTTCTTTAGACAAATTTTTGATAAAAAATTTTCTATAGAAAAAGTTTTGGTAAAAAAATTTTCTATAGAAAAATTTTTGATAAACAAATTTTCTGTGTATAGAAAAATTTTTGATAAAAAAATTTTCCATAGAAAAATTTTTGATAAAAAAATGTAGACAAATTTTTGAGATAATTCTAGATCAAAATATTTTTCTGTAGAATAATCTTCGATAAAAATATTTTTCTATAGAAAAATTTTCGATAAAAATATTTTTGTGTAGAATATTTTTTGATTAAAATTTTTATCTGTTGAAAAATTTTTGATAAAAATTTTCCATAGAAACATTTTTAATTTTCTTTAGAAAAAATTTTGATAAAAAACTTTCTATAGAAAATTTTTGATAAAAAATTTTCTATAGAAAAACTTTTGATAAAAACTTTTTCAAAAAAAAAAAAAAATAAATAAAATTTTTGTTAACAAAATTTTCTATAGAAAAATTTTTGATAAATAAAATTCTACAGAAATGTTTTCAGTAAAAAATTTCCTATAGAAAAATTTTAAATAAAAACCTTTTCTTTAGAAAAATTTTTGAGATAAATTTTTTTCTATAGAAAAATTGCCGATAAAAAATTTTTCTATAGAAAATTTCCCGATTAAAATATTTTTCTATATAAAAATTGCCAACAGAAATATTTTTCAATAGAAAAATTGCTGATAAAAATATTTGTCTATAGAAAAATTTCGAATAAAATATTTTTCTAATTTTTCTATGGAAAAATTTTTAATGAAATAAATTTCTATGGAAAAAATTTTGAAAAAAAATTTAATAGAAAATTTTTTATTGAAAATTTTTTAAACAAAATTTTCTATAAATTTTTTTCCCAAAAAATTTTCGATAGAAAAATTTTCTAAAAAAAAAATTTTATAGAACAATTTTTAAAAAAAAAATTTCTATAGAAAAATTTTTTATAAAAAAATTTTCTACAGAAAAATTTTTATAAAAAATTTTCTATAGAAAAATTTTTATAAAAAAATTTTCTATAGAAAAATTTTTATAAAAAAATTTTCTATAGAAAAATTTTTATAAAAAAATTTTCTATAAAAAAATTTTTATAAAAAAATTTTCTATAGAAAAATTTTTATAAAAAAATTTTCTATAGAAACATTTTTATAAAAAAAATATTCTATAGAAAAATTTTTATAAAAAAAATATTCTATAGAAAATTTTTATAAAAAAAATATTCTATAGAAAAATTTTTATAAAAAAAATTTTCTATAGAAAAGTTTTCATAAAAAAATGTTTTATAGAAAAATGTTTGATCAAAAAATTTTCTATTTGTGATATAAAAAAATTTCTATAGAAAATTTTTTGATAAAAAAATTTTCTATAAAAAATTTCTATAGAAAAATTGTTGATAATAAAATTTTTTATATAGGAAAATTATTGATAAGAAATGTCAGCAGCATTTAATAACATGGATAGTAAGGCGTTTATAGAGTTTAATTTCAGTTCAGAGATAGCTTTATTTATTTCTTACCTGCCTGTTTAGGCCAAAATTGCATCATTTGTTTTCATATCAATTTATTTTCTAAATCCGCTGAGACTAATATAAGAGTAGAGATCTCTTATTAAAGCTTTTACTGTAGATTATTTATTTAACTTTTCTGTATAAAAATATTGCTTTGATACTTATTCTATATCTTAACACACTTGCATTATTTTAATTTTATACCTTTACTAAAATATATTTAGCTTTATTTCTTAATATTGTAAAATAAAATATTGACCCTTTGCTGCAGAAAATCGTAACTCAAAATAACTAAAAATATAAGAGATTAAAATAAGTTTTTAATTATTCTTGACAACTGAACAAATTGTTTTGTTAAAATTTATAATATGGGAGCTAAAATGATAAAAAGGTTAAAAGAAGATTATATTTTGGATAAAAACATATATATTTTGCAATAATGGTAAATTTTGAGTTAGGATATGTTTGCACTAAGGGCTCGGAGTATGTATATGTTAATACTCGTAAGTTTATTGAGTGAAAAATTGCACATGTATTTAGCATGTGTAAAAATACATACTTAGAGGATTCAGGAGGTGTATTATTATATTGTTACGTCTTAGCATCATATTGTAAAATTTATTGCAAACATTTTTAAAATATTTTGTCATATATGACATATAGAGCATTTTGTGAATCCCCTAACTATCTATACATGTACTTATATATATGCTCTTAAGTATTTATTGTATATTTATATATTTTAATGTATGTAAAAGCATTTGTCCAATACTTTGTATTGATGTGTATGTGTTTCTTTCTATGTATTTGTTGATTATAGATTATAAGGGGTTTTATGACTTTCAAGTGGTTTTTTTTAGTGATTTTTTTGTATTACACTCATTTTGAGGTTCTTGCTATAAATATTTCTTATAATTTTTTTTTCCTACTTCTTATTTTAAAAACTTTTCTTTACATTCGTCTATATATTTTTAAGCTTAGACCAGCAATCTGTATTATGTTTTGTGATATATATATATATAAAATTCTATTTTTTTTACTATTCATCAATTTCTTTTACCTCGACTTCTTTCTAGAATTGGTCTTCCTTTTTCTAGACGATATTTTATTTTCTTTTTCTTCTCATTACAAGTTTACAAGCGTTATCATATTTGGTCTCTTATAAGAGTTTTATAGAAAACTTTTCTTTTATTTTTAGTTCTTTTCTTCCAATATGTATTTTCTAGATGTTGCATTAGTTGTTTTTTGCCTTTTCCATTATAAAGTGTAAAGTCTTCAAGACAAGGTTCCTTGTAGATTTTTTTTCAATTCGATCTGTATTTATTGTGGGTACTTGTAATTCTTCTTTGTAATCTTGAAATTGTCTTGTGTGTGTCAATTTTCTATTAGATTCTTGTTGTAACATTTGTTATATTACATGTGTGCTATTTGTCATTACATCTAGACCATATCGATTCATTAATTTCTATGCTTCATTTTTAGTTTGTCTTTTAATACAAGGCACAATGGGGTAAAGAAATATAAATATTTTAGAAATAAACTAATACCTAAACTGCTGATGTGATTATAAGACGATATTTACTTTTTATCAAAATTGTTTCTATAAAAATTTTTTTTCAAAAATTTTTCTATAAAAAATTTTTTTTCAAAAATTTTTCTATAGAAAATTTTTTTATCAAAAATTTTTATATACAAAATTTTTTTATCAAAAAAGTTTCTGAAGAACATTTTTTTGTCAAAAAATTTTCTATAGAAAATTTTTTTATCAAAAATTTTTCTATACAAAATTTTCTTATCAAAAAAGTTTCTGAAGAACATTTTTTTGTCAAAAATTTTTTTATAGAAAATTTTTTTATCAAAAATTTAAAAAAAAAAATATTTATCTATAGGAAATTTTTTTATAGAATTTTTTTTTCAAAAATTTTTCTATAAAAAATTTTTTTATCAAAAAATTTTTATAAAATAATTTTCTATAGAAAATGTTTTCATCAAAAATTTTTATATAGAATTTTTTTTTTCTATAAAAAATTTTCTTATCAAAAATTATTTTTATCAAAAATTTTTCTAACGAAAATTTTTTTTATCAAAAATTTTTCTAACGAAAATTTTTTTATCAAAAAGTTTTCTGTAGAAATTTTTTTTATCAAAAATTTTTGTATAGAAAATTTTTCTATAGAAGATTTTTGATAATTAAATTTTCTATACAAAAATTGATAAAAAAAAAATTTTCTATAGAAAAATTGATAAAAAAAATTTTATAGAAAATTTTTTTATCAAAAATTTTCTATAAAAAAATTTTTGATAGAAAAATTTTATATAGAAACATTTCTGATAAAAATTTTCTATAGAATAATTTTTGAAAAAAAAAAATTCTAAGAAAAATGTTTGATAAAAAAATGTTTTATAGACAATTTTTTAAAAAAAAAATTTTGATAGAAAAATTTTATATAGCAAAATTAAAAAAAAAAAACTTAAAAATCTTTTCTATCGAAATTTTAATTGTTTTTTAATTTTTCTATAGAACATATTTTAATACAAATTTTTATTTAGAACATTTTTTTAACAAAAATTTTTCTATAGAAATATTTTTATAAAAAATTTTTCTATGGAAAATTTTTTTACACAAATTTTTCCATAAGTAATTTTTTAATCAAAAGTTTTTCCAAAGAAAATTTTTTTATGAAAAATTGTTCTATAAAAGAATTTTTTATCAAAAATTTTTTTATAAAAAATTTTTTGATCAAAAATTTTTTTATAGAAATTTTTTTTATCAAAAATGTTTCTATAGAATTTTTTTTTTAAATGTTTTTATAGAAAATTTTTTAATCAAAAATTTTTCTGTAGAAAATTTTTCAATAAAAATTTTTCTATAGAAATTTTTTTTCAAAATTTTTTCAATACAAAATTTTTTATCAAAAATTTTTTATTAAAGATTTTTCTATAGAAAAATTTTTTATTAAACATTTTTCTACAGAAAAGTTTTTATAAAACATTTTTCTACAGAAATCTTTTAATCAAAAATTTTTCTATAGAAAATTTTTTATAAAATTTTTTTATAAAAAAATTTTTCTATAGAAAATTTGTTTACCAAAAATTTTGTTTAGACAATTTTTTTTATCAAAAATGTTTCTTTAGAAATTTTTTTAACAAAAATTTTTATTAAATTTTTTTTTTAATATTTCTGTATAAAATTTTTCTATCAAAAATTTGTTTAAAACCAATTTTCTACACAAAATTTTTTTATCAAACATTTTTCTTTCTTATCCGAAATGTTTCTATATAAAATATTTCTATCAAAAATTTTATTAAAGAAAATTTTCGATAAAAAAATTTTCCATAAAATTTTTTTTTATTAATTTTTCTATAGAAAATTTTTTCATCAAAAATTTTTCTATAGAAAATTTTTTTATCAAAAATTTTTCTACAGAAAATTTTTTTTTATCAATTTTTCTTTAAAAAATTTTTTTATGAAAAATTTTTCTACAGCAAATTTTTTTATCAGAAATTTTTATATAGAAAATATTTTTATCAAATATTTTTCTAAAGAAAATTTTTTTATCAAGAATTTTTTTTATAGAAAATTTTTGAAAAAAAAATTTCTATAAAAAAATTTTTTTTTTAAATTTTCTATAAAATTTTTTTTCCAATTTTTCCATAGAAAATTTTTTTATCAAAAATTTTTCTTTTAAAAAAAAATTTCGATACAAAATTTTTTTATCAAACATTTTTCTTAGATTTTTTTTTCAAAATTTATTCTATAGAAAATTTTTATGCGAAATGTTCCTATATAACATTTTTCTATTAAAAATTTTTTTATAGTAAATTTTTGATAAAAAAAATTTCCATAAATTTTTTTTTATTAATTTTTCTGTAGAAAATTTTTTTATCAAAAATTTTTCTATAGAAATCTTTTTTATCAAAAATTTTTCTATAGAAAACTTTTTTATCAAAAATTTTTCTATAGAAAATTTTCTATACAATTTTTTTTATCAATTTTTCTATAGAACATTTTTTTAATAAAAACTTTTGTACAGAAATTTTTTTTATCAAAAATTTTTCTATGGACAATTTTTTTATCAAAAATTTTTCTGTAGAAAACTTTTTTATCAAAAATTTTTCTATAGAAATTTTTTTTATCAAAAATTTTTCTATAGAAATTTTTTTATCAAAAATTTTTCTATAGAGAATTTTTTTATCAAAAATTTTTCTATAGAAAATTATTTTATCAAAAATTTTTCTATAGAAAATTATTTTATCAAAAATTTTTCTATAGAAAATTATTTTATCAAAAATTTTTCTATAGAAAATTATTTTATCAAAAATTTTTCTATAGAAATTTTTTTTTCAAAAATTTTTCTATAGAAAATTTTTTAACAAAAATTTTTCTAAATAAAACTATTTTATAGAATTTTTTTTTTTTACGAAAATTTTTCTATAGAAAGTTTGGTAATCAAAAATTTTTTTGCAGAAATTTTTTTTTTTAATTTTTCTATAGTAATTTTTTTATCTAAAATTATTCTATAGAAAATTTCTGTCTAAAAATTTTCTTTAGAAAATTTTTATTTGAAAAATTTTTCTTTAGAAAATATTTTTATCGAAAATTTTTCTACAGAAAAATATTTTTATCCAAAATTTTTCTATGGAATTTTTTTTTTATTCAAAGTTATTCTATAGAAAATTTTTCTACAGAAAAACATTTTTATCCAAAGTATAGACATTTTTTTTTATCAAAAATTTCAGAAAAATCTAAAATTGCTTAATATTCGTATTTACAATACAATTTTACTTTACCTTAAAATATCTTCAAATTTTATTTCAATTATTTTCTTTTATTCACCCCATTGTGCCTTACAAATCAGACATTTCTGGTTAGTCAGACATTCTGTTTTTTTTTGTGTGGAATTGTGTAATAATGAATTGGTTTTCTGTTTTCTATAATAAACTCAATTACATTACAATTTTTACATCAATAATAAATTTGTACAAAAATAAATTTAAAATATCATTTATAACAACTGGTCGCAGGTATTTAGAGGTGCTAGTGGTTTATCGTAATGGTTTTAATCACTTTTTTGAAAAAGTAATATTGTAGTTTGTTACAAGATGAAAGTGATTTATTGCAGGTGGAATAAAATGTTAAAAGGTATTTTTTAGGCAGACAGTAAAAAGCTGAAAGGTCCAAAGCTTTTCCTATATATTTATTTTTCTGTGAATTTTTCAATCTTAAGAATTTTTCGAAAATATTTGATCTATTTATTTCTCTAAATGGAACACTATTTGAGTATCTCAAAAAGACTCCCTCTATCAATTCATGTGCAATTTAAAAATGTGTGTAATTTTAACATTTTAAAAATTATTAGTATTCAATTTAAAAATTAGCTTTACCGCCAGTTACCGAATTCTTTCAATTTACTTTAATTAGATTAGTGAAAGAATTCCGTTTACATATTTCGCCTTTGGTGTTTAAAAAGCTCTCGAATTCTTCATGTTATCATATTTTTATCATCGAAGCTTGAACGATATTTTGCATTCATATTTAAGATCATGAGAGCCTTAGGACTCTTTATGCTCTTGTGTGATTTAGCTGTTGTAGAACTCTCCTTGCTTTTATATCTTAATCGGCAGTGGTTGAAAGAGCTTTCGAATTTTCCTGTTTTCCTTCCTAATTGAGATACTACTTATTTCAAGATCCCCAAGCACTTATCGATTTCAAGGTTATTTTGGAGATTGTTAGAGCTACCAAATCTATGTATATTTCTTTCATATTTTTATACCCACCATAAAAAATAGTGGGTGGTATTTATACCCTACACCACCATAGGTGGAAAGGGTATATTGGGTTTGTGCTGATGTTTGTAGCGCATAGAAATATTGGTCTGAGACCTACCTTTTAGTATACCAATCGACTTAGAATCACTCCCTGAGTTGTTTGACCGATATCCGTCCGGCTGGCTGGCTGGCCGGTTATCCATATAAGCTTGTTATCACTGAACAGGTCGTAATTTTAAAAATAATTTGATGAAATTTGGCACAGGTTCATATTTTGGTCCAAGGATGATCCTTGTATTTTTCGGGCGAAATCGGATTTCCATTTCGGGTACCTCCCATAGGGATTCCTTCCCGGAATAGAGTTTTTAGTTGTATTTTAATAATATTAAGCACAAATATTGCTTATCATAGCCTTAATCAGTGTTCCTAATTTTGTAGAAATCGGCCCATATTTGAACATACCTCCCATACAAGACACATTCTCAAAAGACGTTTATATGCATATAAAAGCACAAAAACGTTAATAACTCTAAAGATAAATGCATTTGATTACTTAAACTTTTCGCAGATAAATATTTTGTAAATATAAACCAATAGTCAACATTTAATGACAATCGGTCCACAATTGACCCTAGCTCCCATATCAGGAACTTAGCCGGAAATGATATAAATCTCGAAATTTTGAAAAAATAGCACATGGTTTATGTATGTATGTCTCCAAGACTTAAGGAAAGCTTGTTTAATTGTTGGTCCATATATGACCTTAGTAGTGAAGGGTATTATATAGTCGGGCTTGATCGACTATAGCTTTTCTTACTTGTTTTCAAATGGTTTAGAAGATATGGTGCAAAGTATTGTATGTGAAGTTCAATAACATTTAAGTTACTCGGCGGATTGTGGCGCAATATGCAGAAATCGGGTAGTTGTGGTTTTAGACATTTTTAAAAACATGTCTATTTTTAGCACAGTTGCCTCTACACTGAGCCAAAGTTGAGCATCATTATATGGTCCGTATAACTTTCGTAAATATAAACCTATCAAAATGATTTATACACATTCCAAAACTACTTAAAACAGAAAGAAACATATACTTTCCTTACTACGCTATCTCTAATAGTTTAAGAGATATTTAACAGAATGTCGCTTACGATTATTTTAATCTAAGGGCTCGATAAGTTGTGCCATATCTGATGACATTAAACATATTTTAAAATCAAAACTATTTTATGTGTAAATTGGAAAAAAAAAAATATTTGTGTTATAAAATGTAATTTTCATTATTATTTACATTCGATTTATAAGTATTTGTGTAGCATGTACTTTTTTTCTTACTTAAAGAATGTATGATTAATTTTTGTAATTTTTTGAATGTAAGCACTCAAATTTTTTTTCTAAATAATTATTTAAGTAACTAAAATGTATTAAAATGTAAAGTAAAATGCATTTAAATATTAACAAAAGAAGTATATATAAATATGAAATTTTTTTTATTAAATAATTTATAAAAATTTTAAACAAAAAACTTTACTTAGTTTAAATTAATCTATAAATTTATCAAAAAATACTTGTATTTTGTCTGTCTCTCTTTCTCTTTCTTTTCTTTTTGTTTTTGAAACCAAAATGAAACTTGGATCCTTAACAACAACAAAACCTACTACTACTACTACCACAACTAACTAACAAAACTCCAACTCTCTTCTACTCCCCCCCACCCGAAAACCGGATGTTAAATGAAATCAACAAAATGTGGCTGATCCTTAATGGCTTATATTTAAAACAACAACAACAACACCAATTTTTTTCCAAAAATTTTCTTTTTCAAAATTATCATTTTCACACTTATCATTTTTGGGTACTTATTTCTTTTTTTTTTTCTTTTTATTATCATTTGTTTTCTTTTGTTTTTGTTTTATTCCTTATTTTCTTCTTCTTTTGTGTTTCTTTGCAGGCGGGTGAGTCGAATAATGGCTTATTCAAAAAGACCATCTCAAAATTGAGCACAGAGTATCGTTTGCAATTCGTTTGGCCCAATGTTCGTAGAATAAGAGATCAAACTGGGTCAAACGTTCACAAAACAACAGCCAACAAAGAACAGCAACAACAACAACCGAAAAAATCAATATCATTAGGTGCAATTAGGGGTCAACAGCACCATCCGCTCAATGATCGATGTACGGCTGCGATGCCAACCGTTCATAAAAAACGTACAACAAATCAAAAAGAAGGTGCGACAAAATTTTCCATTTAGTTTTGTCGCTTTGTTTTTCACTTTCTCTCTATTAAGAATTTTTTTTTTGTAACTTATAAAAAACTTTAAAAATATGAACCAAAAAAAAAGAATGACAAGAAAAAACTATAACTAACCTTAATTTTTTATAATTGTTGAATTATATTCATATCTTTATAATAACGTACAAATAGCAGTAATTTTCGAATTTGATTTATTTCAAGAAAATTTTTTTTATTCAAAATCCTTTTTTATCGAATGCGGCTGTTAACTTAAAAATAAGGATTTCATTTGAATTATTAACTCCAAAAAAGTTGTAGTTCAAATTTAGTATTTTTTAAATGTACGTTACATAGTTAGTGTCTAAATAGATTCTCATTAAATTTTTATTAGAAGCTTAAAGTAGAAATTTAAGGCAATTTTGCTTCTTCGAAAACTGCAGATTTTTTTTTTTTTATTAAATAGTCGCTTTGTTTTTATATAATAGAGATTTTAAGGTGATTTTGTCAAAAATTAGTTTTGAGGTTAGACAACATTACATTTTCTAATGCGGTCCACAGTGAAGTAGAGATGTGTATTAGTATATGATCCAAGCACAGTTCATCTGGATTTCTCTCAATTGGTCTAATATGGTATAATTTCTAATTTAAGGTCAAATATTTATAAAAGTATTTACAGAATTATATTTTTAATCAAAGTATCTATATACATATGTATATCTATAATATATATATTTAATATATCAAAAAAAAGTACATTTCTAAATTTCAAGATAATCACATGAATTTATATAAATTTTTTCGGGAACATATTCAACTATCGTTGGTGCTACATAAAATTGCCTAAACTATTTTGGTTTTTGAAATACAGGGTGTTTTCTATAGTTTTGGCTTTTTTAACTAGCAGCAAATTTTGCGCTGTAACTTTCTTAATAGGTCATAAATTGGACTTTTTTAAATTTGTGTTGTTAGATAAGTGTATTAGATTTCATCACTATAAAAAAACATCAGTACACTTAGAGAAAAAATATGTATAATAGATAATCCAGTAGTGAAAAAAATGAAAAATTTGCAATTAAAATGGCACGAAAACGAATAAAGATATCGAGACCAAATTTTACGTACCGATTACTACTATCAATATCTAAAAATTTGATATGGCGCTTCCCGATTAAATGTTTAGTTCTTCAAGAAATTGAGAAAAACTATCAAAAAAATTAAAAAAAGCCTCAAAACTCTGCATTTTTAATATCTGTCTTTCTATAACTCATTAACTAAGAATCGCATCGAAAAGCGCCACATCTAAATTTTAGATAAACATGTTCTTAATATGTGTGAAAAAAAAGAAAAATATGTAGCCATTTTTGTGCCATTTAAAAAGTAAGCAAACCTATTTGTGTCATTTTTCACTTGTTCGCCTTCATAAGACACATTGATGTATGATAACAATGTGATATTTAAAGGTATGTTGCTCAAATTCACGAACAAATATCCTGAGGCCTACAGCAAAAATATTGTAATACGCGATTTAATCGCGATCATTGATTTTCTTCAATATCTTAAAGTGTGTGTACACCATATATGGAACATCTTAAATGCGTGAAATGTAACAAGACAACAGTGGATTCTGATCATTTTGTGTTCAATGAATCTAAAAATTAAATATTTAGTAATATGAAAAGCTACCACCAAGAAATATTCTGATGAAAGAAATGTATATAATACCTCATCGATTTACAGCGATTATATCTTATTAAAGTAGAGATGGAAAAAGAAATGACTTAAAAAACAATTTAACATATTGAGAAACTAACAAATTTCGTTGAAGTTAAAGAATAGTTAAAAAACTTCACTTTTATATGGAATTATAGCAATAGCCTTTCTAATCACAAAAACATTATTCCTACTTCTAATATTTTTAACAGTGACTTAATTTTATACACAATTTTAAAACAATCGTTCAAAAAAGTATCAGAATTGGTGTACTGTTAACTACTTTTGTCCCTAGATTTTTTATTTTTCATCGGAATTTCATCGCAGATATCTCTTTTGAAAGTTTTTGAAAGCATCTACTTTTTCAAAAAATCTTGAAAAAGATTGTCGCAAGGTGGCGGTATTGCTATGTTTCTTACAAATGTATCAAAGACATATAATTTGAATCTTTTTCGATATTGGTACATTCAGAAAAAAGTTAGACCAAATACTCCTGAACAAAGTCGCGGAACATTGTCAAATCAAATTTTTAAGTTTTAATTATTAAAAATGCGATTTTCGTATGTAACCTAAAAATAGCGCCATCTTTAAACAGAACTGATAAACAAATAAGTTGTAAAACAAACAATATTTATATATTCTACAATAGAAACGTTTTTTTTCGCAAAAAGCCGTTTTTTATATAATGCTATCTGTATTACTTAAATATTAGTCTGACTTTTTCATAAAGTTCAGACTAGAATCGTAGAATTGCCAATTTTAATAATAATAATAAAAAAAAGTAATCAGATTTGAGTAGGGTGGCTTGGTGCTAAAAGGGCCAATGTCAAAAAAAATTAGTTTTGAGAAAATTTGATTTAAAGTTTATATTTTCCATATAAATTCAATGTCCATTAAAAACTTTATAAATCTGTTCTGACTTAAGTTAGAGATTGGCTATTGGAGCCATAAAAAAGAGGGTAAAAAAGGGAATCTAATGCAATGATTAACTCAAAATAGCATAAAATTGACATTGAGCCGTTTAGCACAAAACCACAGATATCTAGTCTTCTGTTATCCTTGACTCCCAGTGGAGCATAGGGCCTCAAACGTGCGTACGTTCCATGTCACAAACTTTAAACTTTCTTTCATGCCTATATTAGTTTTTATAGTTCGATTTCTTTGGATAGAATTGGTTTCATTCATCAAGATGTTCTTGCATAGATTAGGCACCTCCAAAATCCTTGTGCCAGCTGCCGTAGCAGGGGGATTTCTCGCTTGATTACCCCTTGGAGTAGTATATTCTATAATGTTGTTTCTTTCCATGCTTAAAACATCGTAAGTGCTTAGTCGATGGATGATGAGTCCAAAGACAAGAGCCACGTTTGTAAAGCGAGCCGCTCGGTCCGAGACAGACGCCCGCTTGTAGCCGCAACTAACATGTTGAACAGACGCTACTATTTCGTACTTTACCAAGTACAATTATCTTAGACCCTTAGACCAAATACGTCGGAATGGCTCTAAGATAACTCCCCCTCACGTTAGCCCTGACCTAGAATCCCACTCGGATTGTTTACCGCATCTTCAACTAGGTTGCTCAGGTTTCCAGGATGTACCACTAGGAGGTGTGAGTAGGAATTGAATACAGTTATTACCTGTTAGCTGGAAACCCAGGCAACAACTGCATCCCATTTACATCCCAACAGATATCTAGTACTAGTACAAAAAGCAGTTCATCTTTAAGTCGTTGGTCCTTGTGTAGTGGGTTTACATAGACTTGCTTTGAATTAAGGGTATCTATTAATCAATCTTGGTTAATATAGTTAAAATATAATATTTAATATTCAGTTTCTAAAAATGACTCACCCTGAATCGTGGATCTCTCTATAGTCCAACTCTGTTGTTAGTTGGGGTCTGTTCAATGTAGTCCTGAATCGTGGATGTTTACAGTATAATTTTTATTTCTCTTCACTGATATCCTTAACTCCCATGGTCTCAAAAATCCTTTTATATAGAGTTTTTGAGGCCGTCATTTAATGGATAGTTTCCTGCTTGCAACTCCACATCAATTGAACTTCTCCATGTCCTAGCAGATTCACCAAGACGACGGCCTTTTCCCTGTGGATTCGGACCTTCCTCCGCAATTTTTGCTATGGAAGCAGAATTTGTCATAAGCATTTATTTGCAAAGATTTGCAGTTGCCAAACGATGACATTTATGAAATTCTAACCTTAATACAGGATGGACATTATATTCGAATTGTATTGTATTAATATTTTGCGAAATTTCCAAATTGCTCGGAGAATGCAGATTATTTAAGGTCATGGCATATCCAATAAACAATTTATTAACATTGATGTGTGGCGAAGGGTTTGCGCCATATCCTTCAGCTATAATCTTTGTCTTGAAAATATTGATTTTCATCCCAGCTGCCCTAGATTTAACAGTGATAGCTTCAGAAGTTTCTTGAAGGTTACCTGAGCCTTGGCTTAAAAGACATAAGCCATTTGCAAATTCCAAGTTCTTGAGTTGTTTAAAGGTTGTCCATTGCGGTAACGGGGATAAAAAGTAGGGGTGACAAGATACACCCTTTCCTTACTTCAGTAATAACTTTGAACGGATTTGACAATTTTAATTGTTCATCCGAAGTTGAAAAAATAGTACCACTACTACTCAAGATGGAACTTTTGATTTTAATAGGTTTGGCACAAAAGACCCTTGAAATGTTGTATAAGGGTTCATGTAGCCTTTAGTCTTAAATTGAAAGTCTTAAATTGATAGATCCAGACCTTAGTCGTAGATTTCAACAAGTCTAGTTTTTAATAGAAGGGGTCTAATTATATGATTCTGAATCGTGTGTCCTTGTATAACTTCAGATTCATAAGTCTGTTTAGGATCTCATCCTAAATCATAGGTTTTTATTACTCAGCTCATGGTTGTAATTTTTTTATTGTCCAGTTTTGATTCAATATTTTATGTATGACAACATCTGATTAATGATACTTTATTGGATCTGGCTCTACATCATAAGTCTTTCGAGAGTCCAATCCTGGCCTCACAGCTCATATCTTAATTGTGGGGTCTATATGTTCCAAAACTGATTCATGAGTATCCATAGGATTAAAACTAAGTTATGAGCTTTTACATTGCTGAAAATTTAATCATATGTTACTACATGGTCTAGTACTGATTCATGAGTTTTTCACAGAATTTTATCTTGACTACGGGTCTTCATATTATTCAGGGCCGGATTATATGTTTTTACATGACCCAATACTGATGCATAAGTCTCTATTTCATTCATTATAATTCATCAAGAGGACCTAAACGTAAATTGTGTTTCTTTCTAACCTTATAATGTCCCACTGTCCCTGATTTTCAGAATAACACAATATGGAGGCTCTCGATTCAATAGTGTATAATTCTGAATAGCAGGGGTCTATTTGACATAATTGCGAACAGTGGTACTCTATACTGTTCAGTTTTAAATCACACGTTTCTTTAGATAGGTTTTGAGTCCATAAATTGAAATTTTGGTCTGTAACGTCCTGACGTGTGTCGTGGGCTTTTTTTTATAGATCAAGTATTTTTTGGCTTTTTGTCACAATGTAATTCCAAATTATTTATTTGTTAGTCTATATAGGACAAATTCCAGAAATTTGTATGATTGCATATTGAGTTATATGCACTTATTCTTTGAACTCCAAAAAGTTCACGTCTTATCTGTAAGTTAAAATACTTATCGCTTTTTTATTCAGATTTAATTGTGGTTTTTAATATTTATTTTACTGGGAAACATATACCCAAGTGCAGGTGTGGACAAGATATATAAACAGTTTCCGTTTATCTTTATATTTTGGACAAAAATTAAGTTTATCGAATTCGGGACTTCCCCTTCTAAGTATAGAAGTAAAGTTAGATTTAGTGTTTTCTGTTCAGTTGCTTTATAGTTATACCCTTCACCACCATAGGTGGAGAGGGTATATTGGATTTGTGCTGATGTTTGTAACGCATAGAAATATAAGTCTGAGACCCACCTTTTCAATCGACTTAGAATCACTCCCTGAGTTGTATTTACGATGTCCGTCCGGCTGGCTGGCTGGCCGGTTGTCCATGTAAGCTTGTTATCATTGTACAGGTCGCAACTTTAAAGATAATTTGATGAAATTTGGCACAAGCTCATATTTTGGTCGAATGACGATGTCTATGCTTTTTGGGCGAAATCGGATTACTATTTCGGGTACCTTCCATAGGGATGCCGTAATAGAGTTTTTGGTCCTTTATTATTAAAATACAAACTTACTTGTATTTTAATAATATTCAGCACAAATATTGCCTAGGATTACCTTAATCAGTGTACCTAATTCTGTAGGAATCGGCCCATATTTGAGCATACCTCCCATACGAAACACATTCTCAAAAGACGATTATGTACACATAAAAGCGGAAAAACGTTTATAACTCTAAAGATAAATCCATTTGATTACTAAAACTTTGCACAGATAAATATTTTGTATATATAAACCAATAACCAAAATTTGGTAACAATAGGTCCACAATTGACCCAAGCTCCCATATCAGGCCCTTAGCCGGAAATGACATAAATCTCAAAATTTTGAAATTTTTTGGCTTTAGCAGTGAAGGGTATGATAAAGTCGGGCTTAACCAAAAACCAAAATTGGTAGCATATCAGGCCCTTAGCCGGAAATGACATAAATCTCGAAATTTTGAAATTTTTTGACTTTAGCAGTAAAGGGTATTATATAATCGGGCTTGACCGACTATAGCTTTTCTTACTTGTTTTTATTGGATTTGCGTCATTAGTTTTATGAAAAGCTTAATAACTTTTAGATTTTTCCTTTGGCTTAAACAATTAAAACGGCATTTTATTAGGAACATAATTATCTTGTTACATTAAAAAAAAAACTTTTATGGGCTTGTATAAATTAATAATCAAAAAAGTTTACTTTCGACTTACAAATGCATCAAAAATGATATACCATTCTTTTATTCGGATACAAACTGGCTCAGCTACGGGTCGACAAGTTGACAAACCTCATTAAAATCGTTTTATTTTTCGAGTAGGACTCCTAAATTTGGACGTAAATATTTCTGAAATATATGATTTATCATGTACTCAATAATACCTATTTGAGCCCATGAGATTTTTTAGTGTATTATCATTTAATAGATTCAATTACAAAAAGTACACCTGTACTTTGATATACGTTCTTGGGGTCTCTACTCTGGAGGCTCACAGCTCCTAAATGCCTCGTTCTAGAGCACTGATTGAGGTGTCAATCGACAGCATCTTCTTAGATCTGGAATTTCGAAAAATATTTCTAGTGGTTTATGAGTAACATCCCTACAAGAACATGACCAGTCATTTGACCGATCAACTGACTGGTAGTGTTGACTGCTATATCAATCAGCAGTTTCTATCATTTTATTAAGGCAAATATGAAAGAGCTGACCGAAACTTTTGTATACATTTGATTTTGCATCTCTTTCTTACACATGTATTGTTCGGGCTCCAGATATGTATATCCGAACCGTTCACTCTAATACTTTTTACTTATCAATGGTGATGTATATATCGATCACAGGTGACTAGTCACTCTTGATGTAAATATCGGTCACAGGTGACTAGTCAGTCTTGATGTATATATCGGCCCCAATTGTCTAGCCAGAAAACAACAAAGGAAAATACATTTACCTGTCCAAATTTTAATTTATTTATTGTATTATATTTAAAAACATTTATCGTTTAGATAAATATTAAAGAAACTATTTGATACAAATCCAATTCATAGGAATAGTTATAGGTGACACTTTCTTATTTGATACAGCACTTGATGATAATTTTGCATAAACTGGAATACGAAAATTAAATTTAGAATTATAATCTATTTTAGAAAACTTATCTTTTTTAACAAGATATTCAGTAAATTTTTCCTGTTCTGGTTGAGCATTTTGCTTACTAGAGAATTTTGATAAATATTTCCCGAAAGCCTGTAATAAAACGTAAAGTTACTGCCCCATAAGTTCCACCGATTATTAAACCGTTTACCTTGAAATGTTTGATAATTAAATATAAACAATAATTTTATTTTATTTTTATTAAAATAATTTTGACGACAATAAAATTTTGATATACGATTTACGAGTTGTCAAAATATATTCTTACATATGTAAGAGCGAAATAATTGCAGATATCTGCAGTTGTTTCACTCTTCCATACAAAAATTGTTTAAATATATTAGTAAAAAAATTGCCTATGTGTTAGTTTCGGTCATTCATTTCTTGTAGGGATTACTACAAGATACTCACTTGCCACTTCTGTACCCGGGTATAAGGACTAGGGTTAAAATTTATTAAGTTCGGAATAGTCCTAACTGGTCTCTGTTATGAATTTGTGAATGATCCAAATATTAGCTGCGATTTAATGAATTATTTCGAAGCACGTACATTTGCAGATTTAGAGAGCTTTGAGAACTATTTGAACAGACTGTTTGATTTTGTCAATATCCAAGTCGCTTCTAATTATTAAAACTTAAATATATACCATTCCGAAGATTACTCGTATAACAAAATTTAACATACCTTTAGTTGGCATAATTTTAATCCCATATGGATATTGTAAGAGGGCATCTCGAATTCATGAAAAGATGCAATTTTCAAAAACTACACGAAATTATAATTTTTCATTTAATTTGAAAGTATGAACTATTTGTGAAATCTTTAGGTTTTGATCTGATAATTGCTTTAATAATACGTACATATACTATTCATTTAGAAGTTAAGGACTTATCCTATATCTTTCCATTTATATTTTAGTCTCATACAGATTCAGTTCCTTTTTCGACCTATAATCCGTGCTCGAATATTTAAGACACATTCTTTACTTCACTGTATCCGCTAAGAATAAGTTTCCAAAGCTAGTGCTTAGTCATTAATAAATGAATATATTTTTCTTAATTTTAATTTGTTAACAATTTTCTTTTCCAAAATCACAAAATACCACAAAAAAAAAAAATTTTGTTTCAACTTTTCAAAATTCTTAATTATCAGTTTCCAATCAATGTTTACACCAAGAATTTTCTTAAGCAAAACTTTTTAAACAAATTAATTTCTAAACTATTTTTATTTTCTTTTTGTAATATTTTTGTTATGATTATAATGATTATTAAATGTGTATAGAACGAAATTATCAAAAAAATATAATATAAAAATGCGCCTTTAGAAAAACAAAAAAATATTACCAAAAATATTTAAAAATTACAAAAACAAATTTAAATTTCTATAAAAAACTGTTGAAAAAGTTGTTTTGAGAAAAACTTTTTATAGCAAAGCTTTTTTTATAGCATTATAATGATTGATGATTTTTTTTAGGTTAAAAAGCAAGTAAGTGCTGTTCTTGTTCTTGAAACTTTTTAGAAATTTTATATAAAAAAATACTATAAAACTTTAAAATGCTGAAAATTTAAGCAAAAACATTAAAAAATTTACTTAAAAAAACTGGGTTTGTTTAGTTTTTGTTCAATTAAATTAAAGATTTTCTTTTTAGAAAATTGTTCCATTAGTGGGAGCATGTTTGTGTGTGTGTCTGTGTCTGTTTAAGTTTGTTTTCCTTAAGAAAAACTTTAAATATTATTCATTTTATTTAGCGATTTTCTTTAGTTGTTTTGGTATTTCCGTTTTCTTTCATTTAAGTGATTTCAAATACTCATTTGTACATACATAATTCGTTAGACGATTTTCATGCTAATTAAATAATTCATTAGCAGGATTTTCTTTTTTTTTGGATAAAAAGTAGACTAATTATTTATTGATTTAAGATAAATGAGCTAATTTTTGGTATGCAGTAATAAATAGGGCTTCCATTTATAGGTTTGGGTGATAATTAAAGAGTATTAAGCCAAGCAAGAACATGTGATGATTGAATTATCATTAGGATGGTCCAAATTTACTATTATTTATGAGCCTTAAGTACTTTTACGAAGTTCTTACTATACCTCGAAATTGAACTACTTAATTACTTTAATATACTAATTCAAAATATATTGAATTAGTCCATAAGTATATTTTTTAAGAGCTACACCCAAACCAACAAAGAGGACTATTATTTTAATATTAGGGCCTTTTTCTTGCCTGATTCCACCAAGTTAAACCTATTAAAGAATACCAAGAGACGCTAGTTCATTTGGAATTTGTAAGATAGTCCCAATAGTTTTGCTAAGAAGTCTTAAAAATACGATACTTATTCCACCAAGTTAAACCTAATTAAGACTACCAGGAGATTCCTGTTCATATTGAATTAGTAGTAAGTCATAGTAGTCTTGCTAACACGTTTACTTTCACGTCCTCTTACCAATAAGCATAAAATATCATATTCTGCCTGGGTTTGAGCCACAGTTACGGCAACATCAATTTTTGTAATTATTTCTATTACAATTATAATTTGATGTTGTGTTAATTGCGGTAAGCCCTACGGTATTAACACGCCGCGGCGCGCCATCGATGTAAAAGAAATAAAAATTGGCTGTAGAACAAAAGTCCTGAATTATGCCCCTAAAATTAATCAACTTCACTATTTTAGAACTAGTTACGACGTGCAGTGTCAGTTTTAAATAATGTACGGCTTTATCTCTTCTTCTTACCAACTTTCGCATCTCCCTTTTTCCAAAGAAGGTAAACATTAAAAAGGGTTTTTCAATAAGAGCAATACAAAAGTTTTTTTTTTTTAAATAAAACGAAAACTTCTTTTGCATGGCTGCCCGTGGCTTACAGAAGTCTAGACGCTGAACGGTTTCAAGCATAAATTGGCTAAGTCATTCGATATTCGTACGAAGTTCATCAATCGTCTCTGGTTTGTTGGTTTGACGTAGGCCCACAAAAAATAGTCTAACGGCGTCAAATTGCACGACCGAAGCGGCCAATCGACTGGACCATTTCGTGAGATAACACGTTCTCCAAACTTGGTTTTCAATAAACTGATTGTGACATTTGCTTGTGGCGCCGTCCTGTTGGAACCACATATTCTTCATGTCCGTATCATCCAATTGTTGCAAAAAATATTCGGTTATCATTGAACAGTAGCGATTCCCATTAACAGTAACATGGCGGTTTTGATAATCACGGAAGAAGTACGGCCCAATGGCACCGCCACCCCATAAACCGCACCAAACCATAATTTTTTCGGGATGCAATGATGACTCATGGAGTACGTGTGGATTGCTGCCAGACCAATAACGCATATTAGTTTACTGACGAAGCCATTCAGCCAGAAATCCGGCTCATTACTGAAGATGATTTTTCGATGAAAATCAAAATCATTTTCAACTTGTTGCTCAGCCCAATTTACAAACATACGACGCTTTTGATGGTCAAGCGTCAACAATCTCACAAAAAAGCTTAAGAACGACGTACGAGAGACACACTTGGGTTTTCTTCAATTGAAGCCTCAGCGGCAGCAATATTCTGTACACTTCTTTGTCTCACTGGCACGGGAACATTTTGTATTGTGACTGTGGATTCAAATTTGTTCACTAGACGCTCAATTGTTGATCTGCTAGGACGACTCTGAGGACCATAAATTGGACTGACTCCGAATTTCGGTAGTAGATTTTAATAATTTCGACTCGTTGTTGGCTCGTATATCTTTCCAAGTAAGAGAAATGAAGAGAAATGTCAAAAGAGCAGTAAAAAATATGGCGACGTCTGCTGTCGCTGTACTTTTGTAGCGTGTCTGTCGAAAAACCCTATACAATAGTATAGCGAGCGTTTGAATGAGAGTTACTTCTCTTACAAAAAAAAGTTAAACCTATAATAGACCTAAAATATAGGAAAATAAGAATTATATTCATAAGGGAAATTAGTTTCCCCTGCCTTCAATATTTATACCCTTCACCACAATAGGTAAAAAGGGTATTATAAGTTTGTGCTGATGTATGTAACGCATAGAAATATCGGTGTTAGACCTACCTTTTAGTACACCAATCGACTTAGAATCGCTCCCTGAGTCAATTTTACTATGTCAGTCCGTCTGTACGGCTGGCTGGACCCCCATTAAAACTCGTTCAAATCGGTCGATTATTAAGGGTAAATCTCAAAGGTCTCATTTTCCGGAATTGGTATTTTGGCCACAAATACACAAATATGTTAGCCAAATTTCGTTGAAATCGGTCCACATTTGACCAAAGCTCCCATACAAACTCTTCTATCCAAACGCACTAAATGAGACAAAAATCACTAAAACGCTCGTAAATCTGAAGATATTGACAATTTAAAGTTCATTTTTTACATGCATAATTTGCTAAGTTTCGGATAATCGGTTCACATTTGACCCTAGCTCTCATATAAGTGGTAGTGACGAAAAAAGCTTATATATATATGTCCTGAGAAAACGTTAGTAAAATGACAAAATTAGCAAATATTTGTCCTTTGATAGACAAAAATTGATATTTGACCTCAGTGGTGAAGGGTATCATATGGTCGAGCTAGACCGACTATAGCACATTCTTACTTGTTTTATTAATAATATTAATTAATTTGATAAAAAACAAATAAAATGAGCAAAATATCAGTAAATAAAAATGAAATAAACATGATAAAAATAGCTCCAGGGATGATTACCTAAATGGGTACCAGCACTTCAAGATGACTCAGCTGTTTTTTGAAGATTCATTCTTTTTGGGACGACTTATCAGCTTTTGGACAACTAATTTCCTTAGGGATGACTGACTTAGCATTTTTATACTGAATCAGAAGGTTTATAATGTCTCAGGATGACTCAGTTGGCTTAGGAAGACCCAGCTATTTTAAGATGACTCAGCAGTTTAAGAATGACTCGGCAGTTTTAGGATGAGTCAGCAGTTTTAAAATAACTCAGAAGTTTTAGGTTTAAGGGTGACTCAGTTTTTGGATAACTTATAGTTTTAAGATGACTTAGCAATGAATGAGCAGGTTCAAATTATTTCAGCATTATTAGGATGACTAATTGTTTAAGGGTGACTCAGATAACTAAGTAGTTTTAAGAAGACTCAGAAATTTTTGGGGTGACTCAATAGTTTTAGAATCAATCAGACGTTTTAGGATGAACAAGCAGTTTTAGAACATATCAGTTGTTTTATGGCAACTTGGCAGTTTAAGGATGACTCAGCAGTTTTAAAATGACTCAATAGTTTTAGGATGACATCGCAGTTTAAGTATGAGTCAGATATTTTAAGCTGACTCAGAAGTTATAGGATGGCCTAATAGTTTTATAATGACTTAGCTTTAAAACGACTAAGGATAACTCATTAGTTTCAGGATGACTTAGCAATGTTGAAATGAATCAGCAGGTTAAGAATGTCTTCGCAGTATTAGGATGGGTGATTCAGCAGTTTTAAAACGACCTAACACTTTAAGGATGGCTCAGCAGTTTTTAAACTTGATTTTTCCTTTTTATGAGATCAAGCCGGTGTAATATACATAAAAAATATAATACAAAAATATTAATGAATATATTTGGACCATCGTAATGATGGAAGGTACACTCAGGAAAATATTACAGTAACTGATTGTATGTTGTTTATGAAATTTTCGGTTATATTGTTTTCAAATGAATATTCATTTAAATTTACATGAAAATTGATTTTTAACATATTTATACATTTGTTTAAAAAACAACCTACAAAAAAATACTGAAAATCCGTAACATTTGAAAATATCAGTTGTTTAGTTTTTATATATTTTTTCAATTATTGTTTCAAATATAATTCGTATTTGTTTAATTATTGTTTTTCCTTAAGTATCTTAGGTTTGCTTACTAAAGAAACTTCTTATAATACTGGCCGCCTATCACGGGGTATGGCCTAACCAAACAACAAACTTTGTTTTGTCTGTTTGGTTTTTTGATGCCTTAAAGGATATAACCTTTTTATGGTTTCGTCTTTTATGTTACGTTAATTACAAAAACAAATGAAAATTGTCCGTTTTTTCAGCATTCAATTTTTTAAAAATAAATGAAAATTTCCGTTTTTTATACTAAAAATGTAGTTTAAATTTTTGTCAGTAATTTTTTTGAAAACAACTGAATAATCCGTTTTTAAAACTGAAAATGTAGTTTAAATATTTGTCAGTTAAATTTAAATGAAATATTTATTGAATTTGAATGAAAAATCAGTTGACCGGTTTTTAAATGAATATTCATTCATTTCAAATTACATTTTAAGTTAATTTTACTTACATAATATTCTGAGTGTATAAGTAGTATTTAGTAAATAATTACACTCTGATACAGTGAAAATACACTCGGAACGAAACCAAGCTCAACCAGTAGAACTCGGTTAGAAGATCATTTTACCATTTTTAAAATTTTCGATATACCCTCAAAATCGAAAGTTATCGATAAAAAACGATTTTTTTGGACTTAGCGGAGAAAAGAAGGCTTAACTGAGTCATTTTTACATCGATTTTAAATTTTAAAATGTGTTACGACAGAAAACAAAATAGGCTTTCACTTCGTAAAGACCTTTTTTTAATATGACTAATTTATCATAAAAATATTTTCCGCTGAAGTTAAAATTTTATTTTTTTTTCGATTTTTTCAACTTCGGAAGCATTTTTTTCGTAAAATTTATCAGAAGACCTAATATATTTTGACTTAAAAAAAAAATCATGGTTACCATTTTGTAAAACAAGAGTACTTTAATTAAAATCGGAAACATATTAACAGAGATATAACAATTTTAGTAAAAAAGGTGAATTCAGTATTATTTGTATATTAGAAGATTTTCTATACAATACTACGTTAGAGTGTTTTTTCAACTTTTTTGGAAAGTAGAGAAATGGCGGTCGGATTATTATGGCATTTGGTGAGAAACTTCAAATAACAAAATTTAAGCCAAATCGGACTACGTTATCACGTGGCGCACAGGCCATGAAGTTGAAAATTGCGTTTATAAGAAAAAATATTTCCAATTTTTTAGTTCTTGCAAAATTTAACTTTTTTAGTAAACATTTTAAAAAAGTGTAAATATTAATTCATAATGTAGACTCAATTAGCTTTCTATGTATGTAAGTAGCGTATAAATCGGCTAAGGATTTTTTGAGTTATCGGAAATTTTCATAGAAATTTTGGGTCCTTGAAGACATCTATTTGATTTTATGATATTTGTTGATGGAAAGCAAATTGGGTCTAAATTACAAATTAACATTCAGATTTTGTCAAAAAGTTAAGCTTATAGGTCAAAATTTGCAAAAACCGAAAAATTGCACATTTTTCTGGCCGGCACTCATTGAAATTCGAAAAAAGTGACTAAAAATGCTTCTTTTGTATTTCACGGCTATATACACTGTCACTCGTTTCACATTTGAGTGACCATCAGCAATTTGCTAGCATTTTTGTTGGGCTTTTCCCCTGGTAGCGTTTTTCAATAGTTAAAATTTCTTGGTGGAATCTTTCACTTTGCTCATCACTGAGTTTTCCAAGATTTTCTGGAAAAAAATCCAAATGGGCGTGCAGGAAATGAATTTTTATTGACATCCGGCACTCCATTTCAGCATAAGATTCAAGGAATTCATTTACCACCTGAATATAATCTTCACTTCTATGGTTCCCCAAGAAATTCTTACATGGTGAAATAAAACTTTCCTACGCCCTTTTTTCTACAGAAACCCTATGCAACTAGTTTCATAGTGTGAAAGCTGTATTACCGATCTCAACTAAAAACCGTTAGGCTTCGCAATACCAGAAAAGGGTTTGGTCGTGAAAGTTGGGATGATTTCAAGACAGTCAAACCGAGAACGGCAATAGAGGCATAAATAGAGCTTCTACATTATGTCGTACTTCTTTGTTTCTATCCTTTTTTAACTTCATTCATAAGTGCGTATAAATATAAGTACATACTTATACGTATATAGTACGTTAATTAAACTGGAACTTTTACAAAAAAAAACTTATATTTTTTTAATTCGGTGTTAATTTAAATTTAAATAATCTAGGTTCACAAAATATTTAATGCACTTTTCAAGTAAATATAAAAAAGTTTGGCATTCCTAACAAAATACTGAGGAAAACGGCGTCCCAATGTGAAAAAATTGAATAAAAAAAAATAAAAATTTAAATTTGTTTGAAAATATTTTTGTGATAATTTGATGAAATAAAAAATCTTTTTTAACAAGAAGAAAGTCTGATGTCTTGTCTGTCTCAAACCGTGTTAAAATTTCAAATCGATAACCAAATGACTTAGCTACGCCTATTTTTGTTCGAGAAGACCAAAAAAATCGTTTTTTATCGATAACTTTCGATTTTGAGGGTATATCGAAATTTCTAAAAATAACAAACTGATACACTCAATAAGGCCTATCGTTTGATATAGGTTTCCTTAAAAGTGTATTTCTTTTCCCTCAAAATGTATCAGTGTGTTATAGGCAAGCAAAATTGTTAGGCAAACTTTTGATTTTTTGACACTCTTAATAACTTAGTAATAATTTTTTAAAACAGATTGTATATAAGTATTTAATATATCTAGGGGAAATTATTTATCAGAAGCCAAATTGCCGCTTTCGTTATAGATCGAAATGTAAGATATTTCAGAAACATTTGTAAAGCATATTTTTAGGATAATCTAAATATTACATAACATATAACGTTCACTACATTGTAATTCATTTGTCAAAATTTCCCTGATAGTAAAAGAATTTCATTTAAACTAAATGTATTGACAAATAAACGAATTTGTTTAGATATTACATTTTATTAAACTTTTTGCAAAATAAATTCTTTTTTAAATCCCTAAGGTTTTCGATTGATATAGAATGCGGCGACTTGGCCTCCGGTTAGATGTGCTTTTTAAATCATTAGGTCACTGAATTTTTTCATTTATAAAAATAACTTCATTTTCAATAATTCTTTAAAAGCCATTCATGCATTTCTTAGTTTGATGTTTGTTTTGCGTAATTTAATTGAATACAGATTTGATTGAACTTGTTTTCATTGGATCATCATCATCATAATTTTATAAGTTTCATACAAAACAAAAAAAGTAAATCAAATTAAATTGGCTAAAATTTCGTTCTATATTGTAAAAACGATAAACACCCTGTAATAAAGTTCATTACTAATACAAAATCTAAGTTTTTAATATAATTTAAAAATTTTATGTTATTTTAACATTTTCTGTAAACGTTCTGTTAACCTAACTACTAACTTAAAATCTTTCAAATTTTTGTTTGTTTATTATTTATGTTATTTGATTTAGTGATTTTAGTTTTGTAAAAATAACAAGTAATTAAAGAAAATTTTCTAAGGATTTTTTTTTGTTGATATGTACTAAAACTTAGTAAATACTAAAAAAAACCTAACTACATTTGCTGTTGTTGTTAATTCGTTTACTAATCTATTAACAGAGTTCTGTTGCATTTGGTTCAATCGTCAATAACATATATATATATTTTTTTAATTTTCTCAAAACTAAACAATGAATAAATTAACCCAAAATTGTGCCAAAAGTCAAAAACTAAAAATCGAGAAAATTTAACAAATTTCACAAAAACAAACAAAAACAAAAAAAAAGTTGTATTGCAAACGTACTACTACTTAAATTTTAGATAATTAACATTACAAATATTTACTTTACTTTACAAATGTTTAGTAACAATTAATCTCAATGGATTTTATTTTTCAAACTAACTAATGATTATCATTCTCCCAAACCTCCCCCAAAATAAAACCGAAAATCAATTTTATATATTTATATATTTTTTTAGCAACACTACATGAGTTGGAGCCTTTGGTTAGCGATGCTGAAGATAGAAAACCCATTGAAAAGTATGCAAATACACAGTTTTAGTTTTAACTTTTTAAATTGTTTATTTTAACATTTTATTTTAATTTTTGTAAATGTAGAATTTTTTGTTTTGTTAGTAGCAAAATTGAGAAGTATACCAAAATCTAAGAGCAAAAAACTGAAATGAAAAAACAAAACTAATCCTATTAATTTGAATTGAATAATTAAAGAGGAGAGGGTGAAAAACCATGACTGTGTGAGTAATTGAAAAAATGTTACAATTGAAATGAATTAAACTCATTTGGGATTCAAATTTAAATAGTAGATGGTTTTTATAACCACCCTCTAAAAAAAGTAGGGATATATTGAGATTCTCATTCCTTTTGTAATTCAAATTTCTTCCTCTGTTATCCTTGACTCCGAGTGGAGCATACCAGAGGTTCCACCTGCCGTAAATTGGTCATACCATTTTAGAAACCTTACTCGGCCCATGTGAAATAACTTTGTTTAAGATCAATGCATGATCAAGCGCACAGTTTGAGATTTAATTAACTTTAAGCTATTTTCAGTGGCGCCACCTGTCGGAACTTGGTTATACAAACTTAGTAGTGATCGTCGGCTCATGCGCAATAACTCTTCTTAAGATCATAATATCAAATGCTATTCTTTTAAGAATATACAAACAAACATTAGTTTTTATATATAGATAGACAATGCTTTAAACACAATAACGACTGCAGGCTACACCAACACCGACTAAAATCATTGCCTCGTAGTCAGCTACTTAATTATTTTTGAAGCGGTAGCTACATTTGAGACGGCAGCTACATTCCTCAACCAGTATGTGTTTTATGACAGTTTGAAGATTAAGTTTTTTAAAATCCCTCTACCTCAAAGAGTTAAAAAAATGGCCTATATTTACAACGTGTTAAAGTCAAAGGCCAAGCATGTTCTGAAATTCCATGCGCCTTGATCTTCTGCGATAATTTCCAATTTCGTAGGTCAAGCTCTAAAAGATTTTCATCTACTTGGTCTTTTCATCGAAGTTTCGGATGTCCTCTTCTTACATTAAGGTGTCCATTTTTATTGTAATTTTAGCTAATTCATAGCTTGTTTTTTCTAGGAGTGGGTTACTAGTCCGACGTCCTAACCCATATTTTTATAGTTCTCATGGGGGAACACGCGGCACTTGCACTATGACTATGACTAGGACTAGGACTAGGACTAGGACTAGGACTAGGACTAGGACTAGGACTAGGACTAGGACTAGGACTAGGACTAGGACTAGGACTAGGACTAGGACTAGGACTAGGACTAGGACTAGGACTAGGACTAGGACTAGGACTAGGACTAGGACTAGGACTAGGACTAGGACTAGGACTAGGACTAGGACTAGGACTAGGACTAGGACTAGGACTAGGACTAGGACTAGGACTAGGACTAGGACTAGGACTAGGACTAGGACTAGGACTAGGACTAGGACTAGGACTAGGACTAGGACTAGGACTAGGACTAGGACTAGGACTAGGACTAGGACTAGGACTAGGACTAGGACTAGGACTAGGACTAGGACTAGGACTAGGACTAGGACTAGGACTAGGACTAGGACTAGGACTAGGACTAGGACTAGGACTAGGACTAGGACTAGGACTAGGACTAGGACTAGGACTAGGACTAGGACTAGGACTAGGACTAGGACTAGGACTAGGACTAGGACTAGGACTAGGACTAGGACTAGGACTAGGACTAGGACTAGGACTAGGACTAGGACTAGGACTAGGACTAGGACTAGGACTAGGACTAGGACTAGGACTAGGACTAGGACTAGGACTAGGACTAGGACTAGGACTAGGACTAGGACTAGGACTAGGACTAGGACTAGGACTAGGACTAGGACTAGGACTAGGACTAGGACTAGGACTAGGACTAGGACTAGGACTAGGACTAGGACTAGGACTAGGACTAGGACTAGGACTAGGACTAGGACTAGGACTAGGACTAGGACTAGGACTAGGACTAGGACTAGGACTAGGACTAGGACTAGGACTAGGACTAGGACTAGGACTAGGACTAGGACTAGGACTAGGACTAGGACTAGGACTAGGACTAGGACTAGGACTAGGACTAGGACTAGGACTAGGACTAGGACTAGGACTAGGACTAGGACTAGGACTAGGACTAGGACTAGGACTAGGACTAGGACTAGGACTAGGACTAGGACTAGGACTAGGACTAGGACTAGGACTAGGACTAGGACTAGGACTAGGACTAGGACTAGGACTAGGACTAGGACTAGGACTAGGACTAGGACTAGGACTAGGACTAGGACTAGGACTAGGACTAGGACTAGGACTAGGACTAGGACTAGGACTAGGACTAGGACTAGGACTAGGACTAGGACTAGGACTAGGACTAGGACTAGGACTAGGACTAGGACTAGGACTAGGACTAGGACTAGGACTAGGACTAGGACTAGGACTAGGACTAGGACTAGGACTAGGACTAGGACTAGGACTAGGACTAGGACTAGGACTAGGACTAGGACTAGGACTAGTCCTAGCTGCAGCTGGCGTGTAGAAGGCGCAATCTGAAACAATAGTTTTTACCAAAGGAAGTAATCAGAGGGGTATAATCATACGATCTTGGTGGCCCATGTACGTGCTGGTCCTTTACATGAAATTATTTTTTTAATAAACGCTTCTTTGTGTGTAAATCCATTCTGTTGGAACCACATATCGGCAATTGAGGTTAGAAAAAATTTTGAATATTGTTCCTATACCGTTCAATCTTTTATTTAAACTCAACTCAAAATTTTGGTATACTTCTCTTTTAATTTATATAACTCAGTTGTAGTTTTCTAACTTTTTTTATACTCAGTCAAAACCATTGTAAATAATTCTGTAAATTTTTCAAATAAAAATAACAACAAAAAAAGTTTACATCACCTTTTTTCCAAAACAAAACTGCACCCTATCATCATGATTCAAAAATCATTGTTAATTTCTAAAAACATATTTTAAATAATTTTCGTTTTCTTAACTTTTTCACTTTCTTTTATTTTTTGTAACAATAAATTTAAAAAAAAAAACTCAATCCTCAATAACAAAATGGTTTTTTGTGAATTGAAAAAAAAATAACGAAAAACCTATAAAAAAAACCAAACTGGATGCTTGCTCGTATGCCTTTAAAAAAAAACTTGATGCTTTGACTGCTTTTTTTCAAAACCAAACAAATTTTAAATAATCCTCCTAAATCATCTTGATTTCAAAAACCAAACATCAAAACTGATGCCATTAAAATCAAATCAAACAAAACACTACCTCCTTCCCCCAACCAAAAAAACAAAACGGCTTGCATTTTTTGCACATGGCTTAAAAAATTACAATAAAAACAAAAAAAAAAAAACAATGAAAATTTACTTAAATAACAAAAATCATAAAATATAACAAATTTGTAAAAATGTTTGCACTTTTAAAATAAATGAAACCAAAAAAAATCTTTAAAACCAATAATAAAAAAAAACGTAGACAAGTAACTATACAGGAGAAAAAGGTCACCTCGCGACCCTTTTCCCAGCTGATTGATCAGGAAAGAGCCAATCATTTTATTACCAAGAAGGAAAATTTCGGTTTCGAAGAAATGACCGAAGTCGACAATAAGCAACAACACGCAAAACTGCAAGAGCAACAGCAATCGGGTGAAATTATAATGAATGGCTCTGCCCCACCCTATTCGAAACCAAATTTGGATTTATGGTTCAAAGAGGTAGTAGAAATGCGCAAAAAGGCCGGAGAATATAAGGTCTGTACTCGCAAATTTGTTTGGTTGACAAAATAATTAAAAATAATTTTGTTGTATTATTTTTATTTCCGCTTTTATTACAAAATAAAGTGCCGAGGTTGGGGCAAGGAAATTGATCCTGAATTGTATAAGAAACAAAAGGATCTCTGGGATCAGGTCTCGAAACGTAGTTCATTGTCTTCATTATGTTTGGCCTCAACTATGCCTAGGTAAGGAGATATTGAGTATAAAAGTTATATTTTGATAGGTTTTTTTTTTACTTTTTATGCCTAAAAGCTTTTGAATGAACAAAAGTTTTGTTATACAAAATCTTTTTGCCAATATTTGATTTGAAAACTAATTTTATCAAAATTTAAAAAAAAAAGCTTTAGGGAATATGTTTTATGAAAAGCTTTTTGGGTGAAAAAACGTATTTATTCAAAAATTGATTCTTAACATTAATGTTATCAAAATTTATTTAAGAATTCTTCATAATAAGTGAGAAAAAGTTTTTCATATGAAAAAAATTTAGTGTAAATTTATCAGAAAGTTAAATTAGTATGGAAAAAAGTTTTAGAGTTTTATCTTTATAAAAGCTTGTCTGATGAAAAAAGCTTCTCAAAGTTTTAATAATCAGGTCTATCATAAAACGACAAAATCATATATAACCTGCGACTTAAGAAAAGTTCACAAATCATGAAGAAGTTTCCATCAAGTTCTTGAGAGAAAACTATGCCTTCAAATTGCTGGTCTAGAATATCTTCAACAAAAAATTTTCTAAAAAAAATTTAAAAACAAAAATTTTTCAAACAAAAAAAAAAAAAAAAAAATAGCAACAAAAACTACAATAATTATTCCATAAAAATTTTAACAATTAAAATTTTTCTATTTAAATTTAAACAACGAAAATTTTCTATAAAAATTTTCTTTAAAAATTTTAACAACAAAAATTTTTCTAAAAAATTTTAACAACAAAAACTTTTCTTTAAAAAATTTTAACAACAAAAATTTTTCTTTAAAAATTTTAACAACAAAAATTTTTTTAAAAAAATTTTACAAAAGAAATGTTTCTTTAAAATTTCAACAACGAAAATTTTTCTTTAAAAATATTCTAAAAATGTAAACGAAAAGCTTTCATGGTATTTTTTTGAACAAAAATATTACCTAATTTAAAAAACCCCAAAGCCTTTCATAAAAATTTTTAATGAGAAACATTTTTTATTAAAATTTTTTAAAAAGCTTTTTTAAGACAAATTCTGAAATCGATTTTTCTAACATTTTATGATAATGACCTAAAAAACCCAAAAAACTAACAAATGTCATTTTAGTCATTTATAGCTTTTATACTATTTTTTTACTAAAAACTTATTCTTTATACTTTTTGTTGAGAAATATTATTACAGTAAGACCCTTTCATCATTAAAAGCTTTTAACCATAAAAACACTAATATAAAAGCTTTTAGGTGAAACAATAAAGATTGTCAAAAGCTTCTCAATAATAGAGACAAAGATTTTTGGCAAATAGTTAACAAACACCCTTTAAGTAATTTTATAGCTTTTAGAAACATTTTATATAAAATATTTTATAAAGCTTTTCCACCAAAAAACTTTTTTTACTACTTATTCTTAAAAAAGATTATTACAATAACAATTTTTCATCATTTCAAAGCTTTTAATAAAATAAAACACTGATATAAAAGCTTTTACATAAAACATATCTTTATTGTTTTATTGTTTTTCGATAATAGAGACAAAGATTTAAGACAACAAATTTTAAAATGCCATTTTAGTCATTTTATAGCTCTTAGACCATTTTAATAAAACTTTTTTACCACAAAGCTTTTTCTAAAAACTTAATAAAACGCTGGCATAAAAGCTTTTGTGTAAGACCCATCTTTGTTTTGAAAAGCTTTTCCATTACAGCGGCAAATATTTTAGACCTTTTCATACAAAATATTTTATAAAGCTTTTTCCTAACACTTTTTCTTGAGAAAATTACAAAAAAAATCTGTTCTTTATTTTAAGGCTTTTAGACGAATTTATTTTAGAACGGGATTGTCACTAAAAATGACAAAAAAGTTTTTTTTAATATTCAAATTTCATATAAAAAATCAGATCATGAAAGCTTTTTTTAATCTAAAATGAAAAAAAGTTTGGAAGCGAAAAGCTTAAATTTTCCTAAAAATTTAAGAAAAGGATGTTTGATAAATTAGTACCAAATTTATTTACAAATTATAAATGCTCTTTTTTATCTGACATGCAAAACATATTTTTAATAGAAATGCTTTCTTAACAGGGGAAATCAAATTAAAATGACACAAAAGTTTTTTTTTAATATCTCAATTCCGCTTTGACTTTTTACTTAGAGAAAACTTGTAATTTAAGCTACAAAGCTTTTAGTTAAATACGTTTTTGCTTCCACTGATCTTGCCTCAAGGTTCTAAAAAATTTGTTAAATCACAAAAGCTCTTTTTATGAAAAATCTGTCTAAGATCACTAAAAGCTCTTGTAAAACTAATGAAGATGTTTGTTAAATTAATACAAAATTTCGTTAAATTTCTTAAAAGCTCTTTGAAGCTAAAATGGAATCAGTTTCTTTAATAGAAATGCTTTTATAACAAGATAATAAGGTTAAGATAAAATAATAATAATAAGGTTAAGATAAAAGCTTTTTTTGTCTCACAGTTTCCATTTAAACTTTTTACACAAAGAAAACATTTAAATTTAGACTCAAGCTTTTGGATGAATATGTTCTCGCAATAAAAATAAATTTACTAATACTCCTCAAAATTTTTACACAATTTGTATATCGTAAAAGCTCTTTTATAAAAAATTAGTATGAAATCATTGAAAGCTTTTGTAAAGACAAAAGCACAATTAAAGTTTAGTTTTTTAAAAAACTTTCATAATAAGAAAAGCTCATTGAAGATTTTAGTTTTATAAATAAATATTTTCAGTTGATTAATAAAAACGAAAATGTCATTAACATTGCATGGAATACTCTTGCAATTAAAGCTTTTCTTAAGAAAAATTTCAAATTTCGTTATGAGAAAAAAAAACATTAAATTTAATAGCCGTTTTAGTGAAAATTTTGGTATTATCCTAGGATTTATTTCAGGTAAAAAGCCTTTACCACACAAAAAAAATATTTTAAGCCGGAAAAGCTTTTTTATGCTAAAATTTTTATAATAACATTTTTTTTTTGGAAAAGCTCTTGAATAAAATTTATATAAATTTTTAGTTTGAAAAAGTTCTATAAAGCTAAATACAAAAATTTTACTTTTGTTATAAAACAGATAAGCTTTTTTTTGCAAACATATCGTATGATGCAGAAATAAATTGTTACTTTTAAAATTTGTCAATTTGGTTTTTCTTTTAAGAGATTTTATTAACTAAATCGATGGAATCAAAATTCTAGCTTACAAATTCATTTAGGAAAATTATTTTGTTATTGGAAAAGTTTTTTTTTTTGTACAAAAAATTTCTTTGATGTTAAGAGTCACTTTTTCAAATTTACTAAAAATATCTATTTATTCATAACTATTTTTCATAACTCAAAAAAGCTCTTCTATTTTAAAATTGCACAACTTTTGCAAACTTCATAAATCATTTTCAAAGCACTTTTTTTGTAATCGGCATAAAAATTCTGTTTTTTTTTTTTGGGCAAAATTTATTTTTTTAAATGAAATTCTAGTTTGGAATGAGACTATTTGGAAACTATTCTAAATTTCCAGGCCCATAACTAAAGAAGAGAAGGAGGAGGAGAATAATAAGAAAACAGCTCCCGTATTAAAAACTTCTAAACCTCGAGTTCCTGGTCAGGCTTACTTTTTGGAAAATTTAACTAAGGAAGAATTAAATGCACTGCCAGCACGATTTAGTCATATACGTCATCATTTGGAACGTACCACAGGACCAGGTGAGTATTTTTATATTTTTTTAAGTTAAAAATCAATAAATATAATATTTTATTAAAATTCTTTAGATGTTGAGGAAGGCGCCTTATTGCCTTCACCCACACGCGAAAAGCTAATGCCAGCCATTACCAAACGCGAATCCGAATCACAAAGGGGTAGTCCTAAGAAAACCGCCGCCTCACGTCATGGCTCACCACAAAAGGGTAGTCCCCAAAAGGGCAGCCCCAAAAAAGTTCTTAAAAGTAAGTTTTGATTTTGTTATTAACTTTTTTTTTTAACAATATTTTATCTTAAATAATTAAACACTTTATAGAAATTTTCACACAATTTTTAACTGAAATAAGAAAACCAATTTTTTTAAGAATTTTAAGGAAAATATTAAGTTTTGATTAAAATCCCACCACTTTTACACCAACAGCAAAACAAAACACTTTACACGTTTTTCTTGGGCACTTTTTATAAGGGGGGGCCAGATGGGTTTTTATTAAAGAAACTCTGGTTTCGAAGGCAAATCCACTTGATTTTTTTCAGTTTTCTTCTTAAGACACTTGAAATACACTTGAGTTATATTGGTTAACAATAAACACTGAAATTTTTTAAGTTTTATAATGAGTCTATTTTTTGTTCAAAAATTTTTAATTGAATTATTTTCAATTTTAATTTGATTAATTCTTTTGTTATTAATTTTGTGCTAAATACGTTTGTCTTGCTTTTTTTTTATAAAAAGAGTACAAAAAAATAAAACTGAAGAATTGTGTTAATTTTTTGCTTGTTAATTTGCAAGATTTTTTATGTTAGCAAATTTTGTTTAATATTTACATTTTCTATATTATAAGCGTTTTTTGAGTGCAGTTTATGTGCAAGTTTATTTTCTTCGTCAAAAAATAAATGAAGACTTATTGTTTATTTTTCATAAAATGTTAGTTAAGAGATTAACCTTATTTGATTATGTGAAGGTAATTTGTTTCTTTGTTGGTTATGATCATCAATAATAACTTTTATAGAGACTATAAATTTTATTCTAAATCATTACTATACTTTGAACTTTGAGTCTTATCTTTATCTAAATAAATGTTTCTTCTTTCAAGAACTTCTTCAGTTCAGTTTCAATTATTTTTTTAGGTTTATTATCTGTTTGATTTTAAATTAAGAATATAAAATTTTGAGATTTTCGGAATTATAAGGAACTGCATTAAGTCATATATTTTGTTAAGGCTAGAATTCTACCCTATACTATGCAGCGTTTTCAAACTAGTAAAAGCGTTTACAGAAAGAAGGATAGAGGTTGTATTCAAGCTTCTATAACACAGTACGACAGTGGTTGGTACACATGAGAAATGTTAACAGAATATGAACATTTTTTTTTAACTCCCCAACAATATTCCAATTGGAACAAGGGGTATTCTCTCAGACAATGAGCTGCATCCGATTTTATTTTGAGACTCATTAAAAGGGACCTACGTTTTAACGCCGGCTCCGAACGGCAAATGCATTAGTTAGATAAGTTTTACATAGCCTAATACTCAATAACCAGTGGCTAGCTGAGTTATGAGGTGAACCGCCGCTTTTTTGAAAATTTATTTTTTCAAGTGAGTCTGGCCAGGGATCGAACTTGGGCCTCTGGTATGCTAGGCGGATGACTAACCTGCTATACCAAGGCGGTTCACAATAGGCTTAAAATAAAGAAATACGTGTCTCGGCGTTTTGCTGTAGCACGTCAGAATTTTAAGAAAATCGATTTTAAAGATTCGAAGGATCGTGGAGGTTCACTCGTAACGTAATACTATTATACTATTAGTACCTTGTTGACCGAGCCTTGCTCGGGGCAATTTTTAAAGTTTTTATATATTTTATTTTATACAGTTACAGTTTAACTCATTTTAAATAATTTTGAAAATTGGTCATACCAACAGAAACCTCCGTCGACTCATGCGCAACAACTTTGCTAAAGATTATAATGTGATCAAATGCACAGTTTACGATTTAATTTATTTTGAGTAGTTTTCAGTGGCGCCACCTGAAGTCGTTCATACCACTAAGAAACCTTCATCTGCTTATGCGTAACAATTTTGCTTATGATCATAACATGATCAAATGCACAGTTTACGATTTAATTCACTTTGAGTCGGACTTTGGTCATTCCAATTAATAAACCTTCGTCGGATTATACGCAATAACATAGCATGATTAAATGTACAGTTTACGATTATATTGACGATTATATTGACCTGGTAGACCGAGCCTTGCTCGGAGCTTTATGATAAGCATTTTGAGGAAAATTTTAAAGTTTTTATATATTTTATATTATAAAGTGTTAAAATAAATTTAGAGGAAAGACATTGTAGAAATATTCAGTTAATTTTGAATTATTTGATTTATTTTGTCCGACCAACACATAGTTTGCATAGTTTACAGTTTAACTCATTTTGAATAATTTTGGAAATTATTCATATCAACAGAAACCTCTGTCGACTCATGCGCAACAACTTTGCTAAAGATTATAGTCTGATCAAATGCACAGTTTACGATTTAATTCATTTTGAGTAGTTTTCTGTGGCGCCACCTGTCGGACTTTGCTTATTCCAATTCATAAACCTTCTTCGGCTTATCCGTAACAACTTTACTGAAGATTATAGCATGATTAAATGCACAGCATACGATTAAATTGACTTTGAGTAAATTTCAGTAGCGCCACCTGTCGAAATTTCTTCATACCAACTAAGAAACCTTCGTCGGCTCATGTGCAACAACTTTGCTAAAGATTGTAGCATGATTAAATGTACAGATTACGATTAAATTGACTTTGAGTAAGTTTCTGTAGCGCCACCTGTCGGAAATTATTCATACCAACTAAAAAGCCTTCGTCGGCTCATGCGCTACAACTTTGCTAAAGATCATAGCATGATCGAATGTACAGTTTACGATTTAATTAATTTTTAGTAATTTTCAGTGGCGCCATCTGTCGGAAATTAGTCTTATCAACTTTAAAACCCTCGCCGGCTTATCCGCAACATCTTCGCTAAAGAGCATAACACAATCAATTTCACAGTTTACTATTCTATAAAGAACATACATACAGACAAACATTCATTTGTTTAAAATAATACTTATTTTTCCCCCTTTTTATTCCCTAATTTCTAAAAGTTCCATATGTATATTTGGTACTTTTTTGGTGCCAATTGAATTCGGTACATTTTTTTAAAACGCATTTAACATAATGTATAATGTTCCTATTGATATTACTTTGGAGATGTTAAGTTATCATTTTATCCCTTTTTTACCCATTTTGGCTCCAAAATCAAAAAAGTACCAAATACGTGTTTCATGTTTTTTTTTACATATATTGATTGCAGTACCAAGTTTCTTTCTATATTCTTTAGTTTAAAATATAAGAGTGGGTTAAAAAGGTGCCAAAAAAACTATTTTCACCCTTTTTTTTCCCCCTATCGGACATAGTTTCAAAAGTACCAAACACCTGTCCGCTTATTTTCAAAGCTGTTTAAAACGTAATTTTTATATTGTTTCTATACCTATTACTTTAGGAGACATAGCGTTTTCGATTTTTTCCTTTTTACCCGTTTTTACCCTCTTAGAGGTAAAAGTTCCAAAAGTCCCTTCTTCTTCGACCTATACATCAAAAAAGATACCCACTGAAATTTTATCAAAATCGTTAGAGCCGTTTTCGAGATAGCCATTCTATATATATATATATATATATATATATATATATATATATATATATATATATATATATATATATATATATATATATAATTATTGCTCGTTTAAGAATATAAGATAAGATAAAAAGTTCTACAAAAATAGAATGGGTAAACCGATTTAAATGCTTGAAAAGGGAATTAAATTTAGATTTGTTTTCATTTAATTTTCATGTAAAATTAAAAAATATCCAAATTTATCTTAGAAATATATCCAAATATCTTAGAAACGATCGATCGTCATATGGTTCAAATCCCAGATGACTTGTCTTAATTTTTTCTAGTTGCAGAATTGTATTTTTTGGATATTTTTTAATTATACATCAAAATTGAAGCGTCCTCTAGCGTCTGTTTTTAATAAAAACAAATCCAAATTTAATTCCCTTTTCAAGACTGGTTTAAGCATTTTAATCGTATAATACTAGTAAACCATATATTGCTAGGAATTACATTTAGTATGAACAAAAGAAAATTAATATACATTTGAAGCATTTGTGTGGGGCTCAACTAAGTCAGTAATCAGAAACTATATAATTATCAATATATTCTTACGATTTTGTACTTTACTTTTGGAACACCATTGGTGAAGGGTATCCGAATATACCACTCTTACTTGTTTATAATAGTATTACGTTACAAGTGGGGGCTCATAGGTTCACTGTCCTTCGAATCTTTAAAATCGATTTTCTTAAAATTCTGACGTGCTACAGCAAAACGCCGAGACACGTTTTTCTTTATTTTAAGCCTATTTCCATATTCTGTTAACATTACTCATGTGTACTCAAAAAAAAATTGATTTTGTCGTACTGTGTAATATAAAGATATTGTCCTTCCATACATTGATTTGATAGTTTTGAAAAATCCCAAAGAAAAGTTGGTATACCGCTTTTACTCTAATTCAAAAACAACTAATGGAAACGATTATCCAATATGAGAAAGCAAAGGCACACACACGTGCTCATAGAATGTATGTTTGTTTGTGCGTTTATGTGTTTTCCATTGTTATTTACTCACTTAAATTTTTTATTTGACAGAAAATAAAATGTATGTAGTGGAATTTCTTTATATTATATTGTCTTTGGCTGTATTGTTTGTGATCATTAGATTTTTATTTGATTTAATATTGATATTGACAGGCAAATACTTAAAACTGAATAACTTACTAAACGACTGGAAGTATAGTTTCGTAGGGGTCTTTTTCTATCCAAGAAATGATACTATTCTATCCACCATTTTAGCAAAGGTAAAGTTGTAGCTCTCGTAAATTCCAAGGCGTTTGATAGAGTGTGGCATAGAGCACTTCTATCAAAACTACTCGCTTTTGGTGTAGGTATCCATTTCTCCTGGCTTATATCGAGCTTTCTTAGATATCACACTATAAGAGTTGTTATATAGTAGATGGAATATCATATGGGATACCACAGTGCCCCGTTCTTTCTCCTTCACTTTTTCTTATATTTCTAAATGACCTTCTATGTCAAACTTCAATCCTACTTACTCTTTTGCAGACGATAGTAACATTCGACATTCGTATTCATTCAATCATAGGCCAAGTATTTTGTAAATTAATGACAAGAGGTAAATAATTAATGATTCATTTAATTCCGACCTAACTATAATCTCGAAATGGGTAGCTCAAACAGGGTCGATTTTAATGCTCCTAAGACCCAATGTTGTGTGTTAATACACAAACGCGAAATTCTTGATGTTTTGAACACATTTTCCAAGTGCCGAAAGAAGCATTTAAGTTCCTTGGCTTTCTAAAGCGGTGCTAACAAACTTCACTTCAATAGATCTCATTACTATTTATACCACCTATATCCGACCGAAAATGGAATACAGCTCTCATGTATGGGTCTATTTTAGAGCTTCATGACCGTGTTTAGGTTCTTATCGGTGACAGTACGGCAGTAGTGGGAATCAACACATATACAAATTTGCGATTGTACTAGTAGCAGCACAGAACATTTAAAAAACTCCATATTGTGTTCTCGCTTCATCATTTGTGTTTCATAGCAATTGATTGAATTTTTTGTTCACAGTTTGTAAAAAATCTTGAGCGCAAAAGTATTTTTATGCTCTTTACAATTGTTGTGTGTCGTGTATGTGTGTCGGTAAAATGTATTTGTCTATACTCTTAACTAGTTATAGCAAATAAATTTCCCGCCCAAGGCAGCAGTAGGGTAACCAACTCTATTGGCTCATTGGAGCATCGTCGTAATGTGGGTTGCGTTTCACTGTCCTATCATCACTATAATGGCATGTGTTAAAACAAAAATAGGAATATTGTTCCTGAAATAATGTACGCATTTCTTCGTATCACATGAAATTCATCAAGCCTCCATCCCTTGTAGTCGATTTTCCAGTGAAGAAAACTCTTTTATTAGTCACAATGCATGAATGTGGAATAAACTTACGACATCAGTCTTTGCATTTAGGTATGATATTCAAAGGTTTAAAGCGATTATCCATAGGCACAATCCCCTATCTTTCCATAACTTTTTTGCAAGTTCCAACAAAAAAAAAAATTAATCCTTGCCTTATTTGATACCAATACACTCTGACAAGCCCACTATTTTATTTCCGGTATGTTGTTGTGAATCCACGTTTCGTCCCCGGTTATATACTCCAAACATTCAAGCGAAATTATCAAACGGTTGCCTTCGCTGTGGGCAAATGATTGATTTTTCCGCACGAACACGAAATTTATTTTTTTTTCACTTTTTTTTTTAAACCTCGAGGTTGTCTGCTTTCAACGGCTGCCAAATACAAACTAAATAAGGAAGTAAAATAAGGCAGTAAATTTAAAAAGATATAGACTAATTGTTAGTAATAGTTGTTGTATTGTAGCAGCTATGACATTTACAATTTGATCATGAAATTGTGCAACCTCCACTGGATAAGTCGGCAAATCCTAAGGACTGATTGAAGTAGGGTTGATTGAGGAATCTGGGTTATCATGAAGGTCTTAAAAACATGCTGGATATACCTTAAGACGGCACGGTCCTTATTTTCATATTACTCTCGCAATAGTCATTGTTGATGGTTGAATATAGTCGGTATATATTTTTCTATGTTCATCCCAAAAAGGATCATCGCGTGATTTTCGGTGTGAACTGTGCAGGAGCATCCTACGGTGGCCTGTGGAAGCTTATAAGCGTGGATTATTCTCAGTGTAAATTATGCATGCTACAAGGTCAGCAACGTCTAGAATATTATAAAAAAGTTAGTCGTCTTGTTCAATCTTCTGCTAAAAGCTTGTCCATCCTTTCGATGACACCTTTATATTAGTTGTGATCTAAGACCATTAGTGTTTTTTTGACCCTCCACTTCGCATGAATAACGTATTTCAGAAAGTGTAAGATATATTTTTGGGATGTTAGAGCACAAGGTCCTTTCGGAAGAGCGAAATATTGTGGTATCTAACATTGACAAATCGCTGTTAAGTTTTGAAGAAATTATCACAAACACTGTTCCAACCACTTCCACGAAAACGATTGACGCATAAGTTCTTTATGGCCCTCGAAAAAATTAAGTTCGCCGTACACCATCGAATATAAGGCATTGCTATAAGACAACCTCGAAAAAAAATTCTTAATTTTTTTCGCCGCACATTGGGGTCGCCACACATTTTTGAAGTGTGATATATCGATGTTTTTTGTCTTGATGACGGTTCTAGTATTTATCTATCAGACCTCTGTTCCTACCACCCTAATGTACCAACCTAATATCAAAAAAAAAAAGCTTTTACCAAAGAAGTTTTTTGATTTTCCAAACCGATCTATTAAAAACATAGAATTTCATATTTAACGCACATAGGGATCGCCAAAAAACATTTTTTGTTATATTTTCGCCATTTTCAGTTGGATGTTAAAGTGTAATATATCGAAGGCGTTATTGATCATTGACCTTAAATACATTCTTCTAGTACCTACCCAAGATATCTTAACTGGTATTTCGATTACTTCTTTGGAAAACTGTTATACTTCCAGCTATTCTTGCATTAAGAATTGGAAGCATGGCGGCTCAGTCAATTCAAATTTTTTCCATTTGATGATATCGAAATATGAGTCTCCATCGAAGCTTATAAAATTCTGAAATTGTAGACCGGGTGAAATTGACGAGCGCAAGATATTCATCTATTAGAAATGTGGCGACTTCCATGAATTGCTTGAGGTTGGTTTTTCACAAGAACCAGAATGACAGAGTTTTTGCTAGTTTTTTCAATATAATCGAGGGTTGCGTTCACATCACATAAAAGCGGAGAATTTGGGAGGCTGTTGTTTATTTAAATTAATGTTTGATAGTTTATAATTAAAATAAACACAACACGATTATATGTTACAGATACAGACGAAATTCCAACAATTATTTAGTGGATAAAACGTATAGCAAGACAAACTAAGAGACTGTTTGGGTATTTACACTGTGAATTTTTACATGATATGTTTTCATAATTTTAAATAAATAGAATGGATATCTGAGACCAATAATTATTAAAGCAAAATATTGGCCACCTAATAAAAAAGTACAAGAAGAATGTACTTGAGGTCAATGATTATTAACCCAAAACATTGACCTTCGTTTGACAAAAACATCGATACTATAAGATCCAACTGTAAATGGCGAAGATATAACGAAAAATTTATTTTGGAGGTCCCTATGTGCGGCAAAATAAGAAATTCTGTGTTTTTAATAGATCGGTTTGAAAAATCGAAAAACTTCCTTAGTAAAAGTTTAATGATTTTTTAAGGGCTTTAATTTTCTGATATTAGGGTGGTACATTAGGGTGGTAGGAACAGAGATCTGATAGATGAATACTATAACCGGATATCTAAGAATAATGGTTATTAAAGAAAAATGTTGGCGTCCTCGAGGCAAAAACATCGATATATCTCACTTTAAAATCCGACTGTAAATGCCGAAGATATAACGAAAAATGTATTTTGGCAACCCCAATATGCGACGAAAAAAATTATTTTTTTTTTTTCGAAACTGCCTTACAGCAATGCTTTATATTCGATGGTGTACGGCGAACTTTATTTTTCCCCATAAAAGTCAAGACGCTCTACTGTATGTATTTGTCTTTTTATTGGATAAGACGCATATTTTCCGTACTTGGCGGGTTTTGATGGTATGTATTGGGTAAAGCCAGTACCATCACGGAAGGCTTACAACTGCTTATCAACGGTTACGCATACCCCTGCCTCGTAATTATTGCGTAAAATATCATTCAACATTAAAAACAAGTCCGTTATGACTGTAGCTTTGTTGATTTTGTATGTTATTGGAGTGTGTTTCCGTTGTCGAAACGCGTTATGGTAACCTTTTTTGAAAATGTGTAACACCACCCTACAAAAAAGACCCAAATATGAACAGATACTAAACAATGCAATTGCAAAAAATTAGTAAAACCAAATGAGCGCTGAAAATAACTTAGCAATATAATAAATTCCATATAAAATGTATGAACATACCCGGGTACGCTTCTCTTGACGTATGTATAATTTTTTATCTATTGAAGTACATACGTCCTTTGTTCTTACCAAGAAATTGTTGGATTATAAACTTAATAATTTCCGTATTTTTCATCTTTAGAAAGAGGAAAACGAAAATTTTTTCGGTATAAAATCGCTTCCTATTTTGTATGTCTTTAGGATATTAATTGATGAGGCTTGTTCTTTATAAGAAGAATGTAAAATATATTTTTTATTTTGACAGATTTCGTAATTAAATAATGGGATAATTTGGGAAATACATACATAAATGATCGAAATAATTTTACGATATTTTTATTTTTTTTTTACCTCTGTCTTTATATTCATTCTCTAAAACTATCCTTTCTTTATAAAGGCATTTCGTCTTTTTCCTGAAACTCATTTTACATCAAATACTTTCATAACTTCACTTAAAATACACTCTTTCTACTCATACATAATTAGCAGGTGAAGAGGTAACCATTACCATTTAAAACTAATAGTTAGAAGCTAAAGTCTTAACTAAATGTTTAACTATTTAGTCAGGTTATAGAAAAACTAGGCTAGGCTATAGTAAGTGTCACAAAAATGTCTAATTGTCTAAATAATTTAACTATTCTAAATAGTTATGTGAATTTGTTAAAAATTAGCAAAAATTTGTATTAAAAATTGTACTAAATGTTTAATTGAAATTTTTAGTTTTACACCTTAGACTTACATCAAATGAGTTTGAAAATGTAAATGAATTATTCTTATCATTAAAAACTACTTAAAAACTAAATTTTCAAATCACCCTTTTTATTTTTAAACAAATTAGTTTAGTTAAAATTAAGTTATTAAAAGTCATTATCGAAACTCATTAACATAAATTTTTCAAAAACTTAAAAATTTTTTTTCTTCAAAATATCAAAAACATCTTCAATATAAAAAAAAATCATTGTTATAAAAAACTGATATAAAAAAAAAAATATTGGTAAATTAAACAAACAAACAAATTTGTAACGAAACTAAAGCACGCTCACAATCGGTTGGTCCCGAACATGAATCGCCTAAACGCCAGCTACGTTCGGCTAGTACAGCACCCTACAATCGAACGGCTGGCAAAAAAACTCCTACATCAGCTACTACACATGGAACGACTGAGCGTAAAGCAAGGCCATGTAAGTAATTATTAAGAAAAAAAATCTAGATGAATTAGAAAATATTAACAATTAATTTAATTAAAAAAAAAAAGAAAGTAGCTAAAATTCACACTCACACATTAATTATATTACAAAACTATTTTAATATAATTGGCTTTGTTTTAGTTTCAAAATTTAGTTTTTAACATTTAATTTTCATTTTTGTTTCAAAATTTCTTATTCCATCATAACTTTGTCAAGGTCTTAAATTATACCATATATTTTTTTTAAATGTTAAATAGAATTTATCAAAATTCATATTGTAGTAGTTTCCATTTGTATAATTTACTATATATTTAGTATGACTTGTTTTCTGAAAAAAATAAAATACTAACATTTAGCTGTTCTGTTAAATTTTCAAATGTGTTTCAAATAATTTAAAACAATTTCAGTAACAAATATCAACTTTTGTAAATTGTTTTCAAATTGAAATTCTTCATATACTCGTATCTAAATATTCTTAAATATTTTCATGTAATGGTGTTGGGTTACTACTACTACTACTTAATACTTACTCGTAATTACTTCTACATAAATATTAAATATTCGCATAAAATATTAACAATTTTTTTTTATTTAATGAATTTTAGCATGTTTGTTTATTAGTTTTTAACAACAAAATATCTATCAGAAATTTGTATAAATTTGTTAGTGATTTTCCTTAAAAAAAAGTCTTAGTTTAAATACAAGAATTATTGGTGTTTTTATTTACTTAGTGTAAAGTTCTTAAATAATCTAGTTCTTGAACAAATTATACACTTAACATTTTGTTTTAAAATGTTTAGTTTTTTCAACTTTTTATTTGAAACCGGTTTTTGGAAGATTTTTTCTTTTTATTTCATTTTACTTGTCGAAGATGTTAACAGCTTGAATTCAACTTAATAACTAAACCAGTTTTGCCAAGCATTATTGTATTTATAGGCTGTTGAAGAGGCTTTTATTATTGAGAGAATAAAAGCTTTATATACGTATGTTAGTCTACTTTTACACGAATCAAGTCTAGCACTTCAGGTTTTTCTTTTAAACTTGAAGTCAATTTTTTCAAGTTTCTGAATTTTTGACATTTCATTTTAATTGTAATTTTTTTTCGGCAAAGTGTGCGTATTTTGTTATATTTAAAAATTGATGCAACAAATAAAAAATTAAATTTTATATATGCAAGAAAAAATTCTTTTAAAAATTTCTTTCAACACGTTACCTGCAGCGTGTACCGAAAACAGGACACGCGTTGCTTTATTTTTACGCCAACGTGTTTTTTTTTTAATTAAATTTTTTTCGAAAAATTAGGTTTAATCAGGCTTGAGTTCATTTAATTTTCAAATTATTAATTTTGAAAAGTAATTGTGGAGAAAAACTGAAAAAATTATTTTTGAACGCGGCTCAGTGGATTGCAATTTCTGTCCCGCCACAGGACGTCATCAGCACTTAGCGCCCTCGACCACAGTCGAGTTGTCAAATTGCAGAGATAATCATCAATTTAACTCATTGAGTTTGATCGAACATCACTACGTTTAATTGATTGTGTATTCTCCTATTACTTGTTTTGCTCGATCTTTTCACTTGCCGTTGGCATGTAGAGAAGAACAAGAGTTTTTTGGTTTGATGCTATTTTTAGAATAGTAACAATGTTAACAACATATGTATGTAAGTAAATTACATGAATGTATGTTGTTAATAATATGTTGTTAACATTGTTACTATTCTAAAAATAGCATCAAACCAAAAAACTCTTGTTCTTCTCTACATGCCAACGGCAAGTGAAAAGATCGAGCAAAACAAGTTATAGGAGAATACACAATCAATTAAACCAGGGGTACTCAACGGGAGAACATCTTAAAATACTTATGTGTTTGTGGTTTTACATGTGTTAGTGTAAAAATAACCTTATGCAGTGTTACCGATGATATGTAAATCGAACAAAAAATGCGTTAAAAGTAAAACAATGATATGAATACTCAGAAATTTTAGCATTGGCAATGCAGGCTGAATAATTTCATGTGTGTTTGTTGTTGTATTTAAGAAATCTGAGCGACATCAACCTCCTTCGTTGAAAGCAGCAAAGAGACTAAGTAAAATATTATTGTTTTCCTTTCTCACTTATTGAAATTTGATTACAGTTCATGTTATGTCTGTGAATATATGTTAAAAAGCCGATTAGTACTCGGCTCCTGAGTGCAAAGGCTGAGTAAGGCTGAATCAAACGTAGTGATGTTCGATCAAACTCAATGAGTTAAATTGATGATTATCTCTGCAATTTGACAACTCGACTGTGGTCGAGGGCGCTAAGTGCTGATGACGTCCTGTGGCGGGACAGAAATTGCAATCCACTGAGCCGCGTTCAAAAATATTTTTTCCAGTTTTTCTCCACAATTACTTTTCAAAATGTTCAAAATTAATAATTTGAAAATTAAATGAACTCAAGCCTGATTAAACCTAATTTTTCAATTAATTCTAAAGTTCGAATAGTTAATTCCCAAATAATTAAATTTTTTTCTCTAAATTTTCATTCCCGTTATTATTGTTTTATGTTATTTAGTGATGTTTAGAGGAATTTTTGCATCGTGTACTGATAACGGTACACGCAAATAATATAAATTCTCTCAAAAACAAAACAAAAAAAATAAGAATTTATACAAAATTATTAAAGCGCTTACCGTGTACTGTTTTCGGTACACGCGGCGTAGACACCTAGTGAAAAACAGCTTGTATTTTTATTTCTTGCTTATTCTCATCGCTACGTGGAGAAAAAATAATGAAAAGAAATGTCAAAATATTACATTTTAGCCATGCATTTGTATAATATTTGGCGAAAAAGGTTGAAAGCAAAACTAAAGAAAACCTTCAGGTTTGTACCCCGTTCTATTCCCTTTACTACTCTCTCCTAAAAACTCAAGACTTGCGACTGGCGTTTGCCTTGAGACTTGATTCGTGTAAAAGTAGACTTAGTTTTAAATTTATAGCATAACTTCGATCTATTTAAGAATTTAAAAGCTTTAATCATTGTTAACTACTGAGACTTTAAATAGCTTTTGGAGAACTTAGTATGAAGTTTTAAGCAAAACATAGTTTTGAGATTGACTCAAAGGAATGAGGGAAAAAATGCTAGAAAAAAAAACCTATATGCATATCGCACTTGATCAACAAGAGGGTATTAACTCAAAATTTTAAAATTTTCAGTAGAGTCAAAAAACTATTTTATTTTACTATTACCTTCATATAAAGAAGAGGTTAAAAACTGTAGTTTTTTAGGCGAAATTATAGTGAAAATAATGTCAGATTTTTACAATGGGTAGATAAGACCACTATACATCAATTTCTTCTAAAAAGTGACAATTTAAAAATTTTGAGTTAATACCCTTTTGTTGAACGAGTGCGATATGTTTATGTGTATTACATTCCAATGGGTGTTTTATTTATAATAAATTAAAACAGAATTAATATAATTTGGCCTATTAGAAAGATAATTCTTAGATATTATTATTTGAAAACAATTTTCACATTGTATTTTGAGAGATATCAATTACAAACAAATGCCGATTTCGAAATTATTAAAATAATTTAAAAAAAAGCTTATGGGATATCAAACATATTTTTAAAAAGTTTTTCACACATAAGTGTATTGCACTAGGATTCCAATTTATTACAAAAAATTATTATTTATGATAAAACCAAATAATTTCGGTATAATGTGGGTCAAATTATATGGGACTAACAAATGTTAAAGTACTTCTCACGATTGTTGTTATATGCGTCATTCTAAGAAACTTTGCCCAAGAAGTCATAGGTCTAAAACGAACTTTAACCCTGCGGAATATGCTCAGAAGTTTCTTTGAGATTTTTAGCTTTCCTACATTTTCAATCCCAAATATAAAACTAACGGTAAACTGTATGGGAAAGGTTTTATACTTCTCCAATTTCGAGAAGTCTCTAAAATTTTTGAAAATTTAAGGTTTTTTCTTGAAATAGATCGTGGAGTTGATATCCATAAATAAAATTTCTGAACAAAATTCGTTTTAGATCTATGATTTCTTTGGAAACATTTCTTAGAATGGACAACCTTTCCTCGACGCATTTTGGTGGTTACCATCATCATCAGGAGTAGTATACACTTCCCATCTAATTAGCGAATTGAAGTAAATACGAATTATAAGGTCTATAAAAAATGTCAACAAAATGTCAAGCGAAGATTAAACGAATTTAAAAATAGAAGACTTTTCAGTTTAAGATTAAGCATTTCCCAGACTTTTGTTGTTGCTTTTTGGTGACTAACGACAAAAGCGCTATAAAGGGGTTTCAAATAGATTCAAGTAAAATTAGTTTGTAATTTTTCAAAACCCGTAAGTTTTAGTCTATGAAGTCCATTTGTAAGCTAGCAAAAGTAATATCACTGGCTTTATACATTGAACCATGCGGATTGATTTAAAGGCTCCGTCAGCATATAAGTCATCCAGATCGCCTAAGTCTAAAACGATAAGGTCTTAAAGTTAGTCCCTTTTTTTACACAAACAGTGCCAAACAGTGTCAGAAAGCATACATCAGGGGCTAAATTACCGCATTCGATATCGAAAACTCAGACTTTTACGCGAATATTGTGAAGTATACTTTAGGGATGTTGGAAGTTACTTCAATGCAAAAAGTTTATTGAAATTAGGTATTCATTTTGATTCGTTTTTTAAAATATATATTGTTCAATTAAAACTCTTTTACTATTGTTCATCTTTTGGCAAATAACTACAAAAAATATAGTAAACTGTGCATCTTTTAAACAATTTTGATTATCATTAAAGTATGCTATACAAATGCTTTAAAATTATCTAAGATTTTTATCGATATCGAATGCCGTAATTTGGCCCCTGGTCTTAAAACTGACAGTTATCGATGCGAACGTTTTTAGTTTAAATAAATGTCGGGAAGGTATCCTTAAAAAGGCGCTAAACTATCATTTGCTCAATTGCAAACTCTTTTACTCAAGGTAGAAGTTTACAAATGTCTTGAGGAATACCAACAGATACTATGTAATTTGTAAGGTAGTCCCCGTAGTCTAGTTAACACGTTTACTGGCATGTAACTTTATGAGGGTGCTTTGGTTTAGTTGGTTAACATGTCGACTACAAAGCATCACATATAATATTCTGCCTAGGTTCCAGTCCCAGTCATGGCCCAACAGTTTTTCTATAGAAAATTTTTTTATCAAACATTTTTCAATACAAAATGTTTTTATTAAAAATTTTTTCAACAGAAGATTATTCCATAAAAAGTTTTTCTATAGAAAATTTTCTTTAAAAAATTTGTATACCAAATTTTTTTATTTTAGAAATTTTTTTTCTATAGAAAATTTTTTTAATCAAAAATTTTTTTATCAACAATTTTTCTATCGAACATTTTTTTTTCAAAAAATTTTTTAAAAAATTTTTTTAACAAAAAATTTTTCGATAGCTAATTTTTATCAAAAATGTTTGAATAGCAAATTTTTATCAAAAATGTTTCTATACAAACTTTTTTTATCAAACATTTTTCAATAGAAAATTAATTTATAAACAATTTTTATATAGAAATTTTTTTTTGCCAAAAATTTCTCTATAGAACATTTGTTTATTAACAATTTTTCTACAGAAAATTTTTACATAAACAATTTTTCTGCAGAAAACTTAAAAAAAAAAATTATAGAAAATTTTTTATCAAATATTTGTCTATGGAAAAATTTTTTAACAACAATTTTTCTATAGAAAATTTTTCTTTAAAAAAGATATATAAAAAAATTTTCTCTTAAAAATTTTTTATCAAAAAATTTTTCTATAGAAAATATTGTTATAAAAATTTTATTATAAAAATTTTTCTACAGAAATTTATATAGAAAAATTTTTGATGAATATGTTTTTGCCAAAATTTTTCTATAGAAAATTTTTTTTTATCAAGTTTGATAAAAAATTTTCTTTAAAAAATTTTTTTATGAAACAATTTTCTATAGAAAAATTTTTGATCAAAATTTGTCTATATTAAATTTTTGATAAAAAAATTTTCTGGAATTAATTATTCGAACTTTAAATTGAATTAATTTAAAAATTAGGATTAATCAGGCTTGAGTTCATTTTTTTTTTAATTTTCAAATTATTAATTTGAAAATTTTAAAGTAATAAATGTGGAGAAAAACTGAAAAAATTATTTTTGAACGCGGCTAGTGGATTGCAGGACAGAAATTGCAATCCACTAGCCAAATTTTCAAATTAATAATTTGAAAATTAAAAAAAAACGAACTCAAGCCTAATTAATCCTAATTTTTTAAAAAAAATTTCTATAGAAAAATTTTTGATCAAAAAATGTCTATATTAAATTTTTGATAAAAAATTTTTCTATAGAAAAATTGTTGTGAAAAAAAAATTCTATAGAAAAATTTTTGATAAAAAAATTTTTTATACAAAATTTTTCATAAAAAAATTCTGTATCGAACAAATTTTGATAAAAAAAATTTTCTATAGAAACATTTTTGATAAAAAAATTTTTTATAAAAAAATTCTGTATCGAAGAATTTTTGCTAAAAAAATTTTCTATAGAAAAATTTGTAATAAAAAAAATTTCTCTAGAAAAATTTTTGATAAAAAAAATTTTCTCTAGAAAAATTGTCGATAAAAAAATTTCCTATAGAAAAAGTTTTGATAGAAAAATTTCTATATAAAAATTTTTGATTATAAAATTTTCTATAAAAAAAATTTCTATAAAAAAATTTTTAATAAAAAATATATATACAGAAAATTTGTTGGTACTTTGATTTTTTTTATCATATCTGAAATAGGGGTGTCATAAAAACATTTTCCAAAAACAAATTCTTGATAGAAAAATTTTTCATATAAAAAGTTTTAATAGAAAAATTTTTGATAAATTTTTTTTTGGTCATAACGCCAAGAAAATACTTTGATTTTTTTATCATATCTGAAATAGGCGTGTCACCTCCCATATAAATAATATAAGTTTATGAACTTGCTATTGGTTATAATTCAGTCATTAATATCTGTAGTTTTTCTTAAAGAAACTTCGCTTATGGGAATGTTACACCTGTGGGTAGTGAGACATCTTTTTTTATGTGTTGTCATGTTCGATTAGTAACAGGGACTTTGGTTAAACTTCACCTAGGATAAGGTCTTTGAAGTGATGAGATATTTAATCTTATTGCATCTTAAAGAATCTTCGCGTACGTTAGTGTATTTAGTAATGCTTATTTAATTAACAAATAGCTTTAAGTTATGTTTAAAGCTGAGAATATTTACAAAGTGTAAAAAAGCTTTTTTAAATGCAGACACTAAAGCCTTGAATCAAAGTCAATTAAATACAAATTTCTTAAGCCTCAACTTTTTATTTTACTATAAAAATTTTGATTTAAATTATTTTCAATTTAAAATTTAAGAAAACTAACAAATTGTTTATATTTGAGCAAAATCAAGAAAACACTTAATTTTTCTTAAAGCTTTTTTTTTATTTCTTTTATGTTGTAACAAATTTTCTAACAAAACGAAACAAAAAAAAGAAAACAAATTCAAGTTTTTTCATTTACTTTTTTCTTTATTCTTTTATTTCCTCCACCTTATTAACCACCTCAAAAATTATAACATGAAAAAAATAATACAAAAAATTAAAAAAAATATATATATATAATATATATAAAAACATATAGCTACCCTATCCACAACATTTCATTCCCGTACGAAAAGTAGTTCATTACCTCCTCCTAGTGGTAGGGCTCATGCAAATAATGCTGCTGCTACTGCTACTAGTCATGCTGCTGCTAATGCAAATCAAATGCATTTGTCAACAACAACTGCATCGCAAAACGCTAGCAAATCACCACAACCATCGCCACAAATGCGCAAAAGTGACAAAGACAAAACTAATGCCGCAAAACCACGTTCGAAACTGTCATCTGCTACAAATAAAAAATCATCACCACCATCATCTTATCCTCCTCCTAGTGCTCCTATCTCTACAAAACCTCCTTCATCATCATCGCAATTGTCGAATGATATGATAAGCTCAAAAATATTGGTTAACGGTCATGATGCCCATTCGGCCAAGCTTGGCACCGGCGTCGCTGAGGATGATATGAATGAGAAATTAATTGTTAATGTTGCTGGCAAAAAAACAAATTTATTGGCTTTAGATCAATTGACAGTGCCAGGTCGTGATAAGAAATTGTTAGAAAGTGAGTAGTGAAAAAACTAAGGAAGGTCGTTCCAACTTGTACTTACTTTGTTGCAACAAAAATGATGTTCACAATTTTTTAAAACAAAACAAAACATTTAAATACATACAATATAACTATGATGCTTTTATTTTGCAAAAAAAAACCAAGAATGTCTACTACTACCTACTACTACTTACTATCTTTCTTTTATTATTTTTGTTAAAACTATTATAGTTTTTTTTGGTTAAAAACCGAAAAACTCTGAATCTTGTGCTTAACAAAAAAACACTTGTAAAACTGTTTGTAACTTGCAAATTTGTAAATCATGTGCGTTTTTATTTGTATTTGTGTTCACATAATTACTGGTGTAAAATTCAAATTCATAATGACGAAAATATCGATAAAATTTGAATATGAAAGTTGGAAGTTTTGTGGTATTTTGGGTTAAAATTCTATCGTATTTAAAACTTGTATTTTTTTACATTTTTCGAAAAACTTTAATTGCCTTAAGTAAAAGTATACAAAATCTCCCAGTTAATTATTAGCTCGATCACTATAAAAAATTGGCTTCCGGGGAAATGGGTTCTTTTTTGGTTTTTTTTGGTGAATTTAACAAGAAAATATAATAGAGTATTAAACAGAACTAACACAGCTTTATTCCAAACAGTCAAGCACAAAAATCCATAAAGCCGTTTTGGAGTTATTGCAATTTTTGCCCGAAATAGAATGACCTTGAAAACGCCTACGGTTATGCACCAAAGTTAGAAATGATTTATCATTTAATGACTTCTTAGTATAAAATAGTTCATTTTTGTTAAAATATATTCGAGTATACAAAATTTTTTTTTATATTTTATTATAAAATTTTTTTCAATAGAAAAATTTTCTTTGTAAAATTTTTTCAATAGAAAAATTTAAATGAAAAATTTAAATTAAAAATTTTTTATATAGAAAAATTTGCATTAAAGAAAATTTTTCATTATAAAACTTTTTCTATAAAAAAAAATGGTTAATAAAAGCTTTTTCTAATTTTATCTATTATAATTTTATAATTTAAAAAACTTTTTCAATAGAAAAATTTTCATTACAAAAATTAAAAAAAAAAAGATTTTCTTTATAATTTTTTTTTATAGAAAAATTTACTTAATTTTTTTTTTTATAGGAAAAATTTTCATTAAAAATATCATTAAAAGTTTTTTTTTTCTATAGAAAAATTTTGATTAAAAAAATTGTAGAAAAAAAATTTATTTAAAAATTTCCATAGAAAAATTTCATTAAAAACATTTTATATAAAAAAAGGTTTTTTTATAGAAACATTTTCATTACAAAATTTTTTCTATAGAAAATTTTTCGTTAGAAACATTTTTCTATAGAAAAATTTTCAACAAAAATTTTAATTTTTTCTATAGAAAAATTTTAATTGTTTCTATAGAAAAATTTTAATTTTTTCTATAGAAAAATTTTAATTTTTTCTATAGAAAAATTTTATTTTTTTTATAGAAAAATTTTAATTTTTCCTATAGAAAAATTTTAATTTTTTCCATAGAAAAATTTTAATTTTTTCTATAGAAAAATTTTAATTTTTTCTAGAGAAAAATTTTAATTTTTTCCATAGAAAAAATTTAATTTTTTCTATTGAAAAATTTTAATTTTTTCTATAGAAAAAATTTAATTTTTTCTATAGAAAAATTTTAATTTTTTCTATAGAAAAATTTTAATTTTTTCTATAGAAAAATTTTAATTTTTTCTATAGAAAAATTTTAATTTTTTCTATAGAAAAATTTTAATTTTTTCCATAGAAAAATTTTAATTTTTTCTATAGAAAAATTTTAATTTTTTCTATAGAAAAATTTTAATTTTTTCTATAGAAAAATTTTAATTTTTTCTATAGAAAAATTTTAATTTTTTCTATAGAAAAATTTTAATTTTTTCTATAGAAAAATTTTAATTTTTTCTATAGAAAAATTTTAATTTTTTCCATAGAAAAATTTTAATTTTTTCTATAGAAAAATTTTAATTTTTTCTATAGAAAAATTTTAATTTTTTCTATAGAAAAATTTTAATTTTTTCTATAGAAAAATTTTAATTTTTTCTATAGAAAAATTTTAATTTTTTCTATAGAAAAATTTTAATTTTTTCTATAGAAAAATTTTAATTTTTTCTATAGAAAAATTTTAATTTTTTCTATAGAAAAATTTTAATTTTTTCTATAGAAAAATTTTAATTTTTTCTATAGAAAAATTTTAATTTTTTGTATAGAAAAATTTTAATTTTTTCTATAGAAAAATTTTAATTTTTTGTATAGAAAAATTTTAATTTTTTCTATAGAAAAATTTTAATTTTTTCTATAGAAAAATTTTAATTTTTTCTATAGAAAAATTTTAATTTTTTCTATGGAAAAATTTTAATTTTTTCTATAGAAAAATTTTAATTGTTTCTATAGAAAAATTTTAATTTTTTCCATAGAAAAATTTTAATTTTTTGTATAGAAAAATTTTAATTTTTTGTATAGAAAAATTTTAATTGTTTCTATAGAAAAATTTTAATTTTTTCTATAGAAAAATTTTAATTTTTTCCATAGAAAAATTTTAATTTTTTCTATAGAAAAATTTTAATTTTTTCTATAGAAAGATTTTAATTTTTTCTATAGAAAGATTTTAATTTTTTCTATAGAAAGATTTTAATTTTTTCTATAGAAAAATTTTAATTTTTTCTATAGAAAGATTTTAATTTTCTCTATAAAAAAATTTTAATTTTTTCTATAGAAAGATTTTAATTTTTTCTATAAAAAAAAAAAATTTTATTTTTTCTATAGAAAAATTTTAATTTTTTCTATAGAAAAATTTTAATTTTTTCTATAGAAAAATTTTAATTTTTTCTATAGAAAGATTTTAATTTTTTCTATAGAAAAATTTTAATTTTTTCTATAGAAAGATTTTAATTTTCTCTATAAAAAAATTTTAATTTTTTCAATAGAAAGATTTTAATTTTCTCTATAAAAAAATTTTAATTTTTTCTATAGAAAAATTTTCATTGGAAAATTTTATTAGAAAAATTTTCATTAGAAAATTTTTACTATAGACAAACTTTTATTAGAAAATTTTTTCTAAAGAAAAATTTTCATTGCAAAACATTTTCTATAGAGAAATTTTCATCACAAATATTTTTCTATAGAAAAATAACAAAAAAATTTTCATTTTAAAATTTTCATTTAAAAATATTTTCTATAGAAAATTTTTTCTACAGACAAATTTTCATTAGAAAAGGAATTTTCATTAAAAATTTTTTCTATAGAAGAATTTTTATTAGAAAATTTTTTCTATAGAAAAGTTTTCGTTGAAAAATTCTTTCTATAAACAAATTTAATTAAGTATATTTTTTATACAAACATTTTCATTAGAAAATGTTTGTATAGAAAAATTCATTAAAAAATTTTTTCTATAGAAAATTTTTTCAATTGAAAAATTCTCATTTGAAAATTTTTTCTATAGAAAAATTTCAAAATAAAAATTTGCATAAAAAATTTTTTCTATAGGCAAATTTTCATTAAAAAATTTGTCTATAAAAAAATTTTAAAAAATAAAAAAATAAAAATTTTTCTATAGAAAAATTTTATAATAAAATTTTGTCTATAGAAAAAATTTTATTAGAAAAAAAAATTAAAAATATTTTTTTTTTTTTTTTTAAATTTGGAATAAAATTTTTTCCATAGAAAAATTTTTATAATGAAATTTTTTGTATAAAAACAAATTTATAATGAATTTTTTTCTATAGAAATGTTTTCTATAGAAAAAATTTTATAATGAAATTTTTTCAATATAAAAAATTTTATAATGAAATTTTTTCTATAGAAAAAATTTAATAATGAAATTTTATATGAAATTTTTTCTATAGAAAAAATTTTATTGTGAAATTTTTTCTATAGAAAAAATTTTAAAATACAATTTTTTCTATAGAAAAAATTTTGTCTATAGAAAAAATTTTATTATAGAGAAAAAATTTTTTCTATAGAAAAAATTTTAAAATTTAATTTTCTTATGAAAATTCTTCCAAATAATAAATTTTCTAATGAACATTTTTTTATAGAAATAATTTTCTAAAGAACATTTTTTAATAGATAGACTTATAATAATTTTTTTTTGAAAACAATTTTATAATGAAAATATTTCTATTGAAAAAATTTTATAATGAAAATTTTTCTATAGAAAAAATCTTATAATGAAAATGTTTCTGTTAATGGCCGGGCTCTATCAGAGTTTTGCGCAAATATTAAGATTAATTTTGAATAGAAACTATAAAACAATTTCTATAGAAAATTTTCTTTATAAACATTTTTCTATAGAAAATTTTTCAGTAAACAAATTTTTCTATTAAAAAATTGTTTGCATAAAAATTTTTCTATACAAAGTTTTTCGGTATAGAAATTTTTCTATAGAAAATTTTTCGGTATACAAATTTTTCTATAGAAAATTTTACGGTATAAAAATTGGTCTATAAAAAATTTTTGGTATAAATATCATATGCGTCACTGTGCAATATTACTGAAATGGCTTTAATAAACAATTGGGTATTTTCACTTAATTTACCTTGAAATGTAAATAGTTCGTAAACAGTTAAACTCATTAAAAATGGTTAAATGAATTAAAGCGACTGAATGATACTTTTTATCTGTATCTTTCAACTAAATAAAATAACCAAAGATATACATATGTAACGCAAAAAATTTAATTTTGAAAACTAGTGTAATTATGTGAGCACAAATATAAGTAAATTAAGAATCTATCTGCCTTATATGTTATGATGTAAAACACTAAATACCAATTCAAATCTAAAACGAAAACCTTAAAACATTTACCTTAAGACAAAATTTTCAATATTATTATAAAAAGCTAAATAAATTAACTAAAACAAAAATTCGAACTCAAAAACCAAAGATAAGCTGTAAATGTTGCTAGGTTATTAATAAACATTATTATAAATTAAAAAATTGTACAAAATCTTTTCTACATAAATATTTGTTTTATATAAAAAGCCTTCAATGTTTGTAAGATACTAAAAACCAGATATGTATTTTTGTACTTAGTCCTTTTTGCTCCTAAACTAATTTTTCTCTAGACTTTGTTGTAAATAATTTTAATGTTTTCCCAAGTAGTTGAGTGTTAAGTAAATATTTTGTAGTTTGTTATTTAACTTAAGTTGCTGCGTTAAAAACTCGGAATACTTCTCTTTAAAAAAAAAAACTAAACAGATTAAAACTCTTAACAAAATAACTCTTCCAACAAAATGAAAAAAAACGTTAGAAAAACTAAACTCCTCCAACTAACATTTCAACATCACTTTGTCACTTCTCCCAAAAACAAAAACTAACTGCCTTACTCTTTTACTCTTACTAACTCTTTGTTGCCACTCTCACTTATACTAACTCTTGATAAGTGTAACTCTTTATGTTTCTCTTTCTCTCTCAACATCTTTAAAACAAAAACAAAAATTTAAAACTATGATCATAAAAAAACTTAACAATTAAGGTGGGAGGCCAATGTACGCGGCAAGCGACTCCGGGCGGCTATCAGCTGTTTTTTTTATCTGCCAAGTTCGAAGCGACCACGGAAAAAGGTAGAACAAAGTTATAATTTTCTGCTCGGCAGTGCTGACAGTTTTAATTATATCCTACTCATATATTTTTTTATATGAATATATTTTACTACGACCGCCCGTAACCGCATGCCGCGCGTTTTGGCCTTCTACCTTTAGCCAAGAAAAAAAAAAAAGAAAAGCTTGTTTCAAAAAGTTTGCTTTGATTTTAACGAGATTTTCTTTGTTTTGTTAAAAGCTCTTAAAGCTTTAAAGCATGTCTTATGGTTTGAAATTTAAAAAAATTTTGTTAATTCAATTAATCATAATTTCTTTAATTTTCTGCAGCTTTTTTTAACTTATATTTTTTACCCAAAAAAATATTTGGTTCAAAACTCTAATTTCAAAACAGGATTTTGTTTAACCAATAAATATTTTGAAAACTAATTATTTGAATACTAAAACTTTTATACTAATAACAAAAAAATTTATAAAAATGCTTTGATAACAAAAAAAAAAAACATTCAAGATAATTATAATAAAATTTGATTTAATAAATTTGAGGAAATCTGAGAGGATTAAGAGAAAAATTTAATAATTTTCTTAATTATATAGATGATACTGAAGATGGCCGTGATACTGCCATATCTGTATCCAGTTGCAGTCCACAGCCAGTGGCTGAGGTTCCCGAAGAGCCTATAGTCAAATCGCCACCCGAACCTACTCGTGTCAAGAGTCCCGAGCAGATAATAATGCGTTCACCAGATCCCGTTAACTGGACTGTACCCTTGGATACAGGGAAAACTTTTACCGTAACACAAAATGTTAAAGAAGGTAGGAGCCAATAAATAATTTGTAAAAATTTTATTTAATTAAATAACTTTGTAAAACTAGGTGAAAATTATAGTAGACCACAAAGTGAAATAAAAGCTTCTACCCCAGTAGAAAAGCCACCACCACCACCCCAGTCGGCTCCACCCGAATTGACTGAACAAGTCAAAATGGACGGTAAGCTTTAAAGCACGCTTGTTCTTCGTAACATCCATATCCAATAAAAAAAACAAAAAAAAATAAAAAACGCTTTTCAATACTAATTCGCTTTCATCATATTATATATATATCATCATTAAAACAAAAAAACCGTTTCAAAAAATCTAACTCAAAAAAAAGCTTAAAAAAGTCAATCAATCTATCAAGCAAGAAAGCACTTTTTTCGTAACACTTCATTCTTCTTCGTAATTTAATCCCCCTTAATTCACTCACTCACGTTTGTGTGATAAAGCAGCCTGGAAAACAAAACAGCCACGCAGCAATAATACTCACAACGAGGCTAAGTCACCAACACAAATTACCACAACTAAAGCCACTAGTCCCTCAGCGGATAAGTTTAATACATCAGCTATACAAAATCGTAAACCTGTGCCTGGCACTACTATCAGGGTTCTGGAAGATCCCATGTTTGATGTAGATGTCATTTTAGCTTCATCGGCTGCAGCGGCTGGTCAGCAACAACAACAGCAGCAGCAGGCAGCTAATTTGTCTTCATCTTCTAATTCAACCACAACCACAGCTTCAACAGCTCGTACCACAGCCACAGATGTTTTGGAAAAGGCTCGTGATCGTTTTGATCGTTTCTGGGGCGGCAACACCAGCAAAGAGGAAAGTGTTTAAGTCTTAAGATTTTTAGAAAATATATGAAGTTAAAAAGCAAAACTCTTTTAAAGAATTAAGAAAATAATTTAAAACTGAAAGGCTTTTAAATTTTATACTTAATTAGAAAAACACAACAAGATTTTAAAAAAATTCTGTGAAAATACTAGTTATAAGTCTCTTTGCTGTTAAGTATTTAAAATTAAAAATGCAAATAACCCCCTACATTAAAAAAAGTACCAAAAACTTCAAAATCTTTAACTTACCATTCAATTCAAAATTTTTTTCTTTTTATTTCTTTTTACCTTTTAAACACACCAAAGTTCAGCTTAAGACTAACATTAAAATTTCTTCAATCATTGCTTTTATAGTAAACAAGAGCATGAGTTATAACACTCATTTACACTTTCAAAACATTGAATTTACTCAGTAAAAGAGAGTCATGATAAACAAAAATAGAGCATTAAAGTCAGGGATGGAAAATGGCTTTCTTGATTTTGTACCAAATATGAAATCAAAATGTACTTTTTAGACCAAAATATTTTTCTATTAAAAAGTTTTCGATAAAAATATTACTCTATTGAAAAGTTTTCGATAAATTTTTTTTTTCTGTAGAAAAATTTTCTATAGAAATATTTTTCAATAGAAAAATTTTCGATAAAAATATTTTTCTATAAAAAATTTTCGATAAAAATATTTTTCTATCGAAAAATTTTCGTCAAAAATATTTTTTAATTGAAAAATCTTCGATAAAAATATTTTTCTATTGAAAAATATTCTATAAAAAATTTTAAAAATATTTTTCTATAGAAAAATTTTTGATAGAAATATTTTTCCATAGAGAAATTTTCGATAGAATCATTTTTCTATAGAAAAATGCACAAAAAAGTACAATTGTACCATATTTGCCATCCCTGATACAAGCTTTGATAAAGAAATGGGCAAAAACAAAACAAACACACAAGCAACAAAATTTAAGCTTTTTTTAAATGTGAGTAATTGCAAAACAAACAAACATACGAGTTCATTTATCTCTATCTCTCATAAAAAGACATCAAAAATCATTAAGAAAAAAACCAAAGACACGAAGACCCGTCCAAAAAAAAAATAAAAATTAATAATAAAAAAAAACAATAAAAATGAAACTTAAAAACTCAAAAGAAACAAAAAAAAAAAATATTAAACATTTTAGGCCATTTTTATTAAACAGGCTCATAAAAAAATTTCCGTCATTAACCAACAAAATTTTACATTATTAACAGAAAAAAACTTAAAAAACCGAAAAAAATCTCGTATGTGTAAAACATTTTTCAGAGGGTATTTATTAAAAAAAACAATTAAGATTTAATAAAAATATAAGAAGAACAAATATTAGATATAAAAATTTTTTCATATAAAATTTTTTTTCACATAAAATTTTTTCAAATTAAATTTGTTAATTTTTTAACATTAAGTCTTCATTTTCCCTTTTTTTCGCAAAATTCTCAAGTGCTTAATAACGATTAAAGTTATGCAAAATTTGTTTAAAAATTTAAAATTTGTTTACCATTCCAAAAAAATGTTAAATAAAATTTAGTTAGTTGAAAACACAAGAAATGAAATTTGAAATCTAAAAAAGTATTGAAAATATTTTTTAAGCTTTAACTCAAAAACTCATTATAATAAATTGAAAAAAAAAAAACACTTATTAAAATACAAAAAAAAATGAATTGAAAAGTATTATTGGATTATGATTAAGGACAAACCAACACTGCAAAACCAACATTCTATTATAATTAAATTAAATTAATTAACTGCATGTTAAATTGATATTATTATATACTCAAAAAAAATTAAGAAAAAAAAAACAAATTTATATTTACATTTATATTTAAATATTTATTATTAAAAAAGAAAAGAAACAAACCCGACAAAAAAAAGCTTGCATTCAGTGTTTTTTGTTTAAGATGATGTTAAGCTTTTATTATTTTCTTTATAAGCGCAAGGTGTAAGGGAGAGCCTAAAAATGGAAAGCTTTATTAATTATAATTAAAATTTAAGAAAATTCCAAATGCCTTTGTATATTTTAAGTACAACGAAAGTTCTAAAACTAAGTTTTGGAAATTAAAATTCATACAAAAAGCTCTTAAGCTCTAAATTTTAAACATTATTTAAAAGCATTTGTATATTCAATGCTCTTGGAAATATCCGCTATAGACATTGAAATATTACAAGATTTCTTATTACAAAGTAACTAAAGCTATATTACGGAAATACAATAAATAAACCCATAAGAGCTTTTGTGTATAAAAAAGCTCTAACCTGAAGTTGAAAGAAATTTCAATTGAGATTTTTAGTAAAATATAACTTTAATATTACTTTAAACATTCTTGTGAAACATATTTTTGAAGTATAAAAAACTTAAGCTTTCTATTAAAAGCTTTTTTAATATTATAAATCTGGAGTGATTAACTTAAAATTACCAGAAACGTTTGAATATTTTAAAAGAAAATAACGCGAAACCTTCGAAACGTGTTTTGTGAAATTTTACATCTAAAGCTTTCTTCAGAACACTTTTAAACTTTCATGTATTAAATGCAAATTCCAAAGATCTGAAACATAGTTTGATAGTATAACATATTGAGGTTTATATTAGAAACTGTTTCTAAAAAATTTATTTTTATATTGGGTTTTCTTCAGTAAAACAACCCAATATCTAAAGGTTTTTTTATTAAATAGCTAAAAGCTTGAATAATCTTTGATATAGTTAAAAGCTGTAATGATCTAGCTCAATATATTAAAAAGTGTAAAAGCTTTTTGATATAAACTGAATAAGGAAACTTAAGAAACATCACAAACGAAGCTTTTGCAACAACTTTTTTTTAAAGTCCAAAGCTTTAAAGCCCTACATATAAAAGCAAAGCTTTATGTTCAAAAACAGAATATTCAAGTTTAATGCTATCAAGTGTAAAAAGTTTAAAGTTATTAAATGTACAAAAATCTTTTGTATTTTTAAAGAAGCTGGAAATTTTCAGAAAAATTTCAAGCTTAAGCAAAATATGCTTTCATTAAAAGCTTTTTTTTGAACAAAATCTTTTGTTGTATAATGATAAAATTATGCAAAAGCACCTTTTGTTCTTTTTATATTTGAACTAGCTTGAAATTGAGCTTTTCTTAAAAAGCTTATTTAAATAAGTAAATTTAAAGATTTTATGTTTAAGCTTGTTTAACATGTTCAAAAGCGTTCGTTTTTGAAAAATTTCTAACTTAAACAAAATATTCTTTTCATCAAAAGCTTTAAAAATGTCTTTTGTTAGATAAAGATGAAACGTAAAAGCATTTAGAAATCATTTTATACTTACCAAGCTTTAAATTAAGCTTTCTTAGAAAGCTCATTCAAGTAAGTTTATTTAAAGCTTATGTTTATAAGCTCAACATGTTCAAATATAGTTGGAAATTGTAAATTTTTGAAAAAATTCTAAACTTTGGCAAAATATTCTTTTTATCAAAAGCTTTTTCAAAAAAAAATTTTGTTAGATAAAGATGAAATTTTGTAAGAGTATTTAGAAACCTTTTTATATTTAAAATAACTTCACATTAAGTTTTTTATAAAAAGCTCTTTTAAGAAAGTAAATTAAAAGTTTAAGTGTTTAAGCCCAACAAGTTCAAATGAAGTTCAAAGATAGTTCGTTTTTTAATAAGTTTGAAACTTAAACAAAATATTCTTTTCATCAAAAGCTTAAAAAAAATCTTTTGTAAGATAAAGATGAAATATGAAAGCATTTTATAAACTTTTTTATATTCGAACTAGGTTTAACTTAGGCATTTCATGAAAAGCTCTTTTAAACAAATCAATTTTGAGTTTAAGCTCATTATTCACTAATCTTCAACAAAATTAGAAACTAAAGAAAAATATTCTTTTCACGAATAGCTTTAAAAAAAATAACTTTTAAGCTTAAGATGAAGTTTTGGGAAAGCAAAACTTAAGTTGAAGCTTTTTATATTTGAAATAGCTTCAACTTAGGCATTTTATAAACAAAGCTCTTTTAAGAAAGTCAAGTTAAGGTGTTTAAGCTCAACATTTTCAAATGAAGTTCAAAAATCTTTGGTACTTTACAAAAAGTTGGAAATTTTTTTAAAAAAATTCAAAGTAAAGCAAAATATTCTTTTCATCAAAAGCTTTTAAAAAAAATAATTTGCAAGATAAAGATGAAATTATGTAAAAGCACCTAAAATTTTTTTTATATTTGAACTAGCTTTAAATTCAGCTTTTCACTTAAAGCTCTTTTAAGAGTTTATTCTCAATATGATCAAATTAAGTTCACAAATCTTTTATTTACGTTGGGAAGCTAGAAATTTTTGAAAAATATTCTTCTTATCAAAAGCTTTTTAAATAAATCATTTGCGTCTTTTCAATTTTTTTCAATTTTTAAATTAAATGCTTTAGTATTTATTCTTAAGTGCTAAAATGCATTCAAAAGCTTTTATGTATTTGATGTTCATAGAAAGTTTAAAAACCAAATTTGAAGATATGATTTTAAATAAATATGGATTTTTGATATGATTAAGTTAAAAGCTTTTGGAATTTCTTGAGAATTTAAAATAAGCTTTTATATTGAATACTTTAATGTTTTTAGATTTTCTAAATGTACATGGAGAGCTAGAGCTAATAATTAGAAAAGTGCTTAAATTCAAAAACGATTCAACTTAGTTTTTAAAGAACCTAAAATAAGCGCTTCATAATTGATTCCGTAAGCGAGTCTGAAATAGTAGCGAGTTTGAAAAAGTAGTCGACGATAAATTAAATGAAATATCAATTTCTATTTTGGATCGAATTACAAATGCAGTAAATATGTTATTTTAAATAGATTAATGCGTATATTAAAATGGTTTTATATAATTAATAGAAGTTTATAGTTTTTCAAGCCTCAATTAATGTCCAGTGGAGGAAACAATACAAGAGCTATGATGCGAATTAAAGAATTTAACTAAAATGAGATAGTCTATTGTGTTATTATGTTAACTCAATGCTAACAGCCCAATATATTAAAGGTATAGGTAATAGTAACAAACGTTGAAGCCTTTACAATGGAATTCTTTACATTCAAAACTGCATTACAAATGCAACAGTATCCTTCATTGTCCATTAGCTGTTTTACTTATTTAACTTAATATTAAAAAATAAGAATGGTATTTTGTTAAACATTTTGTAAGTATTTGATGAACAGCGTATGATAAAATGAACATCTGTGCGTATGATTGATATTTCTTTGTTTATCAAAATCAAATATCAAGTATACGCAACATATGATTTTTGTATTTAAGTGAAAGCCTAAAAGTAGGCAATAATAATACAAAATGTAAGTTACAATACTAAAATGATTAAATTTGAGCATTATTTTTCAATTTTTTTCTTTTTTGTATAAAAAATCTTTAAAAAAATAGTTTGAATAAAAAAAAACAATTACAAATTTCTAGATTAAAAAAATTCAATAAAACTGTATTTTTTATTTTTAAAAATTCAACAAAAATTTTTAAAAAATTGGATGTAAGTTAAGAGATTTATATCTTCCTGTTTTACTTTTTTTCATTAAAACTTTCCTTCTTGAAATCTCTCCCTTACCTTTGCGCCTTTGTTAGCCACTTGTTCATTTTTCTCTTAATATTATTATCATAACCATGAAAAAAATAACAAATATTATGTGTCTTTAAAGCAAAAATCAAATTGTTTAATAATTTCTTTATAATATACAAACAAAAAACCAAACAAATATTTATTAAAAAAATAAGTTGCCCAGCATCATGTTGATATAATAATTTGAATTATTACCCGAAAAATAAAAAAAAATTAACAAAATAAAACAAGTTGAGTTGATTATAACAAGAAAACAATTTAAATAAATTTATTATTAATTAATTATTTAAAACAATAAAACATTAAAACAGAAACGATAAAAGAAAAAAATATAAATGTTTAGCCTTCTTAATCAAATTAATAAAAAAAACAACAAGAAAAAAGATAAGAAAAAAATATGAAAAAAAAACGAAGACAAATTCAATTCAAACTATATACTCTCTGAATTATATTTAAATAAATATAAGACACTCCTTGAAAAAATAAAATAAAATAAAAACAAAAAACAACAATTTTAAAAACATTAAAAAAAAATAATTGAATACTTACACTTATTGACATAAAACACCAAAAATGATAAAAAAAGATTAAAGAAAAAAAATCCACAAATTTCCATAACAGAGAAAACTCCTTCCCTTCTTCAGATAAACAAGTTTTAAGAATTTAAAACCAGCAGAAATTAAAACTAAAGACAAAACAATAAAAAAAGATAGTTAGTAATCTAATAATAATAGACATTAATATTTAATATAAAAAAAGAATTAAAATAAACCTCATACTTAAACGAATAAATTCAAAGAATAAAGAAAATTACAATTAAAAAAGAAAAAGAAAAACTAAGCACATATTCAAAAAGAAAAACACTTCAAAATGAAAATACATGAATAATTTTTGGGGTCTTGTAATTATGATTTAAAGATGAAAATTAATAAATTGGCTAGAATTTTTTTTAATCAAAATAAAATTGTTATTAATTTCAATTGTCTTAAAAATGTTCCTTTTGAGATAGTTAAGGTTATGGGTAGGTTATATTATACGTCGAAATCAATATCTTTTGGTTGCTATAGTAGTTATTTTTAGGCAAGGGAACACAAAGCCATTTTTCTACCAGAAAATTAGATAAGTTCTCTACGAAGATATAAGGAAATGACATAAATGGAAGTGACATAAATGATTCCATTTGGTTTAAATGATAAATTGTGCAGGCTAGAATTTTTCTGATAATATGCCCTGTGGACAAAGCCAGAAGAGGTGGTTAAAGACAAATTCTTCCTTAACATTAAGACAATTTTTTGCAACTTGAAAACTCCTGTCTCTTTGTAGCTTCTGCAAAGGATAGACAAGAAAAAATGTATACCAGACTGCGAGTAATCAAACAAATGCCTTTGAAGTCATCAAGATATTACAATGAATGTTTAAATTTTATATTTATGTTAAAAGATAAAAACAAAAATCGTGGAAAAAAATTATTTTCCATACAATAGGCGCTATGACAAGCTTGGATAGGGTAATGTCAGGGGAGGTGGGTAAATGTTTCATTCTCCAAAACATTAAAATAACTTTTAAAGTAGTAATTTCTCTGTTCTTTCGTGATACCTAAATAGGCAGATAAGAAAAATTCATTACCAAACCACAAGTGATTAAACTACTACCCTTTGAAGCAACCAAGTTCTTTTTAGCACCTTTATTGGATATACAAGATTTTCTACCAGACGGTAAGTGATAAAAAATCGTTAAAATTATTTCCCAGATAATATAATGTAGGTATTATGATTAGCTCGGTAGGGCAATGCCAGGGGAGGTTGATAAACTTTTCTTCCTTTTTATCATTTTAATAACTTTTAAAGTAGTAATTTCTCTTTTCTTTTGAGGTAGTCAAAGGGACAGACAAGACAAATTTCCTACCAAACTAAAAGTGATTAAACTACTGCCCTTTAGAGATACCAAGTCCCTTCATACCACAAAGGGATCAACCAGACTTCCTATAAGTCTGTAGGTTATTTAACAACTGCAAGTTGGAGCCACCAAAATATAATGTAAATTGAAGACATGAGTATGCTTGGCGGTGTAGTGCCAAAGAAGATGGGTAATCGGGGTTTTTCTTTAACATTCTTCGACCAATGATTTAACATTGATCCCTTAGAAACACACAAATTCTGAATAAATGATTTTCTTTTAGGTAGATTCATGTTCAAAATATCAAATATATCGCAAAGAAAATAATTCTATAGTTAAGGGCTCTTATATTCGCTAGGGCAATGATATAGGAAGTGGAAAGCTCTTCCTTCTTAGCAATATTACAATTACAGCCGTGGTTTTAACTCAGAAGATTGAGTCTCTGTTCAAACTAGTAATAAAATACAAAAACACTGTGTCATTATTAAATTGCAACGTCTATGTGCATCAAATGATTTGCCAGATATTAGGCTTGCCTGAGATGCAAGTTCACAAAACGATGAATATTTGGCTTCTGTGGTCCTGGTGGTCTAAGGAGACTCATAGTCTTTTAGCATGTAATACAAAATACAGTGCCCTATAAGGATTTCAATGAAACTGCTTAGTCTGTGGTCAAGAAAGAATATCTAAAACAGAACTTGCTTTCATAAATTATAAGTTTGATTTAATACTAAGCATCAATACCAACTATGAACTTAATATAATATTTATAAGTAAAAGAAAAAACTTTTCAATATTATAACAAAAACAGTTTGCCAATAAAAAGTGATTAAAAAAAAAAATAGTTCATAGACGGCATTGAATATAGGCTCTCGATGAGTTTTCTAGTGTCCTGTTGGGATTCAAATTTACTACATAAGGCTGACTTCTGAAAGAAGACATAACTTATTTTGAAACTGAATCTGCGGTTTTTAGAGTCCAGATATTCTCAGTGGAACATATTTGCTTACCATCCTAAGTAGGCCATGCTTGTTTTAAAACTATACAGAGGTTTCTATGGTTTAGATAACCTAAGTAGAACTGGGGCCAAATTACCGCATTCGATATCGATCGAAAACTCAGACTTTTAAGCAAATATTGTGAAGTGTACTTTAGGGATGTTCAAAGTTACTTCGATGAAAAAAGTTGATGTAAATTTAGTATTCATTTTGATTCGTTTTTAAGAACATATATTCAATCAAAATTATTTTTCTTGAGACAAAAACATCGATATGTCACACTTCAAGATCCGACTGTAAATGCCGAAGATGTAACGAAAAATGTATTCTGGCGACCCCAATGTGCGACGAAAAAAATTAAAAAAAAATTTCGAAACTGCCTCATAGCAATGCTTTGTATTTGATGGTGTACGGAGAACTTTATTTTTTCCCCATATAAGTAGAGACGCTCTACGGTGCATCTTTTAAATAATTTTGATTTGAAAATATCTAAGAATTCGATTGATATCGAATGCGGTAATTTGGCCCCTGTAGTCTTCTTGCATGCAATACAAAACGAATTATCCTGTGAAGATTTATGACTGGCCAATGTATGTCTTGAAACTTAAGCTATGCTTTTGAATAGTACAGGAAGTCCATAAGGATAGCAGAACATTTACCATTCAAATTGGGTCATGTTTAATTTGAAACTAAGTCAGATAGTCTGGAAGACCTATAGACTGTAGAACACTTATTGCCATAAGTAGATCATGTTTGTTTTGAAATTAGAGCTATGGTTTTTAAAGTCCAGATTTTCTAAGCGGACCTTTAATGTAATTATTTTTCTGCAGTTTGAGAGGGACAACTAAAATACAACTACACTGGCTTTTGGAATAAAAAAAAAGTTATTCTTTATAATGTTACCAGGTACTCTGTAAAGATTTTTTATCCAGTGAAGTCTTAAAGTGGAATCTCTTGTCATCTAATTTAGAAATAGAGCAGATGTTATAAGGACATTAGATAGGATCTTTTCGTGGCCTGACTGTCAATATCAAAAACTATTATCTCTTTGATATACGAGGTCTGTTCAAAAAATAAGTTGGATTTTTATTTTTCTCACAAGGCCATCCGTTCATAAGTCTCTTCAATCTTAGGAACAGAAAAGAGTAGCAGTCGCCAAATCTGATGAATGGCTGAAACATTATTACGGTGTTCTTTTTGGCCAACAAAAATATGAACAAGCGTTGGGTAAATACCCAGGTCTAAACTCATCTCTATGCAAAACACTTCTTACCTTTATAACCCTCATAAAACAAACTTAATGTGCTATATAGGTAAAACTGTGAACATATGTTCGAGACGAGTGTACCAACATAACAAAATCTATAATCGTAGCCCGCAAGGTTTGAAAATTCACGTAATAGACTAAAGTCCTCGTATTCTGTAGTATATTACGTATTAAGTGGCCAGTATATGATTGTAAATTTAGCCTTTAAGATAATACAATGGTCAAGAAGATTGAAACAATTGTTTTTCTAAAGTAAACTGAGTCCAGTCAGTCACTAATAAGACAAGGTTTTATATCTATCTTGAATTCAACATATTCGCTTGTTTAAAAGGATTATAGTATAGGTCTGGCTTCAAAATATTATTATCTTTATGCCGAAGGTCGTGGTCAATCCAATGTCATAGCTGTTTTGAGCTACGGCCCGACAACACGAAAGCTACGATTTAGATATAAAGTTTTAAAACGATAACTGTTTGATATCAGTTAACTTTTATATTAGACAACCATTAAATAAAACAAATGACCCAAATATTCCTAGCTTGACCCGAATACTGCTCCGCCCTCAATTGATTCTATTTATCGCTTCCATCTCGAAACCACCATCATCTGAGACTATCGGAATGACATAGTTGAAATCGGTATGAAGTAGTTGAGATTTCTCACTGCAATATAAGCCAATGCTACAATATATGTTGGCTTTGATGATCAATCCATTGGTCATCGTTTACTTGGATTATCGAACAGTTAAGGCTTGACTGACTCTTAAGACGAGGTCATATATCTTAAGCGATAGAAATGATGACTAACTCGTAAGATGAGGTTCATATATCTTAAGCGATAGAAGAAATATATCATCAGCATAAGCGAGATTTGTTATTGAAAACTTTAAACTTGAGAAGCACTTAATGATTACTTATGTTCTTTGATGAGCAAGAACAGAAAAGCATTATAAGTGCAAATATCGGATATCTTGCTTCCAGGTAGAACAAAGTAGCTCTCATTGTTATTGCTTTATTTTAATAATGTCATGAATATTAGATGATATATTTATTCTGTTAATAATCTGTGAATACTTAATCAATTCATGGTTGATATTGAGGAATTTCTTTATAAATTTGATTATTGCAAAATGTAGTCTTGAGTTATACTAGACACTCTATTCGTATATCAGTCAGATTTCATTTATATAATATCTACATAAGAAGTTGATGCGAAAATTTACTTTTGATAACACTCAAAGCTTGTGTTGATCTAACAGAGTAATCAATGTGGCTCTTTAAACGATTCAAGATGATTCTTGGGGCTTATTTTGATATTATCGAAAATATACAGTTGTCTCAATCGCAAAGGTCCTCAGAGGTTTTTAAGCTAAAAAATCGGTCTAAGTGAGGAGTGGCTATGCAGTAGTTAACACTGTTATCAAGCCATTTGACCTTTGGATGAAGAAATCCTTTGGGTGAAGAAGGGCTATATGTTAAGTCTTGTTTAAAAAATATCATAATTTAATATTCTTATGTTGAGCCTTATTTTAAAAATAGTATAATTTAAACCTTTTTGCATTTTAATCCTATACTCCTATACTATTTTCTTTATACGCATTAATATTTTTTCTTTTTTTCAATTCCTGGGGCCAAATTACGGCATTCGATATCGATCGAAATCTTAGATATTTTCAAAACATTTGTATAGCATACTTTAAGGATAATCAAAATTATTTAAAAGATGCACAGTTTACTATATTTTTTCCAAGTTATGTGCCAAAAGATGAACAATAGTAAACGAGTTTTAATTGAACAATATATATTTTTAAAAAATAATCAAAATGCATACCAAATTTCAATAAACTTTTTACACCGAAGTAACTTTGAACATCCCTAAAGTATACTTCACAATATTAGCTTAGAAGTCTGAGTTTTCGATCGATATCGAATGCGGTAATTTGGTCCCTGGAGTTAAATGGCCGCACTCGATGTCGATCAAAAACTCAGACTTTTAAGCGAATATTGAAAAGTATATTTTGGGGATGTTCAAAGTTACTTCGATGCAAAGAGTTTATTGAAATTTAGTATCCATTTTGATTCGTTTTTAAAAATATGTATTGTTTAATTAAAACTCTTTTGCTATTGTTTATCTTTTAGCAAATAACTTAAAAAAAAAATAGTAAGCTGTGCTTCTTTGGAATAATTTTGATGATCCTTAAAGTATGCTATACAAATGCTTTGAAAATATCTAAGATTTCGATCGATATCGATTGCCGTAATTTGGCCCCTGGAGTTAAATCGCCGCACTCGACATCGATCGAAATGTAATATATTCCAAAAAACATTTGTATAGCATACTCTTAGAATAATCTTTATATATAAACAAAAGGTTCACTAAAGTGTAGCTTATTTGTCAGTAGTTCCCTGATAGTAAAATAATTTCATTTAAGCTAAATGTTTTGACAGTTTGTCTGTCAAAACATTTGGTTTAAATGAAATTCTTTCAATATCAAGGATATGTTTAGATATCGAATTCTATGAAAGTTTTTGCAAAATAAATTATTTTGAAAATCCCCAAAGTATGTTACACAATAGTTGCTTAAAAGCTTGAGTTTTCAAAGTTATCGAATGCGGCGATTTGGGCCCTGGGGCCAAATTACCGCATTCGATATCAATCGAAAACTCAGACTTTTAAGCGAATATTGTTAAGTATATTTTAGGGATGTTCGAAGTTACTTCGATGGAAAACGTTTATTCAAATTTGGTATTCATTTTGATTCGTTTTTAAAAACATATAGTTCAATTAAAACTCTTTACTATTGGTCATCTTTTGGCAAATAACTACAAAAAAAACTATAGCAAACTGACAAATTTTAAATAATTTTGATTATCCTTAAAGTATGCTGTACAAATGTTTTGCAAATTTCTAATATTTCGATCGACATCGAATGCGGTACTTTGGCCCCTGGTATTTAATATTTCGAAATTTAAAAGATTTGATTTGATTATTATGTTTTAATTTTTTTTATATTTTTAAATAAAAATTCTCTTATCTTGTCATAATTATAACACCCCAAAATGATCATAATTTTTAACATTTATAACTCAAAAATCCACTAACTATTTAACTCTATCCTCTATTTAATCTAAAAAAACAAGAAAAACCCCAACATCTAGATACACAAATAAATTAAAATATTTTTTTAGGTTTTAATCAAACAAAAAAATAAAACAAAAAAAATCGAAATAAATAGGAATTTAATAAATTGTCATACAAAACAAAAATGAAACTCTTTTAGCTTGGTAAACTGATTAAATCTAAGTAAATTTAAAAAATTAAACAAAACAAAAATCCTTTAAACAAAATTTAGTAATTACCACAGGCTTAAACATAATTGAAAACCAGAAGAAAGAAAAAAAAGATTTAAATAAAAATTTTCAAAAAAAAAAACAAGAAAAACCAATAAACAATTTTAATACTTTATAGTAAGTAAGCAACACTGTCTTTTGATTAAATACTAAAAAATTAAAAAAAAACAAACCAACCAAAAGATTAAGAACAACAAAACCAAAAAAAAGAACAAAAATATATAATGTGAATTTAATTAAATAAATAGTGAGCTTTTTTTAAAACCAAAAAATAAAAAACAACAAATAAATTTAAAAAAGAATCTGATAAATAAAGAAAATCAACCTTAACATCTGAACTCATTCACTTTAAACGAAATGACAAATGAAAGCAAAATAAAACCAAACACAAGCAAATTATTTAAATTAGCCTTTAAGAACAAAGGTTTTGACTTAAAGATCATAAATGATAATTAAGAAAAATCACTGGACAAAAACTTCAGGTGAATAATTATTTAAAAAAAAGGAAAGTAATAAGCTAAACTATAACAAAAGAAAAACAAAGAAAAAGAACGATCAATAAAAATATATATTTAAATAAAGAAATGCATATAAACGTTTCAATAAATATTTTAAAATGTGTTTTATTTGTAAGGGATAAGGGGGGAATTGTTACCAGAGCAAAAACAAGAGTCAAATAAGACTAAAATCTGACTAAAATTGAAAACAGCTTTATATTATTCAGGGGCCAAATCGCTGCATTTGAGAAACATCGAAATGTAAGACAATGGTGTAGCATGCCTTTAGGATCCTAATAATATATATATACACTCAGAATATTATGTAAGTAAAATTAACTTAAAATGTAATTTGAAATGAATGAATATTCATTTAAAAACCGGTCAACTGATTTTTCATTCAAATTCAATAAATATTTCATTTAAATTTAACTGACAAATATTTAAACTACATTTTCAGTTTTAAAAACGGAATATTCAGTTGTTTTCAAAAAAATTACTGACAAAAATTTAAACTACATTTTTAGTATAAAAAACGGAAATTTTCATTTATTTTAAAAAAATTTAATGGTAAAAACCTACGTAAAATTTCCGTAAAACGGACAATTTTCATTTGTTTTGTGATTAACGTAACATAAAAGACGAAACCATAAAAAGATTATACCCTTTAAGGCATCACCAAACAGACAAAACAAAGTTTGTTGTTTGCTTAGGCCATACTCCGTGATAGGCGGCCAGTATTATAAAAAGTTTCTTCAGTAAGCAAACCTAAGATACTTAAGAAAAAACAATAATTAAACAAATACGAATTATATTTGATACAATAATTGAAAAAATTTATAAAAACTAAACAACTGATATTTTCAAATGTTACGGATTTTCAGTATTTTTTATAGGTTGTTTTTTAAACAAATGTATAAATATGTTAAAAATCAATTTTCATATAAATTTAATTGAATATTCATTTGAAAACAACATAACCGAAAATTTCCTAAACAACATACAATCAGTTACTGTAATAATTTCCTGAGTGTATATATATATATATATAATTCCCCGACAACATTCCAATTGGAAGAAGGGGTACTTCTCTCAAACAATGGGCTGCATCCGATTCTATTTTTATACTCATTGAAAGGGACCTACGTTCTAACGCCGGCTCCGAACGGCAAATGCATTAGTTAGAGAAGTTTTACATAGCCTAATGCTCAATAACCAGTGGCTAGCTGAGTTGTGAGGTGAACCGCCGCTTTTTTGAAAATTTATTTTTTCAAGTGAGTCTGGCCAGGGATCGAACTTGGGCCTCTGGTATGATAGGCGGATGACTAACCTGCTATACCACGGCGGTTCACAATATATATCATAATAATATATCTATATCTATAAAAAAATGTCAGCGTCTGTTTGTTTGTTGGGAAGGATCTCCAAAACTAGCTGGCCGATTTTTCTGAAATTTTGACAGTATAGTATGGTCTGACCGGTGGTTACTATATTTTTAATTTTTTTTTCGAAATCTCAAGTGGGCGTGACCCCTCCCATATAACTCATATATTAAAAATGACAAATATAGGCGACCGAGAAGCCCGATTTTTCTTAAATTTAGACAGTATGTTAAGGTGTGACCGATGGATTAAATAGGCCAGATTTTTTTCAAATCTCAAGTGGGCGTGACCCCTCCCATATAAGTCAGATTTTAAAACATACAAATATAGACAGTGGAGTTAGGTGTGAACAGTAGTTAAAATAGCCGAGAGTTTTTTCTGAAATCTCAAGTGGGCATGACCCCTCCCATATAAGCAAAATATTGAAAATGACAAATATGGACAGTATATTAAGGTTTTAAAATAGGCTAAATTTTTTTTAAGTCTTAAGTGGCCATGACCCCTCCCGCATATGAGTCAAATATTAAAAATGACAAACATGGAAGACCCTGATTACGGATTTTTCTGAAATTTTGACAGTATTTTAAGGTGTGATTGGCTGATAAAATAGTCCAGGTTTTTTTAAATCTCAAGTGGGCGTGACCCCTCCCATATAAGTACAGAAAAATTTTTGATAGAAATATTTTTCTATAGAAACATTTTTTCATAGAAATATTTTCTATAGAAAAATTTTGTATAAAAAAATTTTTCAATAGAAAAATTTACGATAAAAAAAAATTTTCTATAGAAAAATTTTCGATAAAAAATTTTTTCTATAGAAAAATTTTCGATAAAAAAATTTTTCTATGGAAAAATTTTCCATAAAAAAATTTTTCTAGAGAAAAATATTCGATAAAAAAAGTTTTTCTAAAGAAAAATTTTCGATAAAAAAAATTTTACTAAAGAAAAATTATTTAAAAAAAATGTTCTATATTTTTCTATATATTTCTACAGAAAAATTTCGAAAGAAATATTTTTCTATAGAAAAATTTTCGATAGAATTTTTTTTCTATAAAAAAATTTTTGATAAAAATTTTTTTCTATAGAAAAATTTTTGATAAAAAGTGTTTTATAGGAAAATTTTTATAAAAAAAATGTCTTTAGAAAAATTTTCTATAAAAATATTGTTCTATAGAAAAATTTTCGTTAAAAATATTTTTCTATAGAAAAAATTTCGATACAAATATTTTTCTATAGAAAAAATTTCGATAAAAATATTTTTCTAAAGAAAATTTTTGATAAAAAAATAATTAGTAAAAAAATTTTCGATAAAAAAATATTTTAATAGACAAATTTTCGATAAAAAAATTTTTTTATAGAAAAATTTTCGATAGAAAAATTTTCGATAAAAAAATGTTCCTATAGAAAAATTTTCGATAAAAAAATGTTCCTATAGAAAAATTTTCGATAAAAAAATTTTCCTATAGAAAAACTTTCGATAAAAAAATTTTTCTAGAGAAAAATATTCGATAAAAAAAATTTTTCTAAAGAAAAATTTTCGAAAAAAAAAATTTCACTAAAGAAGAATATTCGATAAAAAAAAATTTTCTATATTTTTCTAAATATTTATACAGAAAAATTTCAATAGAAATATTTTTCTATAGAAAAATATTCAATAGAAATATTTTTCTATAGAAAAATATTCGATAGAAATACTTTTCTATAGAAAAATATTCGATAGAAATATTTTTCTGTAGAAAATTTTTGATAAAAAAATGTTTCTATAGGAAAATTTTCGATAAAAAAATGTTGCAATAAAAATTTTTTATAAATACCCAGCAAAACTTTGGTAATGGCAAGTACTCTGATAACTGGTTACCTTGTAACGACTACAACATACCATCCGAATAAATAATAAGTTATTACAGAATTACTTATTTGTAATTAAGATGGTAATTTAAACTGAATGGCCCCGGTTCAAATCCCACCAAGGGCAGCAATTTTTTTTTTAGTTTTTTTTTTATATTAAAAGTCTCTTTAAATGATTTTTGAATTTTAAGAACTTAAATATTATCTTCTGTAAAAAAAAACTCACGTTAATGAACAAATACCATCATGAGTCAATTTTGATTATACTTATATAGGGGATGTTGAATACCAAACACGATTCTAATTGGTTTTAACTTGGTAAGCCCAACTTATCTGGGTCATCCTTCATCTCAACTGTGGACACACACCTCCTTATAGTATCACCCGGGGAGCTAGTTTAACACCCATTAATATTGTGAGTTAACATGTTCCGATAGTTGTCCCATAAGATCGATAAAAATGGGTTAGGATTACGTGCTAGTAACCCTCTCTAGAAAAAAAAAAAAATACAATGAAGAGGATAAAATTAGAATTGAAATGTCCCACTACCTAATGTTAGAGGAGGTTGTCCGAAACTTCGATAGAAAGACCAAGTAGAGGAACATTTTTCAAAGCTTGGCCTATAAAATTGGAGTATATTCGCACAAGATCGAAATACATGAAATTCTAAAATATGCTCGGACTTTGACCTTAACAGGTTGTAACATTTAAGCAAGTAAGAGTCAATCTTATGTAAAAACTTATACAAAAAAGAAGATTTAAATTGTTTAAGTTTTAAAATAATTACAAAAAATCGTATAAAAATATTTTTTCAAAAATTACAACAAAGCAAAAAAAAAGCAGGGAAAAACAAAGTTATTTTCACATGATTTTGGATCTAAAAATAAAAATTGCTTATATTAATTATAAGCTGCTAAGTTTTCAACATATGAAGTAGCTCAGTGGAAGAGTCTCTGCCTAGCAGTCGGAGGGTCAGGGCTCGAGCCCCCATGGGATCTTAAAAAAAATTTTGTATTTCGTTTAAAAATATATGTTTTTAATAAAACAACAACAAAAAAGTTGTTGCTGTTGTTGTTGTTGCTTTCAAATTGCTTACCCAAGTCATTACTTTTCTGCAATTGGTAAGTACTTGCCTCCAATGACATCCCCATGTTAATGTAATGACTTAAACAGCGAATGAGTAAGTAGTTCGTGTTCAATAGTTTAACTGTTTAACTCATTATTTGGTAATGAAAAGTTTTACTGGGTTTATTGTCTTTAGAGAAATTTTCTATTAAAATATTTTTCTATTGAAAAAAATTCGTTAAAAATATTTATCTATAGAAAAATTTTCGATAAAAAAATATTTTTCTATAGAAAATTTTTGATAAAAATTATTCTATAGAAAATTTTTGATAAAAAAAATTTTCTATAGAATGTGACCGCAGAAGAGGAAGACCGGCTTAAACTTAGAGATAACTTATAAACACATAGTCTGATAACCTTCTTGAATTTCAAAAAACATCTGCTGAAAGTCTGTTGTTAGTAGAAGTCAACATTCTGCATGCAGTAAAATTTTTATAAAAATAATGACTAGAGCTATGACTATGGCTAGAATAGACAAAATTAGCCGTCGTTAATGAGTCATAGATGTAGAAGCTGCCAGAGTGTAGTCAATGGTTCTTGGTATGTTAAGGATGACGCTATGATCATAGCCTTTGTTCGATCACTGTGATAGCTAAGTATCTTTATACTGTAATTATATCTAGAACAAGCAAATTTATAATAGCAGTTAAAGCATCTAATGGAGTGATTCAATATCCACGAAGTACTTGTCATATACAAAACTATTTAACAGTGACTTGAATTTTAAAAATGACTTGCATTTTCAAAATGATTTGCACTTTTACAATGACTTGCACTTTGAGAATGATTTGCACTTTGAGAATGCACTTTCACAATAATTAACACTTTTATAATGACTGGCTTTTTGAGACTGACTTTCGCATTTAGAATGACTTGCACTTTTACAATCATTTGCACTTTAAGAATGAATTGCATTTTTACAATGATTTTCACTTCTAGAATGACTTACACTTTTACAATGATTTGCATTTTAGAAATGTCTTGCACTTTGAGAATGACTTTCACTTTTGGACTGAATTGCACTTTCACAATGATTTGAATTTTGAGAATGACTTGCTTTTTGACTATGACTTGGCTTTGACTATTTACTATTCTTTACCTTTAAATTTCACTTTGATACATGTTGTGTGTTAACACACAAACGCTTTATCGAATTTCAATATCCACAAACACTACTCCCTCTATCCTACTTTCCATAACCTTTTTTCCTATTTCCATCACAATTCATATGTAGGGGTCATCCCCTGAGTATTGGTCCAATACAAAAAAAAAAAAACTTAGGATATGTTTCGTATTTTTAGTAATAACCAAGACATAATTTATGAGAAATTTGTTGTATAAATAAACAAAAATTTAACAAAAAAGTGAATCTGGGGCCAAATCACCGCATACGATATCGATCAGAGTTGTAAGATATTTCAAAAGCATTTGTATAGCATACTTTTGGGATAACCTAAATGTTCCCTGATAGTAAAAGAATTCCATTTAAACTTAATGTTTTGATAAGCAAACGAATATGTTTAGGTATGATATTTAATTTTGAAAATCCTTAAGGTATGTTACATAATAGGGTGGACAACTTTCATTAAAATTCGATACGCCGGGGTTAAAAATCGATGATATACAACCTAAGATGCTCAGAAAAATAATTTTGTCTTCCTAGATCAATGTCCTGTGGTGGCGCACAGGACATTTATTTCTAGGGCCCATTTGTAAAGAGTGTTCTAAAAAAAATAGGCATTTACTATTTTAGACAAAATTTATCCATAGTGCAAGAAATAATTTATTTTTTGATCAAGTTAGTTTCTATAGATATGTCAGATACTATTATTTTAGAAATTATTAATTTTCAATAGTTATTTCAATCAAAATGGACTGCGAAAAAAAAGTTCGTGAAAATATAATTAAATCTTTTCAAAAAAATCCGCCATGGACTTTTAAAAAAATAGCTAAAAATTTGAAAGTTGACCATCGAACGGTTTCTAATGCCGGTATAAGGAAAACCTGAGCATTGAAAGAAACCCTGATTCAGGGAGGAAAAAAGGTCCTACAGATTTGGTAAGGCAAAAGAAGTCTAGCGACTCTTTCGAAGAGCGCCTAACACTTCTTTAAGAAAAGCAGCTCGTACGGTGAAATGTTCTACGAATTTTGCACATAGAGTCAAAGCTTATGCTGGACTGAAGACATACAAAGTCCAAAATGTTCCAGATCGCAATGCTATAAAGAACTTAGAAGAAAAAAACAAGCGAAAATTTGAAGTCTGATTTTACAAAAAACTACACCTGTTGTGTGATGGATGATGAAACATACGTACTGGCAGACTTTTCTCAACTTCCTGGTTAAGATTTTTATGTTGCTGATAAACGGGGCAATGTTCGGCAAGAGTTTCGCACAAAAAAACAAACAAAATTCCCTAAGCAGTTTCTCGTGTGGCAAGCTATTTGCAGTTGTGGCAAAAGAAGTAAAGCATTTGTGGCATCTGGCACAATAAACACAGAAATTTATATAAAGGAGTGCCTACAAAAACGGTTGTTACCCTTTTTAAGAGAGCACAGAGTGACTACATTTTTTTGGCCCGATTTGGCATCATGCCATTATGGAAAAAAGGCACTTGAGTGGTACTCAAAGAATAATGTCATTTTTGTACCACGAGAGGCAAATCCACCTAACAGTCCAGAACTTCGGCCTGTGGAAAGGTATTGGGCTCTGGTAAAAAAGGAGAAGAACACAGGAAAGATTTCCAAGAACATGTCCGATTTTAAGCGCAGGTGGAACACATGCTCCAAAAAGGTATCAGAAGCAACTGTAAAAGCTTTAATAGGATGGTTTCCGAAAAAAGTCGATAATTTTGCAAAACCCGAGTAGTAAGTAAACATTTTAATGCTAAATGATTTTGTATAATATGTCATTTTATTTGCGTATTTTGTAGAGTTTTTATATTAAAAGATTTGATTTTTATTTAAGAAAATCCAACTACAAGTTTTATTTAGAGCACTCTTTTTTTATGAGGAAAATGGGAGTTTTTTCGGTTTTTGTAAATTTCAACCAATGAAGATATGTTTTTGGCGAATGCAATAATTAGATGTAAAAGACAACTAAATCAGATTTCATTAGAGTCATAAAAACTAAAAATACATGCAGTAGTAATGTTCGGGTCACATTTTGACCCGTTTTGTCGGTCATTCTTATTTTGTTTGTTTTGTTGTCATGTAAAACACACAACATTCCAATTGGATCAACGGGTGATTCTCTCAGAATTTGAGCTGCATCAGATTCCATTTTTAGACTAATTGAAAGGGACCCCAGCAAAACTTTGGTAATGGCAAGTACTCTGATAACTGGTTACCTTGTAACGACTACAACATACAATCCGAATAAATAATAAGTTATTACAGAAGTACTTATTTGTAATTAAGATGGTAATTTAAACTGAATGGCCCCGGTTCAAATCCCACCAAGGGCAACAATTTTTTATTTTTTTTTTGTTATTAAAAGAGTCTTTTTAAATGATTTTTGAATTTTAAGAACTTAAATATTATCTTCTGTAAAAAAAAATTTGTAAAACTAACTCACGTTAATGAAAAAATACCATCATGAGTCAATTTTGATTATGTAGGGGATGTTGAATACCAAACACGATTCTAATTGGTCTTAACTTGGTAAGCCCAACTTATCTGGATCATCCTTCATCTCAACTGTGGACACACACCTCCTCATGGTATCACCCGGGGAGGTAGTTTAACACCCATTAATATTGTGAGTTAACATGTTCCGAGAGTTGTCCCATAAGATCGATAAAAATGGGTTAGGATTACGGGCTAGTAACCCTCTCTTGAAAAAAAAAAATACAATAAAGAGGATAAAATTAGAATTGAAATGTCCCACTACCTAATATTAGACGAGGATGTCCGAAACTTCGATAGAAAGACCAAGTAGAGGAACATTTTTCAAAGATTGGCCTACAAAATTGGAGAATATTCGCACAAGATCGAAATCCATGGAATTCTAAAATATGCTCGGACTTTGACCTTAACAGGTTGTAACATTGAGTTAGTAAGTAAGAGTCAATCTTATGTAAAAACTTATACAAAAAAGAAGATTTAAATTGTTTAAGTTTTAAAATAATTTTAAAAAAGTTTTAAAATAATTACAAAAAATCGTATAAAGATATTTTTCCAAAAATTACAACAAAGCAAAAAAAAGCACGGAAAACAAAGTTATTTTCGCATGATTTTGGATATAAAAATAAAAATTGTTTATATTAATTATGAGCTGCTAAGTTTTCAACATATGAAGTAGCTCAGTGGAAGAGTCTCTGCCTAGCAGTCGGAGGGTCTGGGTTCGAGCCCCCATGGGATCATAAAAAAAATTTTGTATTTCGTTTAAAAATATATGTTTTTAATAAAACAACAACAAAAAAAGTTGTTGCTGTTGTTGCTTTCCAATTGCTTACCCAAGTCATTACTTTTCTGCAATTGGTAAGTACTTGCCTCCAATGACATCCCCATGTTAATGTAATGACTTAAACAGCGAATGAGTAAGTAGTTCGTGTTCAATAGTTTAACTGTTTAACTCATTATTTGGTAATGAAAAGTTTTACTGGGGACGTTTTAACTCCGACTCCGAACGGCAAATGCATTAGTTAAATAAGTTTTATATAGCCAAATACTCAATAACCAGTGGCTAGCTGAGTTATGAGGTAAACCGTTTTTTTGAAAATTTTAATTTTGTTCAAATGGGTCTGGCCAGGGATCGAACTTGGGACCTCTGGTATGCTAGGCGGATGACTAAACTGCTATACCACGGCATTTTACAAAAAACAAATGCAAAAAACATACAATATAGCCATATTTCATTATATATCTATTATTCATATTACAAAAATGATAGAGGGTCATAAAATGACTCCAACATGATATGTGTATACACTTGCAATAAAAAATTGTCGAAGCCTAAAATGGTGATAAAACTAATTGAATTCAATATATTTCAACAATTGGTGCACTGAGTAGTAAGAACTTTCAAATATATTCCACCAGTTGGAAATACGGTAATGTTAAATACGATTTGGGTCATCAAAAGCTTCTAACATCATAGCAGGGTTAAAGTTATTGCAAATTGCCACATAAAATTTGTGTCCTTTTCAACACGCCTAAGGATATGCAGCAAAAAAATTAACTTAAGAGTAAAGTTACAAAGTAAGACATTCTTTATCACCTTAAGACTAAATAATAATACTAAATAGTTGAAATTTATTAATATAAAATTAAATTTTCATAGCTGTTTTTTATACTGGAAAATGGTACTTTTTTTAAGGGCCGTTTCAAAACTCACTTTTTAAGTTTCAGAAAATTTTGTTGAAAAAATATTCAAAATTTCAAAGTTTTTGATAGACATGTTAAATAAACAGATGTGGTAATGAAATTCAAAAAAGTGCAGTTCGATATCTCATATGGTTTCGCCGTACCTCCGACTTGAAATCGTAAAATTTCGCGAAAAAGTAAATTTTTGCACATTATTTAAATAGATTCAGTATCTGGAATAAACTTTTAACAGAGATCTTTTCGGTCATACATGATATCAAAAACTTTACATGAAGTGTCCACAAACACAATTCTCTCCATCCATCACAATAAAATGCATAAGTGGTAGTCATTTTATGCTGGTCCAATTATAAAAATTATGGATTATTCAATTTAGAAACAAACCCCACCGAAAGGGTTAAATCAACTCAGGAAGTCTATTGCTCTACTTCAAGGTTAGGGGTATAATTTATGTAATATATTACTCCTATGTATGTGTATTAATAACTTACCTTTTCCAATTATTTATTAAAAGTAAAACACAATAACCTTTTGCTTTTGGGTTTTTGTAAAGATTTAAAGAAAACAAATGTAATTTATTTGATTTAAGGATCTTTGTAGAATTTTAAAGGGATTTCTATTTTGTTTGGTTTTTTGCTTATTTCCTTGTTTTTTGTTTTTGTATATTCTCATTTGATATTTAATATAGAAAAAGTAAAATTATTCAAAATAATTAACAGAAAAAACAACCGAGTTTAAGAATTGATTAAGTACAATTTGCCTTTTAATTACTATTTATTAAGGTTTTAAGTATATTTTTGGAGTTTTATTTTAGATATTATTAAGTATATTGATTGTTTTTCAATTGATTTTGAGTTTTATTCGTTTTTCCGGAGTAAGAAAAATCATAAAATGAGTTTTTTTTTTAATAAAACAAAAAGGACTGCTTAAATATCACAGTTTTATGCTAATACAGCGAGTCCTTTTTTTAAGGAATTGAAATGTTCTTCAACTTAAAATGTATAAATATTTGAGTATAAATTGTTTCTTCTTATTCGAAAAATTTTAGATAAGTGTTTCTTTGTTTTTTTTTTTATTTTGGTAAATTGCTTTTAAAGTTGTGTTTGTTTTTTTTTGTTTGTTTCATTTCTTTACAATTAAGGATATTTACGAATATAATTTTGTTTTTTTTTTTGTTTTTTTTTAATATGAAATACAAATATTATCTAAAAAAAAACATCTAATTAAAGATTTTTTCTTATAATAATCTTAAATTGTTTTCCAATTTTATTTCCATTTTTTCCGTTTTAGTTTGTAGAGTTTGGAAAAAAATCTTAAAATTTTTTCTTTTCATAATTTTTTGGAAAAAATCATAAAATATTGTTAAAAAATGTTTTACGAAAAAAAGTTTCGTGTTTTTTTTTTTGTTTAAGCGTAATTCGAATCATTTTAATTATAAGACTTTTGAGGGGGATTTTTGTTTAAGTTTTTGTTTTTTTTTTTAATATTTTAATTAAATTTTCTAAATTAGAAAATTGTTTTTAATTTTTCTTTTTATTTTGCAAGGGAACATCATGTATTTAACTGGGCTCTTTTTGTTTAACAAGATAAATACACAAGATTCTCTTTAATTCTTTGGCTTTTTGTTAATTTTTACTTTTTTTAATGTGTGAAATATTATTTTTATAATTAAGTGTTTAATGAAATTATATTGAAAATATATTTTTAATTTGTATTTATTTAGTATAAGTTATTTGTTTTCAATTTAATTTTTAGTTAATATTCATTAGTAACACAAATGTTTTAAAATTTTTAGGAAATGTCACACATTTAAAATTAGATGTTGGCTGTGTTTCCGTTATAGGAATGTATACAGCGGTTTTTATCCCAAAAACCTTGCAAGCCCATGTAAACTCGATATAAAGTATGGGAGGTCGTTTTTGAGAATGCGTAACACCACCCAACAAAAGAAGACCCAAATATGAACTGCTCCAGTACTTATCAATGACAGTAGGGTATCCAAGTCTTTTGATCTATTCAAGCACAGTCGAAGTGTGAGTTATATCACCACTTCTTTGGAATGTGCGTTAAAGAAATCAGGTAATCTTAGGTTACAAAAAACTCATTCCCGAAATTCGGATTATCTTAAGCAAAACACGCCTATCTTTTAGGTTGATAGGCTATATATGTGACTTATAGGCCAGTAGATCGAACAGCACACAACAAAGATAATTGGTTTGTACATAATTTATATAAGAAAATTCATATAGAAATTCCATAAGCTCTACACCATCTATAGTATCACCCTCCCATTAACTTTTTTCCAGATAAACCAACTACTGATTGCTTGTTCTAAACAAAAAAATAGTTATATCATTTTTTTCTATTACAAATTTCAGTAGTTTAAATAATACTCCAGTAAACGAAAGAATCAATTTACGCTTTGCGTTATTTGTTGGAAACTTATTTCCAAAATATTGACAATTTTTAATAAATTGCAAATCTTTCGGCTGAAGCTCTTTTTTATCTGACACCTTTGGAGTATTTTTTATAGGGTACCGTTGAAATGAAATTTTATGTTGATAAACCAAAGGCAATTGACCATTTGGAGGTAATATTCATCATGTAATTACCGAAATACAAACACTTAAACACATCAGCGAAAAGATGTAATAATTATATTTCTAAACGGAACAATTGAGCATGCGCAGAGTCATTAGACCAGTAGTGCGATTCACTAACTTTTAAAACTTTCAAAAGGTTCTACCATTAACAACACATTTTGATGTTTGCACTAACCACTATGTGATTCACTAACTTAGTTTAAGCCACGGTAAAGTTATGTGGCAACTTTGTCAAAATAAGAGAAAAACACAAAGAAGAATAGAAAAAAAACAAGCCAAAAACTATTTTTGTTGTAAATTTTAAGAACAACTTGAGTAAAATATTAAAAATAATTATTATTTTAAATACATTTTTATTTATTTTGATGATATATGAATACTACTGAATGAATACATACTACTATCAAAAGAAGCCGGTCGTCTGCTGAGCAGCCAAGTCATATAGTTGAATTATATTTGTTGTTATATTCTTATATTATATTTTCTTTAATTAAAATTTTCGATTTATATAAAGAAACAATTTTTTAATACACTTTTCTAAATCACTTTCCTTAACCACTTTTCTTTAACATTAAACAGCATCAAAAATGTTGGCGTTAATAAACAACAATTTATTTGTTTATTAATAACAGCTGATTGAAACAGCTGACTTTAAACGTCAACAGAAATCATTAAAGTGTTAGTGAATAGCAGTGTGGTTAATTTAGTTGTTTAATAATTTTGAAGAAACAATTGTGGTTAAAAAAGCGTAGTGAATCGCACTACAGAAATGTCTAATGCGGTAGGTGCAAAGAGAACAGAAAAAAAATCGCAGGAAGAGTTATCGTTTTTTATAATTATCACTTAAATTGGTATTTTTTTTATGTGTTTTCTCATATTAAAATACTTTGTGCTATCAAAAATTGTTATAAAGAAAATTTTTTATCAGAAATTGTTTTATAGAAATTTTTTATCAAAAATTTTTCTATAGCAAAATTTTTTTTTATTAAAAATTTTTCCATAGAAATATTTTTTTATCAAAATTTTTTCAATTTTTTATCAAAAATTTTTCAATTTTTTTATCAAAAATTTTTCAATTTTTTTATCAAAAATTTTTCAATTTTTTCATAAAAAATTTTCTATAGAAAATTTTGTTATCAAACATTTTTTTATCAAAAATTTTTCTATAAAAAATTTTCTAAAGAAAATTTTTTTATCAAAAATTTTTGTACAGAAAAATTTTTTTATTAAAAATGTTTCTATAGAAATTTTTTTTATCGAAAATTTTTGAATAGAAAATTTTTTATCAAAAATTTTTCTTAAGAAAATTTTTTATCAAAAATTTTTCTATAGAAAATTTTTTTACCAAAAATGTTTTTATAGAAAATTTGTTTATCAAAAATTTTTCTATAGAAAACTTTTTTATCAAAAATTTTTTTAAAGGAAACTTTTTTATAAAAAATTTTTCCATAGAAAACTTTTTATCAAAAAATTAAAAATGTTTCTATAGAAATTTTTTTTATCGAAAATTTTTGAATAGAAAATTTTTTATCAAAAATTTTTCTTAAGAAAATTTTTTATCAAAAATTTTTCTATAGAAAATTTTTTTACCAAAAATGTTTTTATAGAAAATTTGTTTATCAAAAATTTTTCTATAGAAAACTTTTTTATCAAAAATTTTTTTATAGGAAACTATTTTATAAAAAATTTTTCTATAGAAAACTTTTTATCAAAAAATTTTCTATAGAAAACTTTTTTATCAAAAATTTTTCTGTAGAAAACTTTTTTATCAAACATTTTTTTATAGAAAACTTTTTTATGAAAAATTTTTCTACAGAAAATTTTTTTATCAAAAATTTTTCTATAGAAAATTTTTTTTTCAAAAACTTTTCTATGGAAAATTTTTTATCAAAAATTTGAAAAAAATATTCTATAGAAAATTTCTTTAGCAAAAATAGATAAGCTTTTTTTATCAAAAAGTTCTCTATAGAACATTTTTTAATCAAAAATTTTTCTATGGAAAATTTTTTATCAAAAAAAATTTTTATAGGAAATTTTGCTATAGAAAATTGTTCTATAGAAAATTAAAAATTTTTATAAAATTCTTTTTTTTATAAAAATTTTTCAATAGATTTTTTTTTCAAAAATTTTTCTATAAAAAATTTTTTATCAAAAATTTTTCTATAGAAAATTTTATTACCAAAAATTTTTCAATGGAAAATGTTTTTATCAAAAATTTTACTATAGAATTTTTTTTTATTAAAAATTTTTCTATAGAATTTTTTTTCAAAAATCTTTCTATAGGATTTTTTTTCAAGAATTTTTCTATAGAAAATTTTGCTATCAAAAATTTTTAGAAAGTATTTTTTCAAAAATTTTTCTATATAAAATTCTTTTACCAAAAATGTTTTTATAGAAAATTTTTTTAGAAGATATATTTTGAAAAATTTTTCGATAGAAAACATTTTTTTTTTTTTTTTTTCAAAAATAGAAAAAGGTAGAAAATTTTTTTCAAAAATTTTTCTATAGAAAACTGTTTTTATCAAAAATTTTTCAATGGAGAATTTTTTTATCAAAAATTTTTCAATGAATAATTTTGTTTTATCAAAAATTTTACTATAGATTTTATTTGATTAGAAATTTTTCTATAGATTTTTTTTCTGAAATCTTTCTATAGGATTTTTTTCAAGAATTTTTCTATTTTATCAAAAATTTTTGCATAGAAATTTTTTTTTTTAATTTTTCTATAGAAATTTATTTATCAAAAATTTTTCTATAGAAATTTTTTTTTCAAAAATTTTTCTTCATAAATTTTTTTTATCAAAAAATTTTCCATAGAAAAATTTTTTTATAAAAAATTTTTTGTCCAACATTTTTCTATAGAAACATTTTTTTATCAAGAATTTTTCTATGGTAAATTATTTTATCAAAAATTTTTATATAAATATTCTGAAAATTGTTTGTGTTTTGTTCAGTCGATAATCTACGCTTTTACTTATGGTTTATGAACATAATTCTTAAAGGTTTTGTTTGTAAAATAAGTAATAATGCGAGGTTTTCGATCTGTCTAAATTGGCGATACTCTTTAATATTGTAAAGTTGAGTATGTACCACAATTTGGGCACATAAAGGGCAGTTATGAAGTAGTTATAGACAATTTTTAGCCGAATATCTAAGGAAAATATTTCAATTCTTCAGAAGTCATAGCACTTTTTAAACGATTTAAGCTAAATGTGCAAATATATGCAGACAATTAATATATTATTAAAAAGATAAGAACTAAGGGTTATAGGATTAATAAAATGAGGTCAGTATTTTCGACACATCAATATCCCTATAAAATGTTATGAAATATTTTTGTAAAAAAAAGATAAATTTGCCCTAAAAAATTTGATATTCAAAACATTTGTGTTACAATAAATTGAATTTATAAGCTTGGTTTAATTTTTATATTTTTACTTAAATTCCATGTTTTTGTTTATTTGTTTTGTTTTAATAAACTGGGAAAAAATACTAAAAAATTGTTAATTTTTTTCATAATCGTTATACAGATGCTTTTTTTATATTATAATATTCACAATTTTTTATACTTAAATATTTTTTAAACATAGAACCAGTCATTTTTTTTATAATTCCTTCATAATTTATAAACCATTTTATTATACGCAACTTAAAATTAGTTTTTGTTTTTAAATTTAAATTAGTTTAAATTTAAATTAGTTGTAAGTCATATTTAATTAATTAAATTTAAAGTTAAAGTTAATATTTTGAATTAATTATAATTATAAGAATATTTTTTTGTTATTTGTAGGTTTTAAAGAAAAAATTTCTTTTGTAATTTTACTTTTCAGTTGAATTTTTAAGATTTTAATTTCTTTAAATTTGTTAAAGTTTAAATTTGTTGTTAATTTTTTGGGTTTAACATTCAGGTCACAAATTCCGTTCGGAACTGAAACCATTTCGTGGTTGAATTCGGTTCAAAATGGTTTTAGGTTCTAAAGATTCCGAAAAATTTTAAGTTCATTTTAAATTCGATTTTTTGAATTGAAATCACTAAATCTTTGTTAGTTTTAATAAATAACACATACAAATTCAATTCCTTTTTAAAAATAGAAAGTAATTTCCTTCCGAAATAAATGTTCGTTTCACTTTTTCCACAGCAGCAAAATACGGAATTCTATCCCCTTCCAAACGGAATTAAGTTCTATGACATGACTGTCAATTCTTCCAATTTATTTTAAGATTTTTGAATTAATTTATTATTTTACTTTTAAAAATTTTCTTTAAGTTTTTTTCTTTATTTAAATTAAATTCGTGTTTTAAATAAAAAAATGTACATTTATAACTTTTACGTTTTTTTCTTTATCCTTTGGGGTTTTTATAAAATAAGTCTTCAACTTAATAATTAATTGTTTGTTTTGTGGGTTTTTTTTTAATACTTTTTTTTTTTGTAAATTTTCTTAAATTTTAAATTATTTTAAGGGAATTATTAAAAATATTTTAACATTTAATTTTTATTGTGTTTTTCTTTTTTTGTTGTTAATATTAACTTATTTTTTTAATAAATAAAAATATTAAATTGTGGATTTCGTTTTTGTAATATTCGTTAATATTTTTCAATACTTTTTTGTTTTAAAAATGAAAAATTGTGATTGTGTTTTTTCTATTGTTTTAGGTTTGAAAAGGAGTTGCACTTAAGTTTAAATTGGAAACAGAGAATAACCCGTAATAGATCAAAAACTATAAAGTAAGTACGGGTAATGTGAAAGATAAACAATTGTTATCTTTTTCCTATCTGCGTGAGCAATATGAGTAAAAATAAAAAAGAGAAATGCCCTCGGTCTGGCTTTTGCCGATTGCAGATTTAGAGCAGCCTTACTCAGCCTTTGCACTCAGGAGCCGAGTACTAATCGGCTTTTTAACATATATTCACATCAGTGTTGCCACCAACCAAATGTTAAATTACACATGGGTTGTGCCAAAATTACACATGAAATTAGGAATTACACATGATTTTTTTGGCAAAATAACATGTTTTGAAATTAATTTTATTTAATTATTATTATTTTTTTTTTGTTAAAAATGAAAAAAAAAAAAAAAAATGATTTGTAGTTTTTTAAATTCTTCGTTTTTTTTTATTTCATAAGAAAACAATAAATGTATACTATTTCAAATCGTTACTTAGCGCTTAAAAATAAACAAAATGAAATACATAACGACTATATTGAAAATCTTCCAGTTCTTGTTTAACATTTTTTGTGTAGGTTCAAAAATTGGTCCACCATTAATAAATTTTTGCAAAGTAGGAAACAATCTATCTCCAAGGAATTCTTTAAATCAAAAACTTTTATCCAATAATCTTCTGACTCCAAAGTTTCAAAATCGAAAAGTACATGTCAAGAGTTTGCAAATCGACATTGAAGAATTGTTAAACATATATTTAACCTTCACCGAGAAAAGGGATATACTGTATTAAAAACTAAAAATAAATAAAATTTTAATGTTTTTCTCATTTTTATCGATTTTCCCAAGTTCGTTTTGTACGTTTTTATGGCAAATAAATTTTTATTACAAATCTAACTTATTTGATCTTATTCTAAACCCTTTTAGGTATCAGAATCCACCGGAAACTCTAAACCCTTTTTTGACACACTAGGTTATTTTTCTCGGAAAAGGTCACATATAATGATTGAAGTTGAAAAGTTTAGGCAATTTCGAGATCAACAATATCCGCAATTGAATAAATATCGTCACTTAAATAAAATATTGTTTTAATTTGACTAATATAAAATTCTCGAAAATCATGAAGTATAATTTTTTTTCCCGAATTAGAGATTGTGGTCTAAGATTCATGAGCAGCAATACCAATATATCATATTCTTTAATAAACATATATATTTTAATCTGAATTGGTTGATTTCCCAAAAGCACTGGGATTTTAAAACATACATTTTTATGTTGTTAGAATAAAAAGTTTGCATTATATGCATTATTTCGATTTCGAATGGGACGCACATAAATTTATTTTTTAAAATGAGAGTTTTGAAAACTGTTAGTACTCAAAAATGACAAAAATTGAAATTACACATGAATTACACATGCAGCCAATTACACATCGGCTACACATGATATGTGTAATTACACCTGAAGTGGCAACACTGATATTCACAGACATAACACGAACTGTAATCAAATTCCAATAAGTGAGAAAGGAAAACAATAATATTTTACTTAGTCTCTTTGCTGCTTTCAACGAAGGAGGTTGATGACGCTCAGATTTCTTAAATACTACAACAAACATACATGAAATTATTCAGCCTGCATTGCCAATGCTAAAATTTCTGTATATTCATATTATTGTTTTACTTTTAACGCATTTTTTGTTCGATTTACATTTCATCGGTAACGCTGCATAAGGTTATTTTTACACTAACACATGTAAAACCACAAACACATAAGTATTTTAAGATGTTCTCCCGTTGAGTACCCCTGATTTAGAGCCATGGTAGGCACATATAGAACATAGAAAATATCAATGTATTGGTGATTTTAGAAATAAAGACACTAAGTGTTTTGTTGTTGCAAATTCTAAATAAAGAGACAAGAGTCTCATTCAATGGCTGCTATCATACAAATGAGTATTTTTCGTATTTTAGTTTGTTGTTTCTTTTTGGTTCGTGTTGCGTATGCGAAAATGACGATTGGCTCGGCTCCTAGTGGATAACTTCCCTATCAAGTCTTTAGTGGAAGTCGAAATAAATAGATCGGCTAACCCTTATCGAATGCTTTGAAATACCTATGGTATGGGCGATATTAGTAATGCTAGCTCGGCGTATGAGCCATGTATTTGAAGACAAACGAACGCAGCAAAACAAAAGGCGTGATAAAGTGATTGTATAGCTGCAATGTCCACTAATAAATAAATACACTTGCGCTTGTGCGTGAGGCAGAGAAAAAACTCTGCTTACTTTTACCAGGAAAGGAAAAAATCAAATAACTTTCTGTTGAATAGATTTATGTTCCAATCTGCAACATTTTATTCAAACGAAACCAAAAGGCTGTTGTTCAACATTTAGAGGCTATAATTACAATAGTTCTTAAGATAAATAAATTATAATAAATGCAATTATTCTATGCAAAATATACAGTGGTTCAAACGTATAATCGGACATCGGTATAACACTTAGTTTAAGTGCTTTTATAACAATATCGTTTTTAACAAAAAAATTCTTTTCGATGTATTTCGCTATAAAAATTATTTTATTTGTCTATAAAACCAAAAAAGAGAAAAAACAACAATTTATTTCATAAAAAAACAAAAAATAACAAAAATAATTCATATTTTGAGATCAAACGAATAATCGGACATAATAATAAATACAGACTTTTAAACAACTTAGAAATAAAAAAAATATTTCGTAGCATATCCTTTGGATTCAGTAACATTTCTGAGTCTATTTTACATCGAATTGACCAAATTGGCGCCCACTTCCGACGGAATATTGTTCCACTCATGTAGATACGCTGATTTTAGTTCCATTATATTGTTGTAGTTGATTTTATACACTCTACGACCTAGTTCATCACATAAATGCTCTATAACATTTAAGTCTGAGGATTTTGGGGAAGGACTCAACAGCTTAGGGCAGTGGTGGATCAGCCAGAGCTTCGCAATAGCAAATGTTTGCTTAGGGTCATTGTCTTGGTAGAAAGCAAACTTGTTTAAAATTCCAAGTTTTTCTGCGCTCAGCTTAACATTTTGCTTTAAAATATGTACATAGACAAATTTGTCCATTTTTTCATCTATGAAATGCAAACTTCCAACACCAGCACTTGACATACAGCCCCAAACCATCACAGACCCATGTTTTAGTGCCGCACGAGTATTTGTTGGTTTAAATTCTGTGTTAGGTTTACACCAAACGAAGGTCCTTCCATGTGATCCGTGAAGATTAAATTTACTCTCATCGGTAAAAAGGACCTGTATAAGGTATAAAAATTACTTAATTTTTATAAAATATGCCGTAAATTAATAATTTACCGTATCACATAACTCTTTATTGTGTAAAGTGCGACAGTTATGGGGGAGGGTCTGTAATGGTTTGGGGCTGTATGTCAAGTGCTGGTGTTGGAAATTTGCATTTAATAGATGGAAAAATGGACAAGTTTGTCTATTTAGATATTATAAAGCAAAATGTTAAGCAGAGCGCAGAAAAACTTGGTTTTTAAACAAGTTTGCTTTCTACCAATACAATGACCCTAAGCACACATCTACCGTTGTGAAGCTCTGGCTGATGCACCATTGCCCTAAGCTGTTGAGTCCTCCCCCACAATCCTCAGACTTAAATGTCATAGAGAATTTATGGGATGAACTAGGTCGTAGAGTGTATAAAAACAGCTATAACAATATAAATGAACTAAAATCAGCGTTGTTACATGAGTGGAACAATATTCCGTCGGAAGTGTGAGCCAATTTGGTCAATTCGATGCAAAACAGACTCAGAAATGTTATTGAATCCAAAGGGTGTGCTACGAAATAATAATTTTTTTTTCTAAGTTATTTAAAAGTCTGTATTTATTATTATGTCCGATTATTCGTTTGATCTGAAAATATGAATCATTTTTGATATTTTTTGTTTTTTTATGAAATAAATTGTTGTTTTTTCTCTTTTTTGGTTTTATAGACAAATAAAATAATTTTTATAGCGAAATTCATCAAAAAGAATTTTTTATTGAAAAAGATCTTGTTATAAAAGCACTTAAACTAAGTGTTATACCGATGTCCGATTATACGTTTGAACCACTGTATATTCACATGTTTGACTTCGACTTAAGCAGAATTTGTTTTAAAATCATGCGTTATAGGGACTGTTGGTCATCTCTGTTTTACAACATGACCATTCTCGACCCCACGTTGCGAAAGTGGTCTAGGCACGCTTGAAAGCGCTAAAATGTGAAATCTTATCCCACTATCATTTGTTTCAATCAATGACGGTCTTATGAAGAAGTAAAAATTGGATCGATTCAAAAGATGGTGCCCAAAGATGGCAAAAAGTTGTGGTCTGCGATAGACAATACTTTGAATCATAAATGTGTAACCAGTTAATAACCTGAATTGCGAACAAAAAACTGCGGATGCAAAGTTATACACCTATTGCATACTATCATTAAGATTTTTTTTACCTAACGAAAGGAACTTTAAAATACATATAAGTTGAAGAGCTAAACGATCATTTACAAATTTAACTAGGAAAATTCTTTGTCCAAAATTCTTTGTCCAACGAAATAACGTATGAATGGATGAGAATATGAACTTTTTAGTTAATTTTACTATTGTTAGAAATAAGCTGAATGTCGCAGAGGTTTGGGTTACTGGTTCCGTAGCAAATGTACGTTATGTTTGCCAAGCCGCGTTTTTTGGAAACACGTGGTACGAAATAGTTGTATCTGTACCTGGCAGAAACATAGCCTTTTTGTAACACTTCTTATAAAACAAGTAAGAAAAGCTATAGTAGGTCAAGCCCGACTATATAACACCCTTTATAACTAAGGTCAAATATGTCTCTTAAGTCTTAGAGACATACATGCGTACATATTACTATGTGCTATTTTTTAAAAATTTCGAGATTTATATAATTTCCGGCTTAAGGCCTAATATGGGAGCTAGGGTCAATTGTGGACCGATTGTTATCAAATGTTGGTTATTGGTTCATATTTATTAAATATTTATTTGTGCAAAATTTAATTAATCAAGTGCATTTATCTTTAGAGTTATTAACGTTTTTGTACTTTTACGTGTATACAAACGTCTTTTGAGAATATGTCTTGTATGGGAGGTATTTTAAAATAAGAGCCGATTTCTATATAAATAGGAACACTGATTTAAGTTACGATAAGCAATATTTGTGCTGATTATTATTAAAATACAACTAAATTTGTGGCTGTAAAGGACCAAAAACTCTATGCCGGGAAGGCATCCCTATAAGAGGTACCCGAAATAGTACTCTGATTTCACCAAAAAAGAATAGGAATTGTCCTTGGACCAAAGTACGAGTCTGTGCTAAATTTCATCAAATTATCTTTAAAGATACGACCTGTAGAATGATAACAAGCTTACATGGATAACCGGCCAGGGAGTGATTCTAAGTCGATTAGTATAGTATATTAAATGGTGGGTATACCAAAAGGTGGGTCTCAGACCAATATTTCTATGCGTTACAAACACCAGCATAAACGCAATATACCCTTTCCACATATGGTGGTAAAGGGTATAAAAAGATCTACCACTCCTATCGCAGTATTTGCTGTTAACTTGCCCAATGGGAAGTTTTGGTAACGCAAGGAGCCCTTTTTTGAGTTAATTGATTTAAAGTGTAGAACGAGTCGGACTAATAACGATAAAGATCGGATGACAGTATGTCAAAGCCCTGACTTTTTCTTAGGGCTTTATATTAAAGAGGCATGACTCTCTTCATACTGACGGGACATAATCCTATAGAAGTGAATCTGAGATCATGTAGTGTGCACTGACTGAATGTCTTCAGTATGCAGGCGAAAACAGGATCTTATCGTATTAGAGAATGGCTATGCTTGCATAAGCTCTTTAGGTCTTTCTAAATGTGGCTTCTCTTGATTTAAAAATACATCTTGTTCTATCACTTCCAAAATAAAGAACGGGCCACCACTTCTGCCTTTTGATTAGTTTTTCGCTGCTGTCTTGACCAAAAGTGAGTTTATTGAAGTCAAGGAGGTCTTACATGAGCAACCTGATTTAATGTGGTCTTATAGGAATATATTTTTGTGACAAAGCCCTATGGGATTTATACGGATGGGAAATGACTCTTTCTTATAAAGAACTGTCTGAGATTTCTGATTATGGGTGTGTGTGGATAACGCATACACAAAGTCTTGTCATATCAGCTGATAGAAAGTTTATGTTTTAACACTCAAAAGTCGAGGAGCTCTTTAATTAGTAACTAATCACTTTATAGGTATTGAGAAGATTAAATGTCACAGATGAGACATACTTCGCCCAAAGGATTTTGGTAACATAGAGGACTATCTAAGACTTCTGAATGTCAGTATAGAAATAGACATAAGCGCATAAAGCAGACATTAGGTACTAACACACTATGGAACTTACACATACTAAGGCGGGTTAAAATTAAAAAAAGATTTTACCGAACGTTCGGATGTTTGGAAGTTTGTGTGAATTCACGCGTGAAGTTTTCAATAAGAATCGTTTGTGGTGCCGAAGACATTATATCATATCTTATTATAAAAAAATACTTCCTCCGGTCTTACTATAGGGCTTGGGAGAAACATGGTGGTAGTGTAGTGTTACTATAGTCTTAGATCAGTAGTAGGTTTTTCTAGATGCATCACATTCCTCAGTGTATAGAGCATCGTGCGATTAGGCCATATTGGCTGGTACTTACGACAGTCTTAGATGCCAAAGAATTTTTTTTAGAACTATTTAAAATTTTAATATTATAATTATTTCCGAATGTGGTAATATTGTAAACCTCTAATTCATAAACACAAAATTGTGTTACGGTTAACTTATAAATCAAATTTTCATACGAAATTCTGACGAAAAGTCGTTGAAAATTTTGTAATTCCTTTATGAATAAGGGAGTCATTGTTTACTTTTGGTTAAATTACTCAGTGGACTATGTCTTAACTCAAGTTTTGCTTAAAGTTTGTAAATTGATTCTCAAGATTTTTAAAATGGATCTTACTAGAATCTCTCAGATATGTAATTAAGGAATAAACTCAGAAGCTCTGACATCATATCATTTAAAGGTATTTTACAAGATCGAATGTAATTACATTAGATGGTCTCCGTAAGACGAGATTTAAAGCATGATTGATACCTAATCGTTTTTGAAAACTTAAGTTGAATGATAGATCGGTATAGTGATCGATAATACGATTAAAAAGTTGAGAGTCATAAGATATTGAAACTACTGAAAAAATGGTAGGTGATGTAGGAGATGTTGGATACCTAGCAACTGTTGTGATTTTTCAAGACCAGACTTATCTTGGTCTATCCCTTATCTCAACTGTGGACACTGACCTTCTCGTGGTATCACCTGGTTAGCTTCCTTAATATCCGTCAAAGAAGTGAGCTTACAAAGGCCGCGAATTCTCATATGAAAACTATAAAAATATAGGTTAGGACATCGGGCTAGTAATCCACTCCTGAAAAAACCAAAAATTAGAATAATAAAAACGGACACCTTAGTGTAAAAAGGGAAGTTCGAAACTTCGATGGATAGATCAAGTAGAAGAAAATCTTTCAAGGCTTAGCCTACAAAATGAAAGAATAGTGCAGAATATCGAAGCATATGGAAATATGCTAAAATATTTTAGCACGATCATATATATATATATATATATATATATATATATATATATATATATATATATATATATATATATATATATATATATATATATATGTGTATATATATATATATATAGTCCTTTAATTCCTTGTGGAACATAGGGCCTCAATATATTTTCTAATTCCCACTTCAACATCAAATGCAACTCCTTCTTCCCGACTTCACTTTCTTACACTCCATGGAACATATTTTTTCATAGCCAGCTTCTTTCTCTATTAAGTCTTGTTAATGCTTAATTTTAACTATATCCTGCCATATTTTATCTTAAAGATATCTAAGTTTATTTTATGACTATTTATCTAATTAAATATGTAGATTTTGTAGCTTAGCTATTTTAAGAAATAAATTTTGTTTTTGACAAAAATTGTTTTTTTTTTTTTTTTTGTTAATATGATTGTTTTAAGCATTTACTCTACTATTCGCACTTTTAGCTTAATTTTCATTCATATCCTTGATGGCCTGTAAAATGCGCTTAACATGACCGACTTTGGTGACACCCAAATCCTTGAGATCGCGACGTCCTAGAGTTAACAACTCTTTGCCACGTATATCGTTGCGTAAGAAACTGTCCACATACTCCGAGAGCTGCATGGTCTCCAGCCAGGTAATGACTTCATTGACACTCCAATTGCTAACAGCCTCGCGGGTATTGGTGAGAGGAGGTTTGAATTGTTGCTGGCCGGCAGTGGAGCCGGAGCGTAGACGAGTCCAAAAGGCTCGTGATTTACGGCGGCCATCACCCTTTTGTTTGGAAGGAAAAAAATATATAAAAATGATTTTGGTTTTTCTAAAAGATTTACTTACCTCTTCATTGGGAGCCAAGACATTGAAATAGGCTCTCAATTTTCCATCTACACATTTTTGCACCGAACACTTTTTCAATTCCATTTCCATATTGGCCAAAGCAGCACTTAATTTACTTTCCAAGTCTTCTCTCAAAATCAAGCTATGACCACGATCTCTTAGCAAGGTACAGGCATCATCATAGAGTTGACGTGATGAATCTATAACCTCTACCAATTTTGTTCTTAGCGAAGGCCCCTCCAACAACTTACCCTGAGGATGTATGCTCTCTAAAGCATCTTGAGCCCGACAGGCCACAGCATAGAGATCATGACGCAAGGTGGGATGTGATATTATCAAGAATTTAACCCATTTTACCAGAGAACTGACAGCCTCAATGAAATTAAGTAAAACGTAGCATTCTCTTTCCGAAATAACCTCATCCGTGGAGTTGGCATGTTCGGAAGCTGTGGAGGAATGATCTCGTTGTATTGATATGCTATGTTGACGTTGTTTCTCTTGCCAAGTTTTGAGGGAAGCCTCCAAAGAGCGATTGCGACATAACATTTGGACACGATTTTTGTGTAGAATGCGTATCATGCCGGGTGGCTGTAACCAGGCTTCACCATCCACCTGAATGGGTATCTCCTCGTCGCCCAGGATATTGATTTGTACGCTTTGACATTGAGCAATGCGATGGTGTTGCAGATTAATAAGACGCGAGGCAGCCATTTGTACCGAACCAAAGACAGCCACAACTTCCAAGATGCGATCATCAAAACTGGGAGCCAGGAAAATGTCATCCTTCTTGGAGGTACCCCAGAAATTAGTGCCACCCATGAAACTAATTTAAAAGAAATCAAAGAATTACACTGTGTTACAAATTGGCAAGTTTTGTTAAAACTTGGAAAGCGACCTAGTAGGGGCTATAGCTCTAGGTGAGGACATACAAAAACCATTTTCAAAGATTTCGACTTTCTTTTAAAAAAATTTTTAATAAAAATATTTTTCTTTGGAAAATTGTTCGATAAATATTATATTTTATATACAAATTTTTGATACAAATATTTTTATGTCAAAAAATTTTTTCAAAGGAAAATTTTTGTTAAAAAATTTTATATTAAAGATTTTTTATAAAAAAATTTTCTATAGAAAAATTCTTGATAAAAAAATTTTCTATAGAAAAATTTTTATAGAAAAATTTGTGTTAAAAAAATTTTCTATAGAAAATTTTTTGATAAAAAAATGTCTATAGAAAAATTTTTGATAAAAAAATTTCTATAGAAAAATTTTTGATAAAAAAAAAATTTATAGAAACATTTTTGATAAAAAAAAATTTCTATAGAAAAATTTTTGATAAAAAAACTTCTTTTTTTGATAAAAAAATTTTCTATAAAAAAATTTTCGGTAGAATAATTTTTGTTAAAAATATTTTCTGAAGAAAAAGTTTTGATTAAAAATTTTCTGTAGAAACATTTTTGATAAAAAAATGTTCTATTTTTATGTTAAAAAACTTTTCTATAGAAAATTTTTTGATAAAAAAATTTTCTATAGAAAAATTTTTGATAAAAAAATTTTCTATAGAAAAATTTTTGATAAAAAAAAAATTGTATAGAAAAATTTTTGGTAAAAAAAATTTTTATAGAAACATTTTTGATAAAAAAAATTTTCTATAGAAAAGTTTTTATTAAAAAAATTTTCTTTAAAAAAAATTTTTGATAAAAAATTTTCGATAGAAAATTTTTTGATAAAAATATTTTCTAAAGAAAAATTTTTGATAAAAAAATTTCTAAAGAAAAAGTTTTGATAAAAATTTTTTTGTAGAAAAATTTTTGATAAAAAAATTTGTAAAGAAAAAGTTTTGATAAAAAATTTTTTGTAGAAAAATTTTTGATAAAAAAAATTTCTATAGAAAAATTTTTGATAAAAAAATTTTCCAAAAAGAATTCGCATTTGATCCCAAATCTGTTACATTTATTTATGAAACATCTTACCCCCCGACGGCTGCAGCAAGAATGTGAGAAGTGAAAGAAGATGAAAACTGAAAATTGTTTTTGTTTTGTTCAGTCGATGATCTACGCTTTTACTTGTGGTTTATGAACATAATTCTGAAAGGTTTTGTTTGTAAAAGAAGTAATAATGCGAAGTTTTCGATCTGTCTAAATTGGCTTTTTATCAATAAATTGGTCTGTTACATTAATAAATAAATGTAATAGATTTGGGATAAAATGTAAAAAGTGATTATTTTTGAATAATATTTACATCCCGACAATTTTGTTATTTTTTTATCAAAAAATTTTCTATAGAAAAATTTTCTATAGAAAAATTTTTGATACAAAAATTTTCTATAGAAAAATTTTTGATAAAAAAATTTTCTATAAAAAATTTTTAGATAAAAAAATTTTCTATAGAAAAATTTTTGATAAAAAAATTTTCTATAGAAAAATTTTTGATAAAAAAATTTTCTATAGACAAATTTTTGATAAAAGAATTTTCTATTGAAAATTTTTTGATACAAAAATTTTCTATAGAAAAATTTTTGATAAAAAAATTTTCTAAGAAAAATTTTTGATAAAAAAATTTTCTATAGAAAAATTTTTGATAAAAAAATTTTCTATAGAAAAATTTTTGATAAAAAAATTTTCTATAGAAAAATTTTCTATAGAAAAATTTTAAATAAAAAATTTTTCTATAGAAAATTTTTTTATAAAAAAATTTTTTATAGAAAAATTTTTGATAAAAAAATTTTCTATAGAAAAATTTTTGATAAAAAAATTTTCTATAGAAAAATTTTTGATTAAATCATTTTCTATAGAAACATTTTTGATAAAAAAATTTTCTATAGAAAAATTTTTGATAAAAAAATTTTCTATAGAAAAATTTTTGATAAAAAAATTTTCTATAGAAAACTTTTTGATAAAAAAATTTTCTATAGAAAACTTTTTGATAAAAAAATTCTCGAAAGAAAAAAGTTTAATAAAAAATTTCTATAGAAAAATTTTTGTTAAAAAAATTTTCTATGGAAAAGTTTTTTGTAAAAAAATTTTCTATAGAAGAGTTTTTGAGAAAAAAATTATCTACAGAAAAATTTTTGATAAAAAATTTTCTATAAAAAATTTTTGATAAAAAAATTTTCTAAATGGAGTAGAAAACTTTTTCTTTTTAAAAGTTAGAACTACACATTGAAAAAATACCTATTTTGATTAAAAGTATAATGATCTGGCAACTCTGGCGACTATTTTTCTGTTCTTTTCTATTTGCGCCGATCCGTGGTTATAGTACTGTAGTACCTGCAGCTCTCACATTTGCAGAACGATTTTAAAATTTAAAAAAGTTTTGGAAAGTCAAGGGATCAAGCTTTTACAGGTTGTAGGCATAGGACCTATATTCATAGAAATTAGGTAAGTTTTTATCAAAAGTTTTCCTTTTTTAAAGCTAGTTCTATATAAAAACAAGTAAGAAAGTGTTATGGTCGGTCAAGACTGACAATATGATACCCTTCACCACTTACGTCAAAGGTCTGTACTTTTTCGTGTATGACGACAAATATTTGTCAAATTTTGCCACGATACAAACATTTTCTCAAGAATTATATATTTAAGCTCTTTCCATCATTTGGATTATATGTGAGCTTGACCCTAGCTCACATGTGTACCGATTATCTCGAAATTTAGCAAATTTATCACGGTTTTTATAGAAATTTTGTATGCAAAAAAAATAAACTTAAAATTATTCAGATTTACGAACATTTTTGGGACTTATGTCCCATTTAGTGGCTTTTGATAGAAGAGTTTGTATGGGAGCGAGTTATGGTCAAATGTGGACTGATTTCAGCGAAATTTGGTACAGTGATTTTGGTTTACATAAACAGTATCTGCTTAAAATTTCATAAAAAACTATTGATATTTGTGGCCAGAATATCAATTCCGGGAAGTGGGACCTATGGAAGGTACCATAAATAATAGTCCGATTTTGACGAGATTCAATAGCCATGGTCCCACTATCAATAAAATTCTCTGTGCCAAATTTCATCATTATCTTTAGAATTGCCGTGGTGTAGCAGGTTAGTCAATCGCCTAGCATACCAGAGGTCCCAAGTTCAATCCCTGTCAGACCCACTTGAAAAAAATTAATTTTCAAAAAAGCGGCAGTTCACCTCATAACTCAGCTAGCCACTGGTTATTGAGTATTAGGCTATGAAAAACTTCTCTAACTAATGCATTTGCCGTTCGGAGCCGGCGTTAAAACGTAGGTCCCTTTCAATGAGTCTAAAAATCGAATCGGATGCAGCTCATTGTCTGAGAGAAGTACCCCTTGTTCCAATTGGAATGTTGTCGGGGAATTATATATATATATATATATATATATATATATATATATATATATATATCTTTAGAATTGCGACCTGTACTTTGATTACATTGTTTTCATGGGGGTCCAGCCAGCCGACCAGACGGACGGACGGACTGACTGACATTGCTAAATCGACTCAGAAAGTGATTCTAAGCCTATTGGTGTAGTAAAAGGTGGGTCTAAGACAAATATTTCTATACATTACATACATCAGCACAAACTTATAATATCAATTACATTCGATTTTACTTTTTATACCCCTGAAGGGTATAAAAGGTAAAATCGAGTATAAACTGGCTAAGCTATGGGTCGGTAAGTTGACGAACCTCGTTAAAATTGGTTTTCTTGCGTATAACTCTTAAATTTGGGCATATTTTTGAATTTCTTTTGCATGATTTGTCATGTACTCAATAAGGCCTACAATCCAAGGTCGTTTCCCGAGTTTTTTTTTTGAGTGTAACAGAATTTTATTAAATAAAATATTCGGTTTGTTTTGTCATTAGTTACCTGGGTATGTTTAGGATGACAATACCCTGCAATGAGGGCAATGGTATCCTCTGACCATCACATTCCAATTGTACTCTCTGCTCCAAATTCTTGCAGGTCTTTTGCAATAACTGTTTAGAACCCAAAACCCCATACCACATATAGTTTCTGGCTCTGGAACGACATTTTTCCGGATGTTCCTCCCTCTTGTTGTGGAAATCCAAAGAGATCTTGGCATCTATGCCAATACCAAAATAGTTATTCATCACACATTTCTCATGATAGCCAGCCAATAAAGTTTCATCGGGATCCATTAAAGGACTAACAGCAGCACACAAGGTATCGGCATTGGCCATTAAACATTTCGATATAAAACCAGAACCGCCTGTAAGATCTAGGAAAGAAAAATTATAAGTAAAATTTCTCAATTGAAATTATAATCTTGAATAAAATACTTGGCCAATTGGGTAATTTGACTATGGGATTAATAATGGGCAATTTGCGATTCTCTTCTGTGGGAGTCTTGTCCTTCTTATCTTTGTCCTCCTTCTCGGGTGTAGAGGCCGCAGCAGCAGCAAAGTGATCGAAACCAAATAAGCTGGAACCCATGAATAAACTTGTTTTCGATCCTTTCAAGTTTTGTAAATTGGGCAAAGCTTCATTGGGCTAAAATGAGCAATTACAATTAAACAATTAATCTTCTCTTAAAAAACAAAATCAAAGTTCCAAGAACTTTGTTGCGAATAATTTTGCTTTGCAACAAACTACTAGAGATATATGAGGGTATGTTTGATAGTATTAGCAAATGATCAAGTATAAAAATAAGGTAAAGGTATATGTTTTAATAGCAATTAAGTTTTTTTTCTTTATTTGGAAACACAATTAACTACAGAGTACATTTGTATTAGTAATTGGATAGAGAAAGAAAGCTACATGGAGTTGTCATCATCAAACCTTAAGATATTAAAAAAAAAAAGTTGCAAGAGTGTTTAAATCAAAGGATAGGTTTTTGTCGGATTTTTGGTTTCGGAAATAAAGGTTAAGCTTTGATATTGTAAGTCTTACCATTGGTATAAGTGGCCTGATTAAAGCTAATGTTGCTAAACGTATATCGGGTTCTGCAACAACAAAAAATCTTAAACCCAAAAATCCATATGCTCGTTCCGACATACACATACCCTTCGATTTTTTCTTCTATAATAAAAGTTTTGGTAGCGCAAAAAGTAATGTTATAGTATAAAAGCGTGTAGTGTGTAGGTGTAAAATTAAAAAGTTTGAGAAAGATGTTAAAAGTTTTATGAAGTTTTGAAAAAAAAAAAAAATGGACTCTAGGTTAAGTTTCAGGTGCAGTTTTTGGTTTAGTTGTCGTTTAGTTATAGGTTGAGTTATAGTTTTTGACCTATACACATTTCTTGGTTTAAATTCAATCACAACCGGAACAAGCGTCAGGTTTATATCTAAGCATAGATCAAGGTTTGGTTCTGCATTTATTTCCTGGTTTGGTGTTATATTTTGTCTTCTAACCAGTTCGTTGTTCTATATTCGTATCGAGTTTATGTTCTATGTTCAATTCGAGATTTAGTTCAAATAAATTGTTTTGTAGATGTAGAGATCGAAATCTCAGATATATTCGAAACATTCGTGCGTATCGCATATTTTAAGAATAATCAATGCTTTTAGAAACGAAAAAGCTTATTTAGAGATCTTGCTTCAATAAACTCTTTGCAACCGAAGAAATTTTGAACATCCCTAAAGTATGCTACAAAATATTTTCAAATGTTTTGTTTTGTGTTCTGTCATAGGTTTATCTCTAGGTTCTGTTCTGGTTTTTATTACCGGATCAGAAAAAGATTTTGATCAGTTTTAGTTTAGATTCAGCTTCCGTTTAATATTTCGTTTGGATCAAATCTAGGTCCAGTTCTAAATTCAGTTTCAGATCTATTCTAAATTCAACTCAAGGTTTTGTTCCTGGTGCAGTTTTTGGTTCAGTTTTAAGTTGAGTTCTCGGTTAGTTATAGGTTTAGTTATAGATTTCGATATTAGTTAATTTTTTCCAGGATCTTCTAGATCCGGGTTTAGCTCTCGATTAAGTTTTCTGTTTAGTTTTACTTCTGTTCTATATCTAGATCTCAGTTCGGGTGTTGGCAAGGTTCAGTTTCAGGTTCGGTTTTGCGTTCATTTCCAGGTTTTCTAATAGGGTTTCTTTCCCGATTAGTTCTACCTTCTATATTTGGATGAAGTTACCTTGTTAGGCTCAGTTCTTGGTATGTCTAGATTAAATAAATTAGACTTAAATCAAGCTAGATCTTCAGTTTAAAATTAGTTAATTAGTTCCATGTTCGGTTTTGTGTTCTGTAATGGTCTATTTCCAGTTCTGTCCTGGCTTATTTCCAGTTCATTTGGCTTAAGGTTCAGATCCGGGTTTATTTCGATGTTCGGTGTATATTCTGTCCTAGGTTTATCTTCTTTATTGCCAGATCTGACTTGGATTTAATTTATTTTTAGGTCACAGGTTCAGATTCAGATTCTGTTCTATATTTTTCAAATCTATTCTTCATTCCCTTATAAGTTCGGTTTTATTTCAGGTTCAGATCCGAGCTTAGTTTAAGTCTTGGTTCCAAGGCGAATTCATTACAGGTGGTGGCAAGAATACAACAAATACAACATGACAAAATGAAACCCCATGTTGTTTTTAAAGGTTTGCTTACATTTTGTCAAATTTTTGTTCGTTAAATTTCCAGGCGAATTCATCAGTTGGGCTCTTGATACCACTTTCATTCTTACACTATGCTTGGTTCTGTGCTAGGTTAATCTTCAGGTTCTGTTTTTGCTTTTAACAAGTTGCCAAATCGCCGCATTCAATATCGATCGAAAACTCAGGGGCCAAATTACCGCATTCGATATAGATCGAAATCTTAGATATTTTCAAAAAATTTGTATAGCATACTTTAAGGATAATCAAAATTGTTTAAAAGATGCACAGTTTACTATATTTTTTTGAATATATTTGCAAAAGATGAACAATAGAAAAAGAGTTTTAATTGAACAATATATATTTTTAAAAACGAATTAAAATGGATACCAAATTTCAATAAACTTTTTGCATCGAAGTAACTTTGAACATCCCTAAAGTATACTTCACAATATTCGCTTAAAGGTCTGAGTTTTCGATCGATATCGAATGCGGTAATTTGGCCCCTGAGCTTATTAAATCTTTAAAATCTAGGTAGGTATATCTTTTATTCTTTAGTTTCGTGTTTGGTTTTAGTTTTCGATACCGTATTCAGTTATGAGTTCGGATATGAATTCAGATCAATTCCAGTCTGCTCTGTTCCAGTTCTGTTTTTAGTTCAGATCTAAGCTTAGTTCATGGTTTGTTTAATTCTAGGTAAAGTCCAAAGTCTAGTTTTAAATTTACTTCTAAATCAACGGTAGTAGCCCGGTGTAAAACGCGGTGTAACACGTATTCATTACTGCTCTTGTTTTTCATTTATTTTCATTGTTTTTATCTATTTAAACGGACTGTGAAGCTTACAAATGTATTAAGTGTGATTTTTCTAATAAACTGTGATATTTATTTAATCATAATCATTCGAGTTTAAGCAATTTTTAACCCAATTATAAATAGTCTTAAATTTCAATTGCTCTTTGTTTTGCATAAATAACATAAAAACACAATGTAAGTTCAGTTTTAGGTTTAGATCAAGGTTTAGATTATGACTCAGATAAGGGTTCAATTCATGATTTAGTTGGAGATTTAACTCTAGGTTTGGTACCAGATTTGGATTCAATTAAAGATTTCCTATGTTCACTTCTATTTTTATCCTCAGATTGGATCCTATGACGAGTTCTCTGTTTGTCTTTATTTATTCGGTTCTATGTTCGGAATAGATTCAGTCCAAAAGCATTAATTTAGTTCTAGGTTTTATATCAAATTTTGGATTCTACAATAGGTTTAGTTTTTGCTTTAATTCGAGGTTCTGTTTTAAATTGGATCAGTAGCAGAGAACTTCACTTGCTGATTAAAAAACCTTCAACAATAATAAAAGCACAAAAAACTTGTCTTTTATTTGTAAAAGATCAAACTTGCCTACACACACTCTTTTGCTGTTCATTTTAAAGCAACCGAACATATTTCCCTTCATTAAAAATGATTTTCTTTAAACTGGGAGTGAATGAATTAATCAAACTTGTTCGAACTTGTATACATGTTGTTCATTTTAAGGCAATCGAACAACTCGCATATTGAATACAGTCTTATTTTTGTCATAGGTCGAATCAAACTTGTCCATTCGTGTAGTTGGCTTTTCCACTAAACATACAAAAATTTGATAAACATTGAAATGCAAAAAGCAAGAAATCATTGTGTTAGAATTTGTTCAAAGGCAAGATCTTTTTTTTATTTTAGTTTACAGTGGTTTTTGATGTCTATTCGTATTGTCTAGATAAAATAGGTAATTTTTGTCGGAAAATGTTAATTCTGTTTGCAATTTGATCTTGCAAGTAATATTTATTATTTCTATCATCAGCTAAAACGCAATCCGCACTATCTAAAAATTTAAAAATTTTACAGGAGAAGCAAAAAATTCTATCAGTCAGCATTGAAAATTTTTTTTGTTGTTTTTATGTAAACAAAAATTATTTTCTTTTGTTTCTATAGAAAAAACGTATCTATTTGACAAATGTATATTCAGTATAGTATATATTTTTTTTTTTTTTTTATAGAAAAACTTACGTTTTCTATAGAAAATCTTTTTTTATAGAAAAACTTACGTGTTCTATAGAAAAACTTACGTGTTCTATAGAAAAACTTACGTGTTCTATAGAAAAACTTACGTTTTCTATAGAAAAACTTACTTTTTCAATAGAAAAACTTACGTTTTCTATAGAAAAACTTACTTTTTCTATAGAAAAACTTACTTTTTCTATAGAAAAACTTACTTTTTCTATAGAAAAACTTACTTTTTCTATAGAAAAACTTACTTTTTCTATAGAAAAACTTACTTTTTCTATAGAAAAACTTACTTTTTCTATAGAAAAACTTACTTTTTCTATAGAAAAACTTACTTTTTCTATAGAAAAACTTACTTTTTCTATAGAAAAACTTACTTTTTCTATAGAAAAACTTACTTTTTCTATAGAAAAACTTACTTTTTCTATAGAAAAACTTACTTTTTCTATAGAAAAACTTACTTTTTCTATAAAAAAAACATGTTTTTATTTTTAAAGTAAAAGTTTGTTTTTTTAACTAAATGTATTTTTTATTTAGAAAACGTATTTTTTTAAATGTGTTTTTACATAGAAAAAAATTTAAGTTTATTTTTCTATAAAGAAATAAACGTATTTCTATAAAGAAATAAACGTATTACTATAAAAACGATTGAATGTTTAGCATAAAAATAATTTTTCTATACATTCAATATCACTGTGTATATATATATTTTTCTGAATAACTCTTATTGCTCTATTCAATTATACAATTAGAATGTTATATCCCTATAACTTATAACTAAAACTATAACTAAAACTTGAGGTGACGTGGAATAATTATACATACACATTTTTCTCTACTACGTCAATTAAAAAGTTACCAAACTAATAAAAAAAATCTTATAAACCACTGTGCATTTTCCAATGCGTATTCCTTCTAATTTTGCCTTTGATAAACAAATTCAAAATGATGAAAAAATTCAAATAAGCTCACTTATCAATGTTGAATTGTACATGTTGTTTGTATTGTTGGCATATTATATTGCTCTATTCATATAGACGTTCGGTTCAAACATGTTGTGTGTGTTAATGAGAATAAGAGCGTTTGGACACGATGAATTTACTGCAAGCCCTTCTCTTGCCTGTGCGAACTTATTCATAAAATGCTTTTGTTAATTACATACAAAATCAGAATTTGATGTGTACAGTAGAATGAATATGATTTTTAATCACGTTGAATTTTTCTTTATTCTTTCAAATGAACAAAAATTTTTGTGCTGAATGAAATCAAGAAATCCCGTGATTTTGAAGTTCTCTGATCAGTAGTAGATCAAGTTTCAGATTATGGCTCAGATAAAGGTTTAATTCATGGATTCGTTAGAGATTTGCTACCAAATTCGGATTCAGTTTCAGATTTTCAATGTTTACTTCTGTGTTTATTTTTAGATTCCGCTTAAGGTTTAACCTAAGTTCATTTCAAACAAATTCAGTTCTAGCTTTGGTACCAGATTCAGATTCTGTTCTAGGTTTAGTTTTCGGTTCACCTTTAGCAGCATTTTGAAATTGGGTCCTATGATCAGTTCTTTGTTTATTTTAAGGTTCTATTGTATGTTCGAAATAAATTTAGTCCAAAAGCATTGATTAAGTTTCAGGTTTCGTATCAAATTCAGTGATCCAGCTTTAGATTTGCTTCAATTCTAGGCACAATTTTAGATTTGGTCTCATGATTCATTCTCGGTTTATCTATAAATTCTGTTTAAGTTTCGGCCTAGGTTCAGTTCGAATACATGGATTTTGTTCTTGTCTTGATACCAGATTTTGTTTCAGATCTAGGTTTAGTTTTTGGATCAATTTTAGGTACAGTTTCAGATTTAGTCCCATGATCAGTTTTGTAAATTCTGTTCTAGGTTCGGCCAAGCTACAGTTCGAAGACATGGAAATATCATGCCCTTTATCAAAATTTTGTACACAATAAAAGTAGTTAGTACATGATTTCTTAGATACAGATAAAGATTGAAATTTTATAGAACGAGAGTTAGATATTTGAACAAAACAAAATTTTGAAATACATACCAATTGTGTTTGCTAAATTTTTAAGTTTGTTTTTTGCATTTTGATTTGAACAAAAAGTTAAAATTTTAAATAAATAAAATTACAAAATAAAATAGTTATAAAAATGGCTATTCAAAGTTTTTCCAAAGACCGCAGACTTTTAAAATAAATTCTATAAAAAAAAATCACCTAAATTTTCCATAAGTGTATAAATACCCTAGACCACCACAAAAGGGGAGGAGGGTATTGTTAAAATTAGTTTTTAATTTTTTTTTTTTTATTAAAACCTGACACCTTCTTTACGAATTTTTTTTTTCACTTTGTAATAGCTGACACATTTTAACTTACCTTAAACAAACTGCCACAGCTAATGCGACGACTAGCGGCTGGTGAGGAGCTTAGGAAACGTGCATGTTCCGGATCCAAACTTAAATAGTTTGGATTGAAACCCGAATGACGACGATCCTTTTCCTTATCAAACTCACGCACTGTTAAGCTGGTGGCATGACTGGAATGTCTCCTTATCTCTGTGGGTACACGCACTGACAATAGACTATTGCAGGCATCTGAATCTAAGGGCCTAATAGCATCTCCTCTTAGGGGGGTGGGTGGTCGTACAACAACACTTATCTGTGGATGATGAGGATTTACATCATCAAATGATTCTTTTTTACACGAGTCATCAAAAGTAATGCGCTTTACATCTTGTCCTGGTCCTAATTTCTTGGGTGATTGTTGATTATAGCTGCTGTTGCCCGAGTTGGGGGTCTTCAAACAGGAAGTATTGGTGGTTTCACTAACTTCTATCCTAATGGCTGTGGCTGTTGAGAGATCATCTTCCGACTGATGGCCGCTGGTCGTTATGGTGGTCTCCGTGGTTCTGGTGGTAGTCATTGCTCCTCCATCCACTGATAGCTGCTGTTGAGATACAAGTTTCGAAGTGGTTTGTTTAGTTTGTTTAAGGGAAGTGCGTTTTTTGGGACGCTTTTGATTTGAATTATTTGTTTGTTTGGTTTGATTTGATTTGTTAGTTTGTTTGGTTTAAAAGTTGTTGGTTTTTTTTTTTGAGTTAAAGAAAAAGAAATCATAAGGTTACCTTAATGATGAAGCCAAACCCTCATATTTAGGCAAAAATGTTTAAGCTACATAACATTTGAACTCAAATGGGTTTTCTCAACGTTTTCTAAAAAAGACTTACCTTGAAACTTTGTCGTGCTATATCATTACCTTCCACAAATTGTGCCAATGAGCAAAATCGTGGTGGTTCGCGTATTTTCTGATCGTCACAACGATTGTCTATTTCGAATACAATATTTTCAAAGCCAAATTGTTGGGGATTGTCATCGCTATCCATGTGTACTAAGCGTGGCCCGCGGGGAGGTGAGGAGTTGCGTCGGCGTGTTGCCGTGGTCAAGGGTTTTTTGGCTCTTGCTGGTTTTGGTGGTGGCTTAGGATTGGCTACATTCTCCGAACAGAGTGTAGTGGAATCTTCGGTTATGGTGTTGTCTTGTAGAGCACAGGTGATATCGTGACCCAAGACAGAGCTTATATCATCCATTATGCTTTCTCCGGGCATATTTTCCGTTTCATCGCTGGTCTCGGGAGAGTCAATGTGACAAAAGTCATTAGAATCCAAATTCTGAAACATAAATTGAGTTTTTAAACTAATTCTTTCCGATCTGTAAAGTTCTTCAACAAACCTGCAAAAAGTCTCCCAATTGCAAGACGGCACCATTTGTCTCCTGCTTATCAAAGATCTCGGAATTCACACTTATCTCCTCATTGCTTATAGCAGACAAGATATCACTGCCATCTACCGGCAATTCCTCAGAGCATGAACATTCATCCTAGTTTTTTGAAAAAAAAAATACAAATTTAGAATTAAAATAGTTTTCTCTAATCCACAAAAAGGGAAACATACAGTGTTTCCATCTGTATCGATTATGGTTATATTTTCACTTGTATACACATTATTAGGATCTTTAGGGTTTGCATTATTGCTGGGTACCTGTAGCTGACATGTATGAACCAAATGTCCCGGTTCCATTATCTTATCCCCTTCCTCATCCAATGATTCTTTTTGCTTATTCAATTCCCGACTCATGTAATAGTTACGCTCAAATACTTCTATGGGCCGATAATCCGACAGAGGATCCACCATATGATCACTGGTGATGATGGGGACTTTAAGAAAATTCCTTTCCGTGGGAGTGGTGGCACCTTCGCTGCCAGGCGATAAACGATTACCAGCATCGTCAATATTGGCGCCACCACTCAAAGACATACGATGTATTTTATAGGTTGTCTCTCCATTGGCATTCTCCTCTTGCTCCTGTATTACCTCGGGGACACCCGAACTACGGCGACTATCGGCAAATTGTCTTGGCACTGGCAAGTTAATGCTATTGAAGAATTGCTCATCCATGGATTCACGTCGTGTATCGGGTAGGGGTGATATGCATGTAAGACGTGACGTTTCCATCGTTGGGGATATCACGTTAATGGGTGGTATAATAGGTAAGGGTGAGGTGCAGGGTGTAGAATCACTGGATGTGGTAGTAGGTATTTTCAAGGCCTCAAAGGGGGTAACGGATAGTCGTCGCTGATAGCGTTTCGGACGGCCAGGCTCAGAGTGTTCAACGACATTATACATGGCTCGCTTAACACTATTAGCACGACTTTGTAATGCCTCCCGTTCGTTGCCTCGAAGTGAACGACTGTTGCGTCGCTCTTTAAGATTGAGTTGATCTTTTTCATTTTTCTCAATTGATATGTTTGGATTTCTGGGAGAAAAAGAAAGAAAAAAAAATTGATATGTTAAAATTTTATCTATTATAAAATCACAGTGGGCTGGATTGGAGTAAATGTGGTTGAATCAGCCATTAATTTAAAAATATTGTAGTTGCGTCGATTGGAAGCTTTCAGTTAAGTAATCCAATTCAATATTAAAAGTGAATGTATGTTATGCCTCCTTTATCACTGTGAACTGTTATAGTTATAATACTTAAACGAATTATAAACTAATAATAAGCCTTTGATTATAATAGAAACTTAAAAAAAATGATTATAATTCATAAGCGAATTATAAACTAATAATAAGCCTTTGATTATAATAGCAACTTTTTTTGAAAAATGTTATTTATAGGTTCATCATAACTTGTTTTTGGCTTGTGAATATGTATGCACAGTGGGATTCATTAGAGTAAAATGTATTTGAACTTGCATTTCAATTAAATATAATAGAAAGGATTTCGGATAAGCTTTTAACATGTAATAAAAAGGGAAACAAATCGCCGTACTCAATATCGATCAAAATGCAAGATATTTCAGAAACAATGTGTAGCATACTTTTAGGATAATATAAAAATTTGACATTTTTTACACTTTAACCTAAAATAGGTATTTCTTTCAATGTTTAGTACTGAAGTTTTAAAAAGAAAAAGCTTTCTTCTTCAGTTTTTAATATTTTTAGCAAAAATTTTTCTATAGAAAATTTTTTATCAATAAACATTTTTCAATACAAAATTCCTTTATCAAAAACTTTTCTGTAGAAAATTTTGTTATCAATCTTTTTTTCTAGAAAATATTTTTATAAAAAAATTGTCAATAGAAAATTTTTTATCAAAAATTTTTCTATAGTAGATTTTTTATTAAAAATTTTTTCAATAGAAAATTTTTTTTATCAAAAATTTTTATACAGAAATTTTTTCAGAAATTTTCTTTAGACAAATTTTGACAAAAAAATTTCTATTGACAAAATTTTTAATGAACAAAAACTTCTATAGGAAAATTTTTGATAAAAAAAATTCTAGAAAAAAATTTTGATAAAAAAAAATTTCTATAGAAAAATTAAAAAAAAAATTTCCATTTCTACAAAAAAAAATTATTTTTCATAAAAAATTGTCTATAGAAAATTTTTTTATCAAAAATTTTTCTATAGAAAATTTTTTTATCAAAAATTTTTCTATAGAAATTTTTTTTTCCAAAATAATTCTATAGAAAATTTTTTTATCAATAATTTTTCTATAGAAAATTTTTATATTAAGAACTTGTTTGTAGACAATATTTTTATCAAAAACTTTTCTATAGAAAATTTTTTTATCTATAATTTTTCTATAGACAATTTTTTCACAAAAACTTTTCTATAGAAAATTTTTTCATTCAAAATTTTTCTATAGAAAAATTTTTTTATCAAAAATTTTGCTATAAAAAATTTATTTATTAAAATTTTTTCTATAAAAAATTTTTTTATTAAAAATTTTTTTATAGAAAATTTTTTTCAAAAAATTTTTGTATAAAAAATTCTTTTATCAAAATGTTTTCATAAAAAATTCATTCAAAATGTTTTCATAAAAAATTCATTCAAAATGTTTTCATAAAAAATTCATTCAAAATTTTTCTATAGAAAATTTTTTTACGAAAATTTTTTATGGAAATTTTTTTTATTAAAAATTTTTCTATACTAAATTTTCGATCCAAATTTTTCTATAGAAATTTTTTTTTATCAAAAATTTTTGTATAGAATTAATAATTCTATAAATTAATTTGTATTAATAATTTTTCTATAGAAAATTTTTTTATGGAAAATTTTTTAAAAAAAATTTCTTAAAAAAAATTTCTTTAGAGAAAAATTTGTTTATCAAAAATTTCTCTATAGAAAATTTTTTATCCATTTATCAAAAGTCTTAAGAAAATTTGCCAAAAATTTTTCTATAGAATATTTTTTATTAACAATTTTTTCCGCAAACATTTTTTGGCTTTTTATCAATAAATTGATCTGTTACATTAATAAATAAATGTAACAGGTTTGGGATCAAATGCAAATATACTTCTTTTTGAATTTTTTTTATAGAAATTTTTTTTGTCTATAATTTTCTATACAAAATTTTTGATCCAAAATTTTTCTATAGAAAATTTTTTGTAGGAATTTTTTATCCAAAAATTTTCTTTAGAAAATTTTTGTTATCAATAAATTTTCTGTATACATTTTTTTTATCAAAATTTTTTCTATAAAAAATTGTATTATTCAAAACTTTTCTATAGAAAATTTTATTATTTTTAATTTATACTTTTAATTTTTTACTCAAAATTTTTCTATAAAAAATTCTTTTATCAAAAATTTTTCTATATAAAATTTTTTGTAAATTTTTTTCTAGCAATTTTTCTATAGAAAATTTTTTTTTAAAAATTCTTCTATAGAAAATTCTTTTATTAAAAGTTTTTCTATCGAAATTTTTTTTATCAAAAATTTTTCTATAGAAAATTTTTTTACCAAAAATTTTTCTATTCAAAATTTTTTTATCAAAAATTTTTTATCAAAAATTTTTCTATAGAAAAATTTTTAAAGAAATTTTTTTTATCAAACATTTTTTATAGAAATTTTTTTTTTACCAAAAATTTTCTACAGAAATTTTTTTAAGAAAAATGTTTCTTTAGAAAATTTTTTTAAGAAAAATGTTTCTTTAGAAAATTTTTTTATTAAACATTTTTTTATCGAAAATATTTTAATAAAAAATTCATTATAGAAAATTTTTGTATCAAAAATTTTTTAAAGAAAATTTTTAATAGCAAATTTTTTTATCAAATATTTTTCTATAGAAAATTTTTTTACAAACAATTTTTCTTTAGAAAATTTTTTTAAGAAAAATTTTTCTACAGAAATTTTTTTAAGAAAAATGTTTCTTTAGAAAATTTTTTTATTAAAGATTTTTCTATCGAAAATTTTTTTATAGAAAATATTTTAATAAAAAATTCTTTATAGAAAATTTTTTTATCAAATTTTTTTTTTCAAAAATTTTTTATAGAATTTTTTTTTATCAAATATTTTTCCATAGAAATTTTTTTTACAAACAATTTTTCGTTAGAAAATTTTTTTATTAAAAAGTTTTCTTCCGAAAATTTTTTTATTAAACATTTTTCTATAGAAAATTTTTTATCCAAAATTTTTCTATAATAAAAAATCAATAATTTTTTTATAGATATTTTTTTTATCAAAAATTTTTCTATAGAAACTTCCTTTCACAATTCCACAATTTTTCTATAAAAAATTTTTGATCCAAAATTTGTGTATAGAAAATTTTTTTACGAAAAATTTTTCCTTAGATAATTTTTTTATTAAAAATTTTTCTTCCGAAAATTTTTTTATCAAACATTTTTCTATAGAAATTTTTTTATTCAAATTTTTCTTTAGTCAATTTTTATATTAAAATATTTCTCTATATGAAATTTTTTATCAAAAAATTTTCGATAGAAATTTTTTTTATCAAAAATATTTCCAAATTTTATTAAACTTTTTTAAAAATAAATTATTTTGAAAATCCCGAAGTTATGCTACACAATATTTGCCTGAAAGTTTGAGTTTTCCGTCGATTTCAAATGCACCGATTTGACCTCTGCTTTATCTCCTTCTTTTCCACCCACTGTTAACTATCTGTATTTCATACTCACAAAAAAGATGTCGATGAAGCCGAGGGAGCCGGAGAACTTGGTGCAGATTTTGCTATAATACTATTAATAGTGGCCAGTAAATCATCCCCATTATGTGAACCATTCTCCTCCTCCTTCAAGGCATCCAAAAGCATATTGAGCTTTTGCCTCAAGATGTCACATTTAACGGTCAACTGATCATCTTCCTTACGATGTTCACACATACGTTCCAATAGATCATCTATGGTTTCGCACAAGGTCTTTGTGGCCGACATTAAGGTGGGCAGATCATCGGTTTCCACTATAGAACGTAAGTTCTCATTAGCCGCTGTCACCATACCGGTGAGTAGAGCTTCCAGTTCCGAGGATAACGACATTTTAGGTACTTTGGGTGGTACGGGTATGGCCTTTTCAAAAACCATAATACTCCAACGATCTAACATTTTTGTGCTGGCTGTTTCGTAGCGTTCGAGTATTTGAGGTAAATGGGCATCGTCATCGCAAGAAGAGCCCCAACCCAAGACACGAGCCAAATCATTGCCCGTGCCCAAAGGTAAGACGGCCACTTGACATTGTTTCTGTTAACATATAAAATTTTGAATCAGAACTGGAAATAATTAATAAAATTTGTTGATATTATACTTACATTCATACTAAACCGATCGATTTCACTTAACACCCATCCCACGGAACCATCACCCGAACACACCAGTATACGAAACATTTCAAAGTGTCTAAACAGCCTTAGGCCTAAGCCAGGGCCTGTTGAAATCAAATCAAAAACTTGAGCTGGATTGAGTAGTTGTTTGAAACGCCTCAAAAACTTTACACCCTGATTGTCTCCCGACTTGGAGTTGACAAATACCAGCAATGGTGAAAAATTACCCTTTGGACTAACCACATCCCAAGAGTCATCATTGCCTATAGAATGCACACATGTTGGTGGCACCACCGATAACTTAGCTGGACCCATACAACATGATATGGCAACATTCGGTCTACAGGCCACATGTACTGTAGTGCGACACCACAAACAACGCCAATCCTGTAAACGCAACACCGAACCACAGGTCTTCTTACACACCGCACATGTAGCTGACACGGGCAAATTACCCTCCATCCATTGATGGGGCATAACAATCAGACCATCTCTATCTTCGATAATATCTTTACCCACCGTAGCCAAAGTGGTCCATTTGCAGTTGGCTATTGCTTTGGCCGCGCAACGTTTGTGCACTTTACATTTACAGACCTCACACGAGAGACCGTGAGAGGTAACACCCGACAGGGCATCTCGGCAGACATTACAGTATGTGGGTCTAGCATGCGAGGTGGCATACCAATGATGATGATTGGCGAAGATATCATGCTGTTCGATAAAGAAACTGTCTCCCCTTGACCTTGGTGGTATTGAGGCTGATTTGAGTGATCCCAGCCAGTCTTCCATTTCGCGTCTGGATTCGGCACACAGTACTAATGAACGAGTTGGAGTAATAACCTAAAAGTATAAAGAAGAAAGAAAAGATTTTAAAACAAGAAATAAATTTTAGGTTAAGGAGACATAATTTTAATGGTACAATTTCTTGGGCCCTATTTTATTTATATTGAAAAATAATCTGAATCCAAAATTTTCTTTTGTTAAAAATTCATTCATACCAAAATCTATTTATTGGCCGTACTTCAGAAAAAGTTTCTCTATAGCAAATCAGGTTCCTGAATTATTATAGAGAAATTTTTTTGGCCTTAAAATTTTTGTAAAGAAAATTTGTTGGTTTCAAATTTTTCTGTAGAAAGTTTTTTTGGATTCAACATTTTTCTGGTAACATAATGTTTTTATACAAATATTTTAGGTTTCAAGTTTTTGAAAAGAAAATTTGTTGGTTTCAAATTTTTCTGTAGAAAGTTTTTTGGTTTCAATATTTTTCTGGTTATATATTTTTTTATAAAAATATTTAAGGTTTCAAATTTTTTTTTTAGAAAATATTCCCCAAAAAGTTTGAACTAAAATTTTTTCAAAATTAAATTTTATTTTTTTTTTGAAAAATTTGTATAAAAATTTTAGAAAATTTGATTTGTTCAAAATTTTTGGTCTCAAAACTTTTTTGTCAAAAATATTTTCTTAAAAATTAGCACCAACATTTTTTGCTAAATATTTTACTAAATTTTCTGCTAAATTTTTTTTCAAAAATTTGTATTTAAAAATTTTTTTCCTAATTTTTTTTTTTAATTTTTTAAAGAACCTTTCTTTGAAAATTTTCTATAGATTTTTTTTGTTAAAACGTATTTTTCCCCAAATATTGAATTTTTAGAAAATAATTTTCTAAAAAATTTTAGATCCATAATTTATTTTCTCAATTTTTTACTAAAACTTTTTTAAAAATTTTGAATTCATTTTTTTTTTAATTTTATTTCTTCAAAATTTTTGATTTTAAAAATTTTTTGTAGAAAATGTTTTTTTAAAATTTTTCATTAAATTTTTTACTAATTTTTTTTTTTGAAAATTTAAAAAAAAAATGTTTACCAAAATTTTAATACAATTTTTTCCAAAATTAAAAACAATTATTTTTGAAGAGTTTGTAAAAAATTTTACAAAATTTGATTTCTTTAAAATTCTTGGTTTCAAAACTTCTTTACAGATAATATTATCCTCAAATTAAATTATTTTCCAAACTTTTTTATAAAACTTTTGTTTCAAATTTTTTTATAAAAATTATTTTATAAAAATTTTACTTCAAAATGTTTTTTCCACAAAATTTTAAGACGAGGACATAGACTAAGACGTAGACTAAGACATAGACTAAGACATAGACTAAGACATAGACTAAGACATAGACTAAGACATAGACTAAGACATAGACTAAGACATAGACTAAGACATAGACTAAGACATAGACTAAGACATAGACTAAGACATAGACTAAGACATAGACTAAGACATAGACTAAGACATAGACTAAGACATAGACTAAGACATAGACTAAGACATAGACTAAGACATAGACTAAGACATAGACTAAGACATAGACTAAGACATAGACTAAGACATAGACTAAGACATAGACTAAGACATAGACTAAGACATAGACTAAGACATAGACTAAGACATAGACTAAGACATAGACTAAGACATAGACTAAGACATAGACTAAGACATAGACTAAGACATAGACTAAGACATAGACTAAGACATAGACTAAGACATAGACTAAGACATAGACTAAGACATAGACTAAGACATAGACTAAGACATAGACTAAGACATGGACTAAGACATAGACTAAGACATAGACTAAGACATAGACTAAGACATAGACCAAGACATAGACTAAGACATAGACTAAGACATAGACTAAGACATAGACTAAGACATAGACTAAGACATAGACTAAGACATAGACTAAGACATAGACTAAGACATAGACTAAGACATAGACTAAGACATAGAATAAGACATAGACTAAGACATAGACTAAGACATAGACTAAGACATAGACTAAGACATAGACTAAGACATAGACTAAGACATAGACTAAGACATAGACTAAGACATAGACTAAGATATAGGCTTAGAGATAGACGTAGACTAAGATATAGACTAAGACATAGACTAAGACATAGACTAAGACATAGACTAAGACATAGACTAAGACATAGACTAAGACATAGACTAAGACATAGACTAAGACATAGACTAAGATATAGGCTTAGAGATAGACGTAGACTAAGATATAGACTAAGACATAGACTAAGACATAGACTAAGACATAGACTAAGATATAGACTAAAACATAGACTAAGAAATAGACTAAGACATAACAAATTGCCTATAAAAAATTTTGAAACCAAATAATTTTCTATGGAAAATTTTGGAACCAAAACTTTTCTCTAATAGATTTGGAAACAACAAATTTTCTGCAGAAAATTTTCGAACTAAAAAATTTTCTATAAAAATTTCGGAACCACGAAATTATATATAGAAACATTTTCCTTAGAGAAACTTTGAAACAAAAAAAAATTCTGTATGAATTTTGTCACAATTTTAGAGCTTAAAATTTTTTTAACAAAAATGTTACAAATAGTTTTTTTTTACGTTTGATATTAACCAATTTTCTTTTGAAAATTTTAAAACCGAAAAACTGTCTTAAAAGAAATTTTGTACTTGAAAAGATTTTTATAGAAAAATTCTGATGAAGAAGTATTACCTATGTATATAAAAATGTTGATAAACTCAATTTGTTGAAGATATTAAAAAATCTTATATAAAGAAAATCTTGATATTAAAAAATTTTGATACATGTATTTTGGAACCAAATTTTCTTTGGAAAAGTCAAAACAAAAATATAAACATTTTCATATACAAACATGTATTAGTACAAGAATTTAGATTTATTTTAAGAAATGGTTGAAATGAAAATCACTGAATTATCTTAATATATCTAACGAAAAGTCCTTAGTTTGTATTTATTGTATAACTTTCTAGTATTAATTCATTTTCTTCATCAACATTTTCAAGTTCAGTTTAAAGTGTCTTGTCATCACTTGACCTTTTTCCTACCTCTTGGTACTATTCTACATTTCATATTTTCTTCATCCATTTCACCCACTAACTAAACATTTCACCCAATGCCTCAATAATATTGTGTAAATGCACTTTATGATATAATCATCGTTATACTTGTAGATGTCGTAAGGAGTTGGAAAAGAAAAGGAAAAGTTTTCATGGAACAAACTATCATAAAGTCAAGCTAAACAAACATTTGTTAGTATCTAGCCACATACTTAGATAGTTGAATAGTTTTCGTTATATGTATAGTTTTATACTTTCTTGGTTTAATACAGATTTTGATATTGTTTTTTTCCCTGACATCATGTTAAGTTCATATTCATAAATAATTTATGACAAAAATGTGTCTTTTTAGTTTATATTGCAAAATATGGATAAAAAAATGGGACTATATTGACATGATATATTGGCAGAAAGTTGAGCGACAATAACGACATATGTTATACCAGTAAAACATTGACTACAATATGTGTCCTTAGCAGGCTGAGTTCACTTGTTAAGTGAATGATCTGAAAATAAAAACCAACAAAATTTGACATAACTACTTTTTTATAAAAAAATATCTTCCATTTTTTTATAATTCAATTTTTTTAGGTTTAAAAAAGCTTCTTTTTTTCGTTTTATGATGTCATTGCATCTGTTTAGAATTCCTTTAGTCCTTAAGTCATCATCATTATTCTACTTGAGATACATTTCTAGTTGAAGTCATTCATTCACTCTTACTCACTCACTCAGTCATTCATTCAGTCAGTCAATGTCAAAAACATATTATGCATTTCCCTACTTGAAGTGCTTAAGAGAAAACGTCATTGGAAAATAAATTGCTAAAAAAAATATTTTATTTATTACCGACATCGATTAGACTTAATATCAATTTTTCCAAGAAATAATGGTTTAATTAAATTTGGAATTTGATATTTAGAATAAAGTTTTTAGAAATTTCGTAGAATATTATGGTACTAAAAGTTTCCAAAGTCAAAAGAAAAACTTAAAATATTAAACAAAAGAAGAAAATTAATATAACTAAATTTCTTAAATTCTCCAAAACATTATTAGTCTATGTCTTAGTCTATGTCTTAGTCTATGTCTTAGTCTATGTCTTAGTCTATGTCTTAGTCTATGTCTTAGTCTATGTCTTAGTCTATGTCTTAGTCCATGTCTTAGTCTATGTCTTAGTCTATGTCTTAGTCTATGTCTTAGTCTATGTCTTAGTCTATGTCTTAGTCTATGTCTTAGTCTATGTCCTAGTCTATGTCTTAGTCTAAGTCTTAGTTTATGTCTTAGTCTATGTCTTAGTCTATGTCTTAGTCTATGTCTTAGTCTATGTCTTAGTCTATGTCTTAGTCTATGTCTTAGTCTATGTCTTAGTCTATGTCTTAGTCTATGTCTTAGTCTATGTCTTAGTCTATGTCTTAGTCTACGTCTTAGTCTACGTCTTAGTCTATGTCTTAGTCTATGTCTTAGTCTATGTCTTAGCCTATGTCTTAGTCTATGTCTTAGTCTAAGTCTTAGTCTATGTCTTAGTCTATGTCTTAGTCTATGTCTTAGTCTATGTCTTAGTCTACGTCTTAGTCTATGTCTTAGACTATGTCTTAGTCTATGTCTTAGTCTATGTCTTAGTCTATGTCTTAGTCTATGTCTTAGTCTATGTCTTAGTCTATGTCTAGTCTATGTCTTAGTCTATGTCTTAGTCTATGTCTTAGTCTATATCTTAGTCTATGCCTTAGTCTATGTCTTAGTCTATGTCTTAGTCTATGTCTTAGTCTATGTCTTAGCCTATGTCTTAGTCTATGTCTTAGTCTATGTCTTAGTCTATATCTTAGTCTATGTCTTAGTCTATGCCTTAGTCTATGTCTTAGTCTATATCTTAGTCTATGTCTTAGTCTATGTCTTAGTCTATGTCTTAGTCTATGTCTTAGTCTATGTCTTAGTCTATGTCTTAGTCTATGTCTTAGTCTATGTCTTAGTCTATGTCTTAGTCTATGTCTTAGTCTATGTCTTAGTCTATGTCTTAGTCTATGTCTTAGTCTATGTCTTAGTCTATGTCTTAGTCTATGTCTTAGTCTATGTCTTAGTCTATGTCTTAGTCTATGTCTTAGTCTATGTCTTAGTCTATGTCTTAGTCTATATCTTAGTCTATGTCTTAGTCTATGTCTTAGTCTATGTCTTAGTCTATGTCTTAGTCTATGTCTTAGTCTATGTCTTAGTCTATGTCTTAGTCTATGTCTTAGTCTATGTCGTATTCTATGTCTTAGTCTATGTCTTAGTCTATGTCTTAGTCTATGTCTTAGTCTATGTCTTGGTCTATGCCTTTGTCTATGTCTTAGTCTAGGTCTTAGTCTATGTCTTAGTCTATGTCTTAGTCTATGTCTTAGTCTATGTCTTAGTCTATATCTTAGTCTATGTCTTAGTCTATATCTTAGTCTATGTCTTAGTCTATGTCTTAGTCTATGTCTTAGTCTATGTCTTAGTCTATGTCTTAGTCTATGTCTTAGTCTATGTCTTAGTCTATGTCTTAGTCTATATCTTAGTCTATGTCTTAGTCTATGTCTTAGTCTATGTCTTAGTCTATGTCTTAGCCTATGTCTTAGTCTATGTCTTAGTCTATGTATTAGTCTATATCTTAGTCTATGTCTTAGTCTATGTCTTAGTCTATGTCTTAGTCTATGTCTTAGTCTATGTCTTAGTCTATGTCTTAGTCTATGTCTTAGTCTATGTCTTAGTCTATGTCTTAGTCTATGTCTTAGTCTATGTCTTAGTCTATGTCTTAGTCTATGTCTTAGTCTATGTCTTAGTCTATGTCTTATCCTATGTCTTAGTCTATGTCTTAGTCTATGTATTAGTCTATGTCTTAGTCTATGTCTTAGTCTATGTCTTAGCATATGTCTTAGTCTATGTCTTAGTCTATGTCTTAGTCTATATCTTAGTCTATATCTGAGTCTATGTCTTAGTCTATGTCTTAGTCTATTTCTTAGTCTATGTCTTAGTCTATGTCTTAGTCTATGTCTTAGTCTATGTCTTAGTCTATGTCTTAGTCTATGTCTTAGTCTATGTCTTAGTCTATGTCTGAGTCTATGTCTTAGTCTATGTCTTAGTCTATGTCTTAGTCTATGTCTTAGTCCATGTCTTAGCCTATGTCTTAGTCTATGTCTTAGTCTATGTCTTAGTCTATGTCTTAGTCTATGTCTTAGTCAATGTCTTAGTCTATGTCTTAGTCTATGTCTTAGTCTATGTCTTAGTCTATGTCTTAGTCTATGTCTTAGTCCATGTCTTAATCTATATCTTAGTCTATCTCTTAGTCTATCTATTAGTCTGTGTCTTAGACTATGTCTTAATCTATGTTTTAGTCAATATCTTAGTTTCTGTCTTAGTCTTTCCCTTGGTAAATATCTCAGTCTAATTCTTTGTTTATGTTTGCCTATGGCTTAGTATATTTGGTATTAGCATTATTTTGGTATTAGTATTGCTATTACATTTACCGTTAGTACTATTTGTGTTCGTATTGGTGTTAGTATTAGTAGTAGTATGGTTATGTTCATAAGCAGTTTTATATGAGGGAAATTATGATTGTCCTCATATTTCATTTAACTTTATTTTTTCAATCCTCGTTTTTTATTATAATTAATTTGCCAGAATTAATTTTCAATTAATAATCTATAAAACTTCATTAAACATTAAATCTTGTACAGAAGCATGTTACTTTTTAACTGCAGCGTAAATGTGTAAAATATCATTAATTCTACAAATACATTTAACATCAAAAGAGTTGGCTGAAAAACCTATTTGTTCCTGTCATTTTTAGCGAATGGTGCTGAGCATATGAAGCATGTCATTCAAACTTAAGTCAAGATTCTTAAACATAATAAGTGTGGTTACTCACTATTACTGTTACGTCCCACTGTTCTCTGCCTTAATAAATCCCGTGAAACTGTAACAATTAATTTTGAAACTAAATACCAACATAATATTTGTTCCGGTTTCCTTCCTCATTTTGCACAAACACTAATAACCCAACAAAAACACGGGTAATGCAATCAAACCGTAATCCTTTAAATACTAAGAAGAATGTTTTAAAACATCACCCAGCCTTAATTAATGTTCTACTCGTACTAAATACATATCCTGTTATATAGAATATAGGAGAAGCTGCCATTAATTCATATATACTCGTATATACATATGTGGTATTTGCTGTCAAATGCACAATGTATAATGAGTTCCCTTTATAGCTGTAGTACAAAAGAAATAATAACGACATACTTAATACATTTTTAAGTTTATTATTGCTGCTATGACATTGTTGTTAATATTGAGTAGTTTGTGTTGTTGACCAAAGGTCACATGAGATTGGTGTTGCTTTCGGTTGATTTAAAACAAGCAACAAAAAAAACAACTCAAGAGCAGAGTAACAATAAACCATAAAGATCAAGAACATTTAGTAGGAAATATGCTGCAACATAACATATGTACTCGTATCATACAGAATGTCATAACTTGAAAATCTTTATTTGTAAACTGTAATGTGTTATGCCATCCGATTTTAGATTTTGGGCAAACATTTTTTATAGCAAAAATTTCTCATAGAAAAAATTTTCTATAGATACAAATTTGCTTATAAAAAAATTGCATCCATAGAGAACAAAATTTTCTTTGGGAAAAAAGTTCTATCAAAAACAGTCATCGAAAATCTTCTATAAATAAAATTTCGTCCAAATACTTTCTATAGAAAAAAATTCAACAAATATTGTCTAACAAAAAAAACAAAAAACGTACCAAATATTTTCTATAGAAAAAATTTTATTTTTGGTTATTTTTTGAAAAAATTTCACCAAAAATTTTCTATAAAAAATATTTCATAAAAATTTTTCTATAAGAAAAATTTCAACTAATATTTCCTTTAGAAAAAATTTCACCAAATATTGTCTATAGAAAAAAAAAATCGTTGAAAATTGACGATAGGAAGACTTTTCTATAGAAAAGTTAACGATAGGAAGACATTCTATATAAATGTTGATGATAAAAAAAACATTTCTATAGAAAAGTTGACGACAGGAAGACACTTCTATAGAAAAGTTGACGACAGGAAGACATTTCTATAGAAAAGTTGAAGACAGGAAGACATTTCTATTGAACAGTTGACGACAGGAAGATATTTCTATAGAAAAGTTGACGATAGGAAGACATTTCTATAGAAAAGTTGACGATATTAACACATTTCCATAGAAAAGTTTACCATAGGAAGAGATTTCTATAGAAAAGTTGATGATATGAAGACATTTTTATATAAAAGTTGACGATAGGAAGAGCTTTCTATAGAAAAGTTAGCTATAGGAAGACATTTTTATAGAAAAGTTAACAATATGAAGACACTTCTATAGAAAAGTTGACGATAAAAAGACACTGCTATAGAAAATTTGATGATAGGAAGACCTTTCTATAGAAAAGTTGACGATAGTAAGACATTTCTATAGAAAAGTTGACGACATTAAGACATTTCTACAGAAAAGTTAACGATAGGAAGACATTTCTATAGAAAAGTTGACGATAGGAAGACATTTCTATAGCAAAGTTGACGATAGGAAGACATTTCTATAGAAAGGTTGACGATAGGAGGACATATCTATAGAAAAGTTGACGATAGGAAGACATTTCTATAAAAAAGTTGACGACAGGAAGATATTTCTATAGAAAAGTTGACGATAGGAAGACATTTCTGTAAAAAAGCTGACGATAGGAAGATACTTCTATAGAAAAGTTGACGATAGGAAGACATTTCTATAGAAAAGTTGACGATAGGAAGACATTTCTATAGAAAAGTTGACGATAGGAAGATATTTCTATAGAAAAGTTGACGATAGGAAGACTTTTCTATAGAAAAGTTGACGATAGGAAGACTTTTCTATAGAAAAGTTGACGATAGGAAGACATTTCTATAGAAAAGTTGACGATAGGAAGACATTTCTATAGAAAATTTGATGATAGGAAGACATTTCTATAGGAAAGTTGACGATAGGAAGACATTTCTATAGAAAAGTTGATGATAAGAAGACATTTGTAAAGAAAAGTTGATGATAGGAAGACATCTCTATAGAAAAGTTGAAAATAGAACGACATTTCCATAGAAAAATTGGCGATAGGAAGACATTTCTATAGAAAAGTTGACGATAGGAAGACATTTCTATAGAAAAGTTGACGATAGGAAGACATTTCTATAGAAGAGTTGACGATAGGAAGACATTTCTATAGAGATGTTGAATACAGGAAAACATTTCTATAGAAATGTTGACGATAGGTAGACATTTCAATAGAAAAGTTGACGATAGGAAGACATTTCTATAGAAAAGTTGACGATAGGAAGACATTTCTATAGAAAAGTTGACGATAGGAAGACATTTCTATAGAAAAGTTGACGATAGGAAGACATTTCTATAGAAAAGTTGACGATAGGAAGACATTTCTATAGAAAAGTTGACGATAGGAAGACATTTCTATAGAAAAGTTGACGATAGGAAGACATTTCTATAGAAAATTTGATGATAGGAACACATTTCTATAGGGAAGTTGACAATAGGAAGACATTTCTATAGAAAAGTTGACGATAAGAAGACATTTGTAAAGAAAAGTTGATGATAGGAAGACATTTCTATAGAAAAGTTGAAAATAGAACGACATTTCCATAGAAAAAGTTGACGATAGGAAGACATTGCTATAGAAAAGTTGACGATAGGAAGACATTTCTATAAAAAATGTTGACGATAGGAAGACATTTTTGTAGAAAATTTGACGATAGGAAGACATTTCTATAGTAAAGTTAGTGTTAATGCCAAAAGATCCTTTTTAGTCTTTGGCATTAATATCAGTGATGGGCAAATAATTCCTATTTGTTCATTATATATGAAAGCTAATTGTTGCAAAATCGCCCTGTCTCTTTCCCTCAAAAACGCCTAAACCCTAATGTCAAAACGGTCAAATGTCTAACAGGCTGCTTCCGTTTTGGCCTGGTCCAAATCTCACTCTTATATTTTCAACTCCCAACGAGAAAGGTAATTAGCTCAATAAAAATTACAATTTGTCCATTTTCCACAACTAATTAAATTTTGTGTTTATATTTCTTTTCCGAATATTAATGGTTTGTATGCTTGCTGAGCAAACGATACAAAAACCCACCCCTATTTTTGGATAATTCATAAGAGAACTGATCTGAATATTTCCCACCAGATAACTTGTGTCCTCACCCAATCATTTGGCCCTCACGAACCGAATTGGAAATATTGGATAAACTCTGTGGATTATATTTGATAGCTCCATATAGATCTAAAATATCTACACTAATTTGCTTTAAGTTGCTCTTTGTCTCCAAATCACTTATTACAAGGTACGTTATGCTATTTGCTTCGATTTTTAAATAGTCCAAAAAGTGCATTTGCTTAAAGCTCATAGAAGCGACATTTTGTTAGTTTTATTTTCTGCTACAAACCGCGTGTAGTTAGTTTTAAAATAATACATTTATTAGAAATTAATTTAAAAAAAATATATATATATAAAATATATTGGTGAAATAATCATAAAAGAATAATTAAATAATCAAAATAATAAAAGAATCAAAATTATTTAAAAGAAACGCAAATTCTAAAAATAAAAGAAAATAATTTTAACGCATAAAGAAGACGAAGAAAAAGAAAGAACCAAGGAAATTTATAAAAAGGAAAATAATAAAAAAAAACGCTGATCACTACCAGTCCAGGAAGTCAGTCACATCTATTGGTCGTTTGTTTACTTATTTCCTAAAAGAAAATTATTAATATTATTTAAAAAAAATATATATGTTAATATATTCTTAATAAAACAAAAGTTCAAAAAAATTATTAAAATTACAAAATTTCTTTAAAATATTTTTCGGCGAATTCGTGACAGTAAACCAAGTTTTAATCTTTCTCATCTTATTCATTCCCCATCATCAATCCTCTCTTCGCTTCTTAGTTCTCCATTTCGGCTGCATGTACGTATAAAAATTCTTGTTCAATTTTTATCATCCACATTAACAACAGAAACAAGTGATCCATTACTCTTGGTTAAGCAATCTGTTCTCTTGAGTGATATTTTAAACTTCTCTTTGAGTTATTATCGATTATTCTTGTGTGTTACAATATTGCTGTTACTTTTACTTTTTATAAATGTTACCGTGGAGTAATTTACAAAACGTTTAATATATTTGTTACACATTTGAATAAAATAATTAAAACAAATAAAGCTTACAGAAATCATTCAGAATATTCAAAAAAAAAAAAAAAGGTTCCTAAAGCAATTAATAACAGATTAATAAAAAAAAAATTATTGAAAAAAGGAGTTATTTTCCGAAACCATTTTCCGTTTGTGTCATTTAAAGTGGATATTTTTTTAAATTGGAAGTTCTGAAATCGATTTGTGCTACAAAATTTACGTTTTTTAAAAAATTGTTTAAGAGAAGCTAAAAAAGTTTTAAAACTTATCTACACTACAAAATATTACAATTTAGTCCAAAAATACCCTATAATCAGCAACTTATTGTACGATAAAATCTATTTTTTTTTTAATTTTATCTACAAAATCAATAGCAAAATCTACAATTAAAAAATCAAATAATATAGTCCATATTACCATTCAACATCAACATTTTACAACAATCTACATCATAAAAAATCAATATATTAAAACAAAATTTATTCTAAATAAAAATCTAAAGTAATTGAAATATATAACTACACATAAAGGTAAATATAATACACTCTATTTTTTTATATATTTCAAAATTTGTGGGTTTATTTATTTGTGAATAAATCAGTCGTTGTTAATTTGTTTTTCGCTGATTTTTTATTTATTTAAAAAAAATTTTCCCCACATTTTTTGTCGAACAAATTTCTCAACGGAAACACTGTTTTTTTTTTATTCCTACTTGTTGTTGTAAATTCCATTGAAACCAATTGGAGACTTGCTCTTTATTGGAAAGACATAAAGAAACAGGCACAGTGGGTCAGTTATATATTTTTTTCAACAAAATTATTTGCATTAAAATTAAATCCTTTACGATTTCACTTTTTTTAACAACTTTTGAAACAACTTCCAATTGGTATAAATTTTTTTTTTAAATTTAATATTTTTTTTGATTTGAGAGACATTTGCTTTTCCTATATGTTATAATATTTTTCCAAATTAATGCAAAATCCTTTGCGTTATAAATACAATTTTTTTTTAAAAACCTTAATTCAGTTTTAAATTTTTATAATCGAATGTTAGCCTTTTATAATCGGTTTTTGGATTTTTTCTTAAACAAATTAAATCGTTTTTGAAATTTATTACAGTTTCTTTTCCTGGGGGAAGTGTCATAAGGTCATATGGTATCATAAAAACTGTCCATAAATAAAAGGTGAATGACATTCAGATCTTGACGAATAGCTGATGGTTAGCAAACAAAAAAAAAAAAATACGTTATTCGACAATAAAAGCCAGTTTTCGTACTAAATTTTGATTTTTCAAACCCAATTTTCTAGGAACTTGCCCCATAGAGCAATCAATCTCGATATCTCAAAATTATTAATATTTGGCGTACAATTTTAGCGAAAAATTTCTTATTTTTGTTAATAAAACCAAATATTTTCTGATTTTTTCAATAGTTTCGAGAAAAATATTCAATTTCGGAAATCTTTTTAGAATCGCTGCTGAATTTCTTCCAGAATCTTCATATTTGATTTGGCGTCGACAATTTCGTACCATTATTGTATAGATATTGTCAATTTTCTTTATAGCTGGAAAGATTTTCTGCAGATTTCAAAGATTTATTTCAATTCAATATTTTTACTATCATTTGAATATTTTCACTTTGCATAAAATTTTGAGAGAGAGATTTAGTGGGTTTGCCTTCTTAACTGGTTTTGTTTTTGTTATTCTCTTTCTCCATCTAACTTTTGTGTTCTTAATTTGTTTGAGCATCAACACGTAAGTTCAAAAATGTCCTTAGATAATTTTATTCGCCTTTCTGACAGCCTTGTCGAATTCGAGGCTGATTTGTCCGATAACCAGTTTCCTTTGTCTTCGACACATGCTTTGGAAGTTCATCGCGCTGAACTCAAGGCAAGCTGGGGTCAAATCAAGCTAGCCTACGACAAGTGCCTCCGGGAACTAGAAAAAGAAGCTCGTGACAACGAAGAGCCCGTTGATTTGGAAACAATTAAAACTAAGTACAAAAGTACGTACATCACTTTCTGCAACTGCTTAACGAAGTTGTATGAAATCGCTGATAGTCTCCGAACTCCTGCAACTACACGTAGTGTAACTAGTCCAACTGACACCCTAGTTTTTTCTAGTACTTCTCAGGGCACCAGATTTCCAAATCACACCTCTTCCAATCCACAAAGTCATGCTTCATCTAGTTCCCACAGCTTTCATTTGCCTCCAGTCGAAATTGACAATTTTCATGGTGATTACGCTTCCTGGCCGACATTTCGCGACATGTTTACGGCAGTTGTGTCGAACTCTAAAGCTAGTTCTGTCGAAAAGTTGTTCTTTTTGACACATAAGACTAGGGGGGAGGCCAGGGAGATCGTTAAAAAGAGTCCACTCACTAATGAAGGTTTCGACATGGCTTGGAGGGATTTGTGCGTCCGTTTCGAAAATAGAAGAGTCCTAATAAATGGTCAGTTGAAGATCCTTTTCAACATCCAGGCCATGAATTCTGAGTCAGGAAAGGCACTTAAGCAAATTCAAAGGGATATTAACTCCTGTATATCTATTCTCCAGTTGTATCAGATAGACGTGTCCAGTTGGGACCCAATTTTTGTCTTTATATGCATGAACAAGCTACCTGAGACAACATTGACGTTGTGGGAACAAGAGTTGAAAGACAAAACCTCTATTCCCAAGTGGTCGGAACTTAACGAGTTTTTAACGAACCGTTATCGAACCCTGGAATCAGTTTCCGAAATTCGAGGTTCTAACACTTTCAAATCTAATGAAACAAAGTCAAAAAATAGTCCAAATCCAAACAAAAGCAAAGTTAATAGTTTTCAGGCTAATGTTTCTGGTCCACAATGTCAATTGTGTCCTCAGGAGAGCCATCCTGTTCGTAAGTGTCCCAAATTTCTAAAAATGGACTACCAAAATAGATTCAGCGAAGTTAAAAAACAGAGTCTGTGCCTAAATTGCTTCTCAAAAACTCACACAGTGAGAAATTGTACAAGTAAAAATACGTGTTTTAAATGCCAAAAACGGCACAATACTCTCCTTCATAGAGATTCAGAACCTTCTTCCTCATTTCCAAAAACTTCGCAAGCACCCAATACAAATAACAGTTCCAACTTAAATCCCAATTCAGCTCCATACTCTCGCCCAACTACTAGCAATGTACAGTCCACAGGTAGTTCATCGTCGGGCAGAGTTCAATCTTGCTTTGCATCTAGTTGCAAAGGAGTTTTGCTCGGAACAGCTTGGGTAAATGTTTGCCATTTGGGCTTCCAATACCAGGTCCGAGCACTTATTGATTCAGGCTCGGAAGGCACCTTTATCTCGGAGCGTGTATTTAATAGACTTAAGCTTCCATCTCGGCTCACTAGTGCGCAAATTTCCGGCTTGAATAATACCGTTTCCGCAAAGGTGCAATCAGAGTGTTCATTTGTATTGGGCTCCAAAATAGACAATAATATTTCAATTCCTGTCACGGCACTTGTGGTTCCGCAGTTGTCCAATAACCTGCCTTCCCAAGTGATTTCAAATACAAACTTTTCAAATCTTCCTGAAATTCCGTTGGCTGATCCGAAGTTTTACGTTAGTTCTAAAATAGATTTGTTAATCGGGGGCGATGTTTTTCCCTCTATTATTTGTCCAGGGATTCGGCACAATATTTGCCAATCGCTGATAGCGCAAGAAACCATTTTCGGATGGATCCTTACCGGTCCGGTTTCTTGTCAGTCCAATTCCAGTCCCACAATAACTTCACATTTCTGTGAAATTTCCTTGGACAAGGAAATTTCACGCTTTTGGGAGGTGGAGAATCTTCCAAGGAAGAACTTTCTTTCTCCATCCGACCAATATTGTGAGGACTTGTATCTTCGGACAACCAAACGAAACTCTGAGGGAAGATATTTAGTGTCGCTTCCGTTCAAAGAAGAGTTTCCAAACTCGTTGAATATAGGTCATTCTAGGTCCAGTGCAATGGCACAATTCTATCGAAATGAGGCTAGACTGATTCGGACACCAAATTCTAAGCTCGAATACGATAATGTAGTCCAAGAGTATGAAGAGCTAGGTCATATGGTCCGAGTACAATCGTCTAATCTCACAGAAAGTCCAAACGTTTATTATTTACCCCACCACGCTGTAATAAAACCAGATAGCGTAACTACAAAAGTTCGTGTGGTGTTTAATGCTTCAGCTCCATCATCCAATGGACAAAGCTTAAACTCATTACTCCACATTGGACCAGTTCTCCAAAATGACCTCACACTTCTTATTTTGAAATGGCGGTTTTTTAGATTTGTATTTAATGCCGACATCCAAAAGATGTATAGGCAGATTTTAGTAAATCCTAATCATACTCCTTATCAAAGAATTTTATTCCGAAGTAATCCAAATGATCCAATTTGCGATTACGAACTAAAAACCGTTACGTTCGGAGTCAATAGTGCGCCATATCTCGCTATTCGAACTTTAATCCAGTTGGCGGATGATGTCCAAGCAATATATCCGATTGCCAGCTCAATACTCCGTAGTTCAATGTACGTCGACGATGTCCTTGCTGGAGCTCACTCGAAACAAGATTGTATTAAGGCAAGAAAAGAGTTAGTCCAAGCTCTAGAATCCGCCGGTTTCCCGTTGAGAAAGTGGACATCCAATTCAAAAGATATTCTTTCCGAAATTCCTCCAGACCATCTACTTCGTGAAGACTTTCTCCAGTTCGAGGATAGTAGTTCGACCAAAACATTAGGCATCCGTTGGAACGCGTGTACTGACGAGTTTTACTTTGTGGCGATTCCGTTTGATGATGCTGGAAACTTCACGAAAAGAGATGTTTTATCGCAAATCGCCAAACTTTTTGATCCAGCGGGATGGTTAGCTCCTTGCATTGTCCAAGCCAAGATAATAATGCAGAAAATTTGGATCGATGGTACTGGGTGGGACGAAATCTTGTCACCTGATACACTTTCTCAATGGAAATCTTTTCGATCCAACTACTCCGCTATCAATACCATCCGTATTCCTCGATGGATTGATTATTGTCCAAATGCTAACGTCCAATTCCATGGATTCTGCGATGCGTCCGAAAAAGCATACGCAGCTGCATTGTATGTTCGAATAGCAGATGAAAATTCCGTCTCCACATACTTAGTCACGTCCAAGACAAAAGTAGCTCCGATAAAGACTATATCAATTCCTCGATTAGAGCTTTGCGGAGCACTCCTTTTAGCAGAAATGATTGATAGTTTACTGCCAAAACTTGAACTAGAAAGATACTCTATTAATTGCTGGACGGATTCTACGATCGTTCTTTCATGGTTGGCCAAACCCGCATGCAGCTGGCTTACATTCGTGGCGAATAGGGTGTCCAAAATCAGTCAGGTGATAGACTATCCTCAATGGAAACATGTAAGCTCCGAGTCCAATCCCGCAGACCTCGCTAGCCGTGGTGTAAGTCCCCCGGATCTTTTAGACAACAACCTGTGGTGGTTTGGTCCAAATTGGTTGAAATTAAGCATGTCTCAATGGCCAAACTCCGAGACTTCGAATATTCCTACTACAGATCTAGAAACCAAACCCATTAGAGTACATTTTTCCTATTTTAGTAATTTTGAAGACCTGTTAGAACGATTTTCATCATATCCTAGAGCCTTAAGAGTCCTGGCATATGTATACCGGTTCTTTTTCCGAACACATCCACGTTTCCGATCCAGCTTCGACAAAGACTCAATCATACTGTCTAGTTTTGAACTTCGCTCCGTCCGAGATCAACTAATATCGGTCAGTCAGAAGGCGTGGTATCCTAATGAATACAAGGCTTTAGCTTCCAGGCATCAGATCTCCAAATCCAGCATCATCTTAAACTTGAATCCGTTCCTTGATCCAGAAGGAATCATTCGTTCTTGTGGGAGGCTTGAATCCTCGCCTGGACTTACTTATAATGAACGTCATCCCGTTGTTGTCCCCTATAATTGTCAACTTTCCCGAATTCTGGTTAAGTTTATCCATGAGATCTCCTTGCATGGTGGAAATCAACTCGTTTTGCGACTTTTGCGGACACAATTTTGGATTCCCAAAGTCAAAAACCTCATTAAAACGACGATTAACAAATGTAAAGTCTGCGTTATTTACAAAAAGCGATGCCAAAAGCAAATTATGGCTGCCTTGCCTAGCGAAAGAACGGAAATATCGCGTCCTTTCACCCACACTGGATTAGATTTCGCTGGTCCTTTCGATATAAAAAGTTATTCCGGGAGAGCCTGTCGTATTTCAAAAGGATACGTTTGTGTATTTGTTTGCTTCTCCACTAAGGCAATACACCTCGAAGCTACATCAGACTTATCCACTCCAGCCTTTCTAGCAGCATTCAGCCGATTTGTAGCACGTCGAGGTTGTCCACTCCATCTCCATTCCGACAACGGAACCACTTTCGTTGGAGCGTCCAAGGTCCTGGCTAAGGAGTTCATACAAACTTCACATCAGCGTGTGTTATCCAACTATGCTCACCAAAATATTTCGTGGCATTTCATTCCCGCCGGAGCTCCTCATATGGGAGGATTATGGGAAGCTGGTGTGAAAAGTTTCAAATCACATTTTCGAAAGATTGCCGGCTGCTACAAATACACTTTTGAAGAGTTTTCCACATTGCTGTCAAAAATAGAATCCTGTTTGAATTCCAGACCAATATCGCCTATTTCGACTGAACCAACTGATCTTTGCGCACTGACTCCAGGACATTTCCTAATCGGAACTTCAATTTTATCTCCGATTGATCCACAGGTGGATAGCTCACCGATTTCTGTCACAAATCGGTGGCAAAGACTACAAGTTATTCACCAGAACTTTTGCTCCAGATGGAAAAATGAATATTTAAAGGAGATGAATAAGCGGCTTAAATGGCAAAAACCTGAAGTAAACCTTCATCCTGGGGCACTGGTAGTGATTAAAGAGGAGAATCTTCCTCCCAACTCTTGGCGTCTTGGTCGCGTTGTAAAGATATTTTCCGGAACTGACAATCGCGTAAGGGTAGCTGAGGTTTTGACACAGCGTGGCTCCGTAACAAGGCCGATTGTAAAACTAATTGTGCTACCTACCGATTCCTAACTCGCGTTCTTATCATTATACTTTCTTTCTTTTTCAGCCTAATTATGCCTGGAAATTCCGGAAAGTCGTCCAAAAGGTTTATGGGAAAATATAATTCGTATCCATGTAGGTTGTGTAAGCGTCCCCATCCTCTCCGCACGTGTCGTAAGTTCCTTGCGATGAACATTTCTGACCGCATCAACGCCGTAAGGAAACATAAGTATTGCGCCAACTGTTTAGCCCATGATCACTCGCAAGGAACTTGCTTCACAAAACATGGATGCAAACACTGCCGAAAATTCCACCACACTCTACTGCACGTTAACCCAAGGCTAGTAAAGGATCTTATTCCAATTGAGTCACGTCGTCGATCACGATCTCGCTCTATTTCTCCCGATCCACAACCATCGACATCCTCTAGATCATCAAGAGCTAACAGACCTCCATCTTCTGCTCAAAAGCCAGTAGAATCCACCACTCAAAAAGGAAATTCCACTTCCCCTTCAAAATCGGCAACCTGGACGTCAATTCTACGTCAAAATACTGTTATTTTGCTTCCAACTGCGCTTGTAAAGATTGGATCAACCACTTCTCATGCTCGTTGTCTATTAGACTCGGGGTCCCCAGTAAGCCGCGTGGCGAAAAGCCTCATCGATAAACTGGACTTCACTTCGTACACTCTAAACGCGGAAACGGTTTGTCCACTCGTTCTAAAGTCCAGGTTTGACTCGGCCTCAAAGATTGAAGGAACTTTCCGAGTCGACAACCGAGTCTCCATCCATACTCCCGCACAATCCCTTCCGCAATCCTATAAAAAGAATTTCCGGGATTTGTTTTTAGCCGATTCTCAATTTTATGAAAAAGCTCCAATTGATATTGTCATTGGAGCTGATATGTACCCAAAAATAATATGTCAGGGAGTTTTCTCCCGAACCGGCTTTCCGACAGCACAAAGTACTGTCTTTGGCTGGACCATTTACGGCCCTGCCACACTTTAATTCGTTCAAATGCACTTTTAGGCAGAAGCAAATTGTAAACGTATTTTTAATTTCTTATTATAAAACTTATCTTATTAATCTATTTATAAAAAAAAATGAATTGTAAATTGAATAATCTATAAATATGAATTTCATTATTGCACATAAATATTCTAAATTTAATTCCTTTTACTTTTTTCTTACAGAAGCAGTTTTTTAGACAAGACCGGATTGACATTTTCCATTTTTCATTGCAATCCTGCAAGGCGGGCGGCAATGTTAATGCCAAAAGATCCTTTTTAGTCTTTGGCATTAATATCAGTGATGGGCAAATAATTCCTATTTGTTCATTATATATGAAAGCTAATTGTTGCAAAATCGCCCTGTCTCTTTCCCTCAAAAACGCCTAAACCCTAATGTCAAAACGGTCAAATGTCTAACAGGCTGCTTCCGTTTTGGCCTGGTCCAAATCTCACTCTTATATTTTCAACTCCCAACGAGAAAGGTAATTAGCTCAATAAAAATTACAATTTGTCCATTTTCCACAACTAATTAAATTTTGTGTTTATATTTCTTTTCCGAATATTAATGGTTTGTATGCTTGCTGAGCAAACGATACAAAAACCCACCCCTATTTTTGGATAATTCATAAGAGAACTGATCTGAATATTTCCCACCAGATAACTTGTGTCCTCACCCAATCAGTTAGTTTCTTAGTAATTATAGCCGATTAAAAGTGAATTGTTGTGTATAATTTTTACCATTTGATTGATTTTTTCATTTTTGTGTTTTTTTTTAATACAGTTTTTCACTTATGTCACTTTTCTGTTAAATATATCTTAAGTATGATGTATTTTTTTTTTTTTTTGCTTTTGTGTTATTTGTTTAATAAATATTACACATGAGTAGTTTATTTAACAGTTTGCGGTCAAAGTTGGGTCAAAAAGATTAAAAGCACCAAGAAAAAAAAATAAAATTGAATTAAAATATAAACTGGAAGAAATCTGAGAGTAGAGTCTGATTACATGATACCCTATGAGATCTGTCTATGAAATCTGTCTACAATTTACCCTTGCTCCCATATTAGACCTTCTGCTGAAAATAACAAAAATTAAATCTGGAAATTTCGGAAAAAAATAGCAAAAACATGTCTTACGAAAAACTTGGTAAGTTGTTGGTCCGTATTTAATCTCAGTAGTGAAGGATATCAAACATTAGTGATTGACTTTCTATAGCCTTTTCTTACTAGTTTTTTATTGTGATAGGTTGAATCTTTTCTATATCTGGCCATCATTATTTTTGATAATTGCCAACTTTAAACGAAGTTATAAAATAGGAACATAATAAATACATATATGAAAATCCAATTTTATATTTCCACTATTTTCATTAAGATTTTTATAAAAATTTCGATGAATTTACAATTTTAACACTAACATTATGTGGACCCATTTTTTCATATTCAAATGTAAATAGAATTTATTAAAAATAATTTTATTAAAATATTTATTTATATTGTTTTTTACCAGTAAATACAAGTTTGCACTAAAGGTTATTCATAGCAAGTAAATATTTGCAAATATTTATAACAAAAAAAAAACAACAATGAATATTTAAAAGGCCATAATTGGCATCTGCTAAATATTTCAAGGTAACACACGCATGTAAAATGTTAAATGCAAATGTATTTTTATTTATATAGTATTTATATTTTTCTACATACTTTTATATGTTTGTATATGTGTATGCATTGTAAAAGGATTACAAATAAACACATGCTTAAAATGGCTTACAGTTATTATATTGAAAATATGCTTAATAAGTTTATTTTATGAGTATTTCGTTTTTCATTTGTTTATTTAAGAGAAAAACTTTAAATTGCGTCGCGGCATTTGTTTTCTGTTTTCTTTATATTTACAATAATTTTCAATATTTAACAATTGATTATATTAATAATAAGGCTTATGATAAAGTTATTTGTTTGTTCTTTTCGCGTTTGAATAAGAAAAAGTCAACAAAATAAAAACTTTGGTGTTTTTCTTGAAACTGCTTTAAAAAATGAGATAATGGCAAATAAAAAGAGACTTCTATAGAAAATTTGACGATACGAAGACATTTATATAAAAAAAAACAAGTAAGAAAGTGCTATAGTGGGTCAAGCCCGACCATACAATACCCTTCACCACTAAGATCAAAGGTGTTTTTTTTTTTGTATAAAGAAAAATATTTGCTTAATTTTGCCATCATACAAACATTTTCTCAAAACTTATATATTTAAGCTGTTTCCGTCATTTGGACTTATATGAGAGCTAGGATCAAATGTAGACCGATTATATCGAAATTTGGCAAATTAATTACTGTCGTTGCAAAAATAATGTATGCAAACAATAATCTACAAATTCTCATTATCTTTGGATATACGAGGGTTTTAGTGATTTGTGTCTCATTTAGTGCTTTTTTAAGAAAGAGTTTATATGGGAGCTATGGTCAAATGCGGACCCATTTCAACGAAATTTGGCATAGTGATTAAGGTTAATATAAGCAGTATTTCTTTTAAATTTCATAAAAAAAATCTTGGTATTTGTGGCCAATATATCAATTCAGGGAAGTGGGACCTCTGGGAGGTACCATAAATAATGGACCGATTTTGACGAATTTTAACTGCCATGGTCCCATTACCAAAAAAATGATATGTGCCAAATTTCAACAAATTGTCATTAGAATTGCGACCTGTAGTTTGATTACAAGGTTTACATGGGGGTCCAGCCAGCCAGACGGAAGGACGGACGGACATCGCTAAATCGACCCAGAAAGTGATTCTAAGACTATTGGTATAAAAAGTTAGGTCTAAGACAAATATTTCTATGCGTAACATACATCAGCCTAAACTTATAATATCCCTTCCACCTATGGTGGTGAAGGGTATAATGACGATAGGAACCCATTTCAATAGAAAAGTTGACGACAGAAAGACATTTCTTAAGAAAACCTGAAGACAATAAAACATTTTTATTGAAAAGTTGACGATAGGAAGACATTTCTGTAGAAAAGTTTTCGATAGGAAGACATTTCTATAGAAAAGTTGACGATAGGAAGACATTTCTATAGAAAAGTTGACGATAGGAAGACTTTTCTATAGAAAAGTTGACGATAGGAAGACTTTTCTATAGAAAAGTTGACGATGGGAAGACATTTCTATAGCAAAGTTGACGATAGGAAGACATTTCTATAGAAAAGTTGTCGATAGGAAGGCATTTCTATAGAAAAGTTGACCATAGGAAGACATTTTTATAGAAAAGTTGTCGATAGGAAGACATTTCTTTAGAAAAGTTGACGATAGGAAGACATTTCTTTAGAAAAGTTGACGATAGGAAGACATTTCTATAGAAAAGTTGACGATAGGAAGACATTTCTATAGAAAAGTTGACGATAGGAAGACTTTTCTATAGAAAAGTTGATGATAGGAAGACATTTCTATAGAAAAGTTGACGATAGGAAGACTTTTCTATAGAAAAATTGACGATAGGAAGACTTTTCTATAGAAAAGTTGACGATAGGAAGACTTTTCTATAGAAAAGTTGACGATAGGAAGACTTTTCTATAGAAAAGTTGACGATAGGAAGACTTTTCTATAGAAAAGTTGACGATAGGAAGACTTTTCCATAGAAAAGTTGACGATAGGAAGACTTTTCTATAGAAAAGTTGACGATAGGAAGACTTTTCTATAGAAAAGTTGACGATAGGAAGACTTTTCTATAGAAAAGTTGACGATAGGAAGACTTTTCTATAGAAAAGTTGACGATAGGAAGACTTTTCTATAGAAAAGTTGACGATAGGAAGACTTTTCTATAGAAAAGTTGACGATAGGAAGACTTTTCTATAGAAAAGTTGACGATAGGAAGACTTTTCTATAGAAAAGTTGACGATAGGAAGACATTTCTATAGAAAAGTTGACGATAGGAAGACTTTTCTATAGAAAAGTTGACGATAGGAAGACTTTTCTATAGAAAAGTTGACGATAGGAAGACTTTTCTATAGAAAAGTTGACGATAGGAAGACATTTCTATAGAAAAGTTGACGATAGGAAGACATTTCTATAGAAAAGTTGGCGATAGGAAGACATTTCTATAGAAAAGTTGGCGATAGGAAGACATTTCTATAGAAAAGTTGGCGATAGGAAGACATTTCTATAGAAAAGTTGACGATAGGAAGACATTTCTTTAGAAAAGTTGACAATATGAAGACTTTGACAATAGGAAGACTTTTCTATAGAAAAGTTTACCATAGGGAAACGTTTCTATAGAAAAGTTGGTCATAGGAAAACTTTTCTATAGAAAAGTTGATCATAGGAAAACTTTTCTATAGAAAAGTTGATCATAGGAAAACTTTTCTATAGAAAAGTTGATCATAGGAAGGCTTTTCTATAGAAAAGTTGACCACTTTTTTGCCCAATTAAACCACATAATTTCAATCATTTATTAAAGACCCAAAACTCTAAATATTTCATTTTAATCAATGAAAAAAGAAATACAATAAATAAATAAATTCCTACCTCTAGAAAAACTACCTTTACTCGTGCATCAAACCACAAATGAAATATATAATTTTTTTTTCTAAACCGAAACAAATAAATTAAATAATTTGTATGTGAGTATAATGGATATTTTCTAATATTTTTCAATATTAGGAAGCTCATAATATAACACACACAAAAACATTTGCTAGTGGCATTGTATATTTCCAATCACCCAATAGTTTCGTAAAGTCTCTAAAACTGAAAACTACAAGCAGATACCAGGTAATATTGAAGGAATCTACCGTCCGTTGGTAAAATGACCATCCATTTTTGTTGTTTTGAAAAAGCTTTTTTTTACTTGAACTTACAGTTTTTTTTCTATGCATGTGTATTCCAATTGTAATAAAACTCATATTAATTTCATTCCATTTCCCTTTTCATTTTTTAAAGAAGTACAAAAAAAACAAATATACGAGGGTAATTTAAAAATTTCATTATTTGTATTTTTTGTTTCCAGATTAGTTATAGATTCAATTTAAATCGCCAAATTGCCGTATTCAAAATCAATCGAAATGTTAGATATTTCACAAATATTTGTGTAGCATACTTTTAGGATTATATAAAAACATAATCTAAAAACATACAATATGGTAATTTCTTTGTCAAAAGTTCCCTGATTGTAAAATAATTTCATTTAAACTTAATAATTTGACAAAGAAACGAATATGTTTCGATACCAATTTGTAATAAACTTTTTGCAAAATATATTGTTTTGAAAATCCCTACGGTATGTTAAAGAATATTTGCTTAATGGTCTTAGTTTTCGATTGATATCGAATGTGGCGATTTGAGCCCTGTACGATATGACTTGCAATTTATATCTACAAAAATCTTAGTCATACGAAAACAAATTACTTTTCAAACCATCCTCTTGCCCAAGTATGTTTCGTTTTGTTTATTCAATTAAAATCTTTTCAAAAAATTCTTAGAATTTTTTTTTGAGCTCGAGGAGTCTGTAAATATTTTTTCCTGTGAATTAAAATTTTATATTTAAACAATTAAGTGAAACCTCAACTGATTTATGATAAGGGACCAAGGGAAGCTTTACAATATATTGGTTTAAATAAATGTTTATTTAAGATAAATCGATTTTATCTTGAATGGATATATTAAAAAAATGTGTATAATTTTTTTACAAACAAACTTGGGATTTGATATAAAAATTTTATGAAATAAACATTTCCTCAACCCTCCTAAAAGTAGACAACACAATTTAAAAATCTGACATCTGTTATGATCTATATATTAAAATTCGTATAGATAAATTTTAGTACTATATTTGATACCAAAAATTCTAGTAATAAATAAATTTTACACGCTCCCCTAAAGTATGCTACAAAAAGTTTTCACCACAACTCATAGTATAGAAATGTCAAGTACACACTTGTAGTTATTGCTTTGTTAACGATATACATTTAAAGTCTAATTAGTGTTATCTAAATTAACGAGATTTTAAGGATGTATAGATTTGGAGCACTTGAAATTAACTTAATTCAACTTAATAATTTTATGGTTATTTTTCGCTTGAACAAACACAAGTTTCCAAGGAAAACATTTAATTAAGTGGGGGAGTTTTTTTTAATTAAAATATAATCATATTTAAATTTATAACTTTTTTTAGGCTTTTGTGATCATTAATACTAAAATTAGTAGCAATTAAGAACAAGTAAACCAACCGTTGATGTTTAGGAAATTTTTGGAAAAACAATATTATTTAATATTATTAAAATTTTAGTTCAACACATACTGAACAAATTGGATACTTACCTAAATTGAGATAACCCAAACGTATGAAAAACATTTCTAATCAAAATCACATTTTGATTCTGAATCAATTGTCGGTGTTGAGGCACTCAATACTAATGAAAATCTTAAAATCAAATTGAATAAATGAAATACATATGTATGTAATTAGCCCACATATCCCAAAAGTAGGCAATGTATATTTCAACGAAATGGATGTTTGAAGACTATATTTTCTATTGCATTGAAGGCGCTCTTATAAATAGAAGTAAGATTATATCATTTTCATTTAAGCAAACGGTCGGAATTATGAAATTTAATAGAGATTAAAATCCATACTTTCCTTAAATGAAGTAAATACATTAAGAAGATTCGAAATAAGTTATTGATTTTCGTTATCAATGTTCTGCGAAATAATATTTCTTAGAACTAATCGGGGACCAAAACGCCACACTCAAAATCTATCAATATAATATATTTCACGAACATTTGTGTAGCATACTTTTAGAATAATCTTAATAACATGTAGCACATAAGATTAACCACACTCTATCTTATTTGTCAAAAGTTCCCTAAAAGTAAAATAATTTTATTTAAACTAAATGCTTTGACAAGCAAGCGGATATGTTTAGATATAAAATATTAATAAACTTTTTGCAAAATAAATTATTATGAAAATCCTTAAAGTAAGTTACACAAAAAATTTCGATTAAAATATTGTAATAAATTGGGATCTTAGTGCACTTTTTAATTAAATGTTAGATGTACCAAAATTAAAAAAATCCTTTTAAAAAAATTTTTCTATACAAAAAATTTTGATATAAAAATTTTTCTATACAAAAATTTTCGATATAAAAATTTTTCTATGCAAAAATTTTAGATATAAAAATTTTAATATAGAAAAATTTTCTATAGAAAAGTTTTCGATATAAAAATTTTTCTATAGAAAAATTTTCGATATAAAAATTTTTCTATAGAAAAATTTTCGATATAAAAATTTTTCTATAGAAAAATTTTCGGTATAAAAATTTTTCTATAGAAAAATTTTCGATATAAAAATTTTTCTATAGAAAAATTTTCGATATAAAAATTTTTCTATAGAAAAATTTTCGATATAAAAATTTTTCTATAGAAAAATTTTCGATATAAAAATTTTTCTATAGAAAAATTTTCGATATAAAAATTTTTGTATAGAAAATTTTAAAAATTTTTCTATACAAAAATTTTCAATATAAAAACTGTTCTATGCAAAAATTTTAGATATAAAAATTTTAATATAGAAAAATTTTCTATAGAAAAATTTTCGATACAAAAATTTTTGTATAGAAAAATTTTCGATATAAAAGTTTTTCTATAGAAAAATTTTCTATCTAAAAATTTGCAAAAGAAAAGTTTTTCGATATAAAAATTTTTCTATAGAAAAATTTTCGATATAAAAATTTTTCTATAGAAAAATTTTCGATATAAAAATTTTTTTAAAGATAAATTTTCAATAAAAAAATTTTTTCTATTAAAAAAAATCTAAAAAAAATTTTCAAAAAAAAAAATTTCAATATAAAAATTTTTCTATAGAAAAAGTTTCGATATAAAAATTTTTCTATAGAAATATTTTCAATATAAACATTTTTCTATAGACAAATTTTCAATATAAAAATTTTTCTATAGACAAATTTTTAATATAAAAATTTTTATATTGAAAATTTGTATATTTTATATTGAAAAATTTTCATTATAAAAATTTTTCTATAGAAAAATTTTCAATATAAAAATTTTTCTATAGAAAAGTTTGCAATATAAAAATATTTCTATAGAAAAATTTTCAATATAAAAATTTTTCTATAGAAAAATTTTCAAAAATTTTTCTACAGAAAAATTTTCAAAAAATTTTCTATAAAAAATTTTTCAAATCTTTTCTATACAAAAATTTTTCTATAGAAAAATTTTTATATCAAAAATTTTTCTATACAAAAATTTTCAATATAAAAATTTTTGTATAGAAAAATTTTCGGTATAAAAATTTTTAATATTAATTTTTAATTTAATATAAAAATTTTTCTATAGAAAAATTTTCAATATAAAAATTTTTCTATAGAAAAATTTTCAATATAAAAATTTTTCTATAGAAAACTTTTCAATATAAAAATTTTTCTATAGAAAAATTTTCAATATAAAAATTTTTCTATAGAAAAATTTTCAATATAAACATTTTTCTATAGAAAAATTTTCAATATAAAAATTTTTCTATAGAAAAATTTTCAATATAAAAATTTTTCTATAGAAAAATTTTCAATATAAAAATTTTTCTATAGAAAAATTTTCAATATAAAAATTTTTCTATAGAAAAATTTTCAATATAAAAATTTTTCTATAGAAAAATTTTCAATATAAAAATTTTTCTATAGAAAAATTTTCAATATAAAAATTTTTCTATAGAAAAATTTTCAATATAAAAATTTTTCTATAGAAAAATTTTCAATATAAAAATTTTTCTATAGAAAAATTTTCAATATAAAAATTTTTCTATAGAAAAATTTCAATATAAAAATTTTTCTTTAAAAAAAATTTTCAATATAAAAATTTTTCTATAGAAAAATTTTCAATATAAAAATTTTTCTATAGAAAAATTTCAATATAAAAATTTTTCTTTAAAAAAAATTTTGAATATAAAAATTTTTCTATAGAAAAATTTTCGATAGTAAAATTTATCTTTAAACAAATTTCTGATTAAAATTTAAATATGAAAATATTTCTATAGAAAAACTTTAAATTTTCATACATATCGGTTGAAAGAAAACATTTGAGCAGGTTATTGGTTTTGAAATAGTTTTCCTTCCTTAAAATTTATACATGAAATAATGTAAAATTTTATTGAATTTCTTTCAGACTCCTTAAAGTATGCAACAACCTCTTATTTTCATAAATGATTGCAAAAAAAGATATTGAAAATTTTTTTAACCAAATGTATTAAGAAATCTTAAAAAAAATAATGTTTATCTTTAAAACATTATTAAAAAAGTGACGTAGCAAATAATTCTATAACAAATATTATATAAAATGAAATATCTATCTGGTCTTATTAAATCATTTTTCTAAATTAAATGGCTTGTTGGCAAGGTGTTGTAAGCCACAATATAAAAAAGATAAAATTGCAAAAAAAAAGTGAACATCATTTTTGTTTCAGTTCTCCTGAGTTTAATGAAAATATTTTAATCAAAGCCACCAGAACTTGGGGATTTGTTTTTAATCAGCAGAAAAAGTACAAAAATTTTTTATATAAATTTGCAAAGGAAGCAATTAGGGAGGTACACGAATAAATTTGCTATTATATTAATGTCATATCAAAATATTAAAGGTATCTTTTGATATACAATACATATGTATGTATTTTTTGTAAATAGATGTATATATATATAAAAGGTCAAATCGCTTCAATCGCTCGATTGAAAATTTTCTATGAAAAAAAAATATAAAGAAAAATTTTCCATAGAAAATTTTATATAGAAAGTTTTAAATAGAAAAATTTTGTAGTCAAAATTTTCTTCGGAAAAATTGCATAAAGAAAATTTTCTATAGAATAGTTTAATATAGAAAATTTTCTATAGAAAACATTTTTCTATAAAAAATTTTTTATAGAAAATTTTTGATAGAAAAATTTAACACAAAACATTTTATATAGAAAATTTTCTATTTAAAAATTTTATATAGAAAATCTGCTAAAGAAAAATTTTAAATTAAAAATTTTGTATAGAAAATTATCTATAGAAAAATTTTTTATAGAAAATTTTCTATAGAAAAATTTTTTATAGAAAATTTTCTATAGAAAAATTGTATAAAGAAAATTTTCTATAGAAAAATTTTATTTATTTATTTTTATAAAAAAATCGAAAAATTTTATTAAGAAATTTTTCTATAGAAAATTTTCTAAAGAAAAATTGTATACAGCAAATTTTCTATAGAAAAATTTTTAATATAGAAAAATCAAAAAAAAAATGTATAGATAATTTTCTACAGAATAATTTTAAATAGAAAATTTTCTATATTAAATTTTTCTATAGAAAATTTGCTACATAAAATTTTCTATAAAAAATACGAAATTTTTCTATAGAAAATTTTCTATAATATAAATTTTATATAAAAAATTTCTATAAAAAAAAATTTATATTGAAAATTTTCTATGGAAAAATTGTATAATTTTCTATATGAAATTTTTCTATAGAAAATTTTCCATGAAAAAATTTTATATAGAAAAATTTTGTATAAAATATTTTCTATAGAAACTTTTGTATGGAAACATTTTATATAAAAACTTTTATATAAAAATTTTATATAGAAAATTTTCTAAAGAAAAATTTTATATAGAAAATTTTCCATAGAAAAATTTAATATAGAAAATTTTCTATAGAAACATTTTACATAGAAAATTTTCTATACAAAAATTTTATATTGAAATTTTTAATAGAAAAATTGTATATAGAAAATTTTCTTTAGAATAATTTTATATAGAACATTTTCTATAGAAAAATTTTATATAGAAAATTTTCTATAGAAAAATTTTATATAGAAAATTTTCTATAGAAAAATTTTATATAAAAAACTTTCTATAGAACAATTTTATTTAAAAAAATTTCTATAGACAAATTTTATATAAAAAAATTTCTGTAGAAAAATTATTTATTAAAAATTTTCTATGGAAAAATTGTATAACGAAAATTTTCTATAGAAAAATTTTTGGTAGAAAATTATAAATTTATATAGAAAATTTTCTATAAAAAATTTATATATGGAAAAATGTAAGTAAAAAATTTCTATAGAAAAATTTTATGTAGAAAAACTTCTATAGAAAGTTTTCTATAATACAATTATATATAGAAATTTCTATAGTAAATTTTCTATAGAAAAATGTATAAAAAATTTGCTATAGATTTTTTTTTTAGAAAATTTCATATAGAAAAATTTTATATTGAAAATTTTCTATAGAAAAATTTTATACAGAAAATTTTCTATAGTAAATTTTCGATACAAAAATTTATAAAAAATTTGCTATAGAAAATTTTTTTTAGAAAATTTCATATAGAAAAATTTTATATAGAAAATTTTCTATAGAAAACTTTTAGATAGTAAATTTGTATAAAAATTATTTATTAAAAATTATTTTCTATAGAAAATTTTTTATAGAAAAATTTTATATAGAAAATTTGCTATGGAAAAATTTTATATAGAAAATTTTCTATAGAAAAATTTTGTATAGAAAATTTTCTATAGAAAAATTTTATATAGAAAATTTTTTATAGAAAAATTTTAAATAGTTAATTTTCTATAGAAAATTTTCTATAGAAAAATTTAATATAGAAAATTTTCTATAGAAAAATTTAATATAGAAAATTTTTTATAGAAAAATAGTTAATTTTCTATAGAAAAATTTTATATAGAAAATTTTAGAAAATTTTCAACAGAAAATTTTCTATATAAATTTTTTGTTGTACTGAAAATTTTCTATAGAAAATTGTTTATAAAAAATTGAATATAGAAAATTATCTACACATTCTTGCTGCAGCCGTCGGCTGAAGGTAGATGAAAACTGAAAAATGTTTGTTTTTGTTCAGTCGATAATCTACGCTTTTACTTTTGGTTTATGAACATAATTCTTAAAAGTTATGTTTGTAAATTTAGTGATAATGCGAGGTTTTCGATCTGTCTAAATTGGGGATAATCCTTCTGAAGAGATGGCTTAACCAACCATCGAAACGCGCAGAGGAATTTGGTTTCTCCGCAAACATTTTTTGGCTTTTTATCAATAAATTGGTCTGTTACATTAATAAATAAATGTAACAGATTCGGGATCAAATGCGAATACTCTTCTTTTTGAAAAAATCTATATAGAAAATTTCGATTGAAAAACTCCGACTTTTCAGAAAATATTGTGTAATAGCAAAGTAATAATTTAACATTTTAGCAGTGAAATCTAATTCTTTATCATCTTCTGTCTTTTGCTACTGAAAATTTTAGCTGGGTTGTTAGTAAGTATGTATATGTATATGTATTATATGTATATAAATTCATGGCTTATCTATGCAAACCAGATTTATTTATTTTGAGAAACTTTTCTCTCAAAACATATTTCAATTTCAAATTTATATTTTAACGCTGAAATATCAATTGAAAAAGTTTTTTCACATGTCACTTTCTTTCGTATCTAAATATTTATGTGAATAATAAATCGGATCAAATATCAATTTAATTTAAAACAATAACAAAACAAATTTGTAAAAATAAAGAAACTTTGTCTGCAAGTTGACAATATTAAATTTTCAAATAACAAGAATTTTTAAAACAACAAAATTTATCAAGAATAAAGTTTAAAAAAGACACACATACATATAAAAAATTTAGCTAAAAAAAGTGTTTTACCACATCAGACATTTTAATGCTATTAAACTAATGACATAATGTCTGTTTCTGAAACAATTAAAGTTGTCATGACACATTTACTTGTAAACGAATTTGTTTCAGAGCATATATTTAGGGGAGTATGTTATTTGTGTGGAACGAAGAGTGGGAAACTGTCTTTAGTTTTAAGTTGTGTGAATTAAAATGTTCATTTTAAAGACCAAAGTGGGTTTTGTCAGATGACAGTTAACATATTGAATCATTTATGTTATCATTTTTCACTGTCACCTCAAAAACTTGATTACCCATTCTTTCAGTCGTTATCATTCTCTGGGGTAAAGAATGAGCTGGCGAAAGTGTTTGAAGATAAAATATTGATATTAATAATACTTAAATAGGAATAAACCAGAACAAATTATTCGTGTAAAAAAACTTCAAAATGGATTTGGTAATTTAAATTTTAATCTATCTATTATCTAAACAGATACAACAAAATTAAAAAAATAGCTTCATATAAAAATCTGATTAAAATAAACTGTCTTTGTTAATACATTATCAATTCAATCTGGGGCCAAAACACCGCACAGTGGTATTTCTTCAAGCATCGAAGTGCAAAAAATAGAAGGAGTGACCCACACCACAACGATCAAATTTTGCATTCTTGTTTAGTTTTATATAAGTACGTAAGAAAACTTCAAAAAAATTTCGAAATCCGTCAACTCCTTGGGGTACCTGATGCTTTAAACCACCATTTTTATACCTTTCACCACCATAGGTGAAAAAAACTTACAATACGTTTTTGCTAATGTATGTAACGCATAGAAATATTTGTCTTAGATCCACCTTTTAGTATACCAATAGGCTTAGAATCACTTTCAGCGTCGAATTAGCGATGTGAGTCCATGGAAACTCACATCAAACTCACTCATTTTTTGCATATATAATTTTTGTACTATAACTGTAATCAATTTGTCAAATTTCGAGAAAATCAGTCCACATTTGACCCTGGCTCTCATGTAAGTCCAAATGACAAAAACGGCTTAAAAATACATAATTTTTCAGAAAATGTTTGTGTGATGGCAAAATTTAGCAAATATTTGTCTTTATACAAGAAAAAGAACACCTTTGACCTTAGTGGTGAAGGGTATCGTATGGTCGGGCTTGACCGGACCCCCTTGCCCTGGACCTCCGTTTGTTCACCAATTTTTCCTTTCAATATACAAACTTCTATAACTTAAATACAAAAAAAACTTTTTAATTTTTGGTTGAAATTAGACCACCCCTTGTGGTACCTGCTTTGGACCCCGATTTTTCACATATTTTTTTTTTAAGTAAAACCCACAATTCTTAACAAAATTTGATGAAATTTGTCACACGTGTAAAAGTTGATCTAGAAAAAAATCTATCAATTTTGGTTGAAATAAGTTGACTCCTTTAGAATCATTAGAATTTAAAAAATTCGGCATATGTCTATTAATTGATCCATGTAAGGGTTGCATTAATTTCGGTTGAGATGCCTTGGCACCTTGAGGTACCTGTCTTGGACCCCCATTTTTCACTTATTATTGTTCTCAATATAAGCCGAAATTCTTAGTAGAATTTGATGAAATGCTAAACACGTCTAATGGTTGAGCCAAAAAACAGCTCTACTATGTTTGGTTGAAGTCCCTCGACATCTACGAGACTTAAGTGTAAGTCTTGATTAAAAAGTTACGCCTAAATGACTGCAACACTTTTTGCTTAAATTATATGTAACAATTTACATGACTTTTTGAAAAAAATTTTGAACTTTGTTCTACGATCGATAAATTTCGGTGAATTTTTTTCACTCAATCTAAAGAAGAGACTTTCACCTTTCACATGGTAATGGTGGGAGCAACGAGCAAAACCGATCAAACTTAGTTTTTGTCCAAAGAAAAACGAAAATACTGAATTTTTTAGAGCTTTTTTTGGTTTCCTGATATTTCCTTAACAATATATGTAATTAATTAAATCGTCTTAATTAAATCGACATCAAGATTAAAGCTGAGCAATTAAATTTGATGCATGAGCCATTGAGTTTGATGAAAAATGTCATCACTTTTTGTTTTAGAACATTAAGCTCATTTCAAAACCTTTTTGATAACACAATGTATAATTTCTTAATGAAAACAATTATTGTTCCTTAATATCTAGACTCTTCCCTATAGAACTGTATTTTTAGATTTTTAAAAAGCTGTGCTCAAAAAACGTCTTCGTCTATATAACAGCCTTGATTGTAGTTTATGTGTATGTCTTAATCAACAAGAATTTTATCAGGATTAATATAATTGTGCTTTCAAGGCCATTAAATTTAAATTTAATCACTCTTAAATTTTCAATTCCTTTTTTTTTTAAGTACTCAAATGCTTTTTGAAAAACCTATTTCCTTTAATTACTTAAGTCAATTATTGCAATAATTATATCTTGAATTGTCCTTCAATTTAATTATACACAAGATAAACTCAATATGTTTGATTATGCCTTTACTGTTGCTCCCCTTGAGTAGTAACAGTTTCATCCTTCAGTTTTTTTTCCCTTGTATTGTCTTGGGATATCTTTGATAGTCCTATTTCTGCACTTGTTTGGCATTTCATGCATTTTCATAAAGTTGAACTTTATTAAATAATTGCAAAAATTGTATACTTATAAAATCAATTGAAGTGAATTGTATAAAATTTAATCATCATTTTCTGTAATTGTGTAATAATTTTGAGAGATGAAGACGTGATGCATTCGTAATGTAATAATAATAGGGGGAATAAAAAGAAACTGTATAAAACTAATTATATAAATTATAAACCATTGACAAAAGGTAAATGAGCAATTGACTTGTGGGTACAATTTGATGTATAAAGGGGAAGAAAAAAGTTGAAGGATCTGTGTGTCTGACCGTGTTTCTGTATGTGTGTCTGTCTGTCTGCCTGTCTGTCTGTCTGTCTGTCTGTCTGTCTGTCTGTCTGTCTGTCTGTCTGTCTGTCTGTCTGTCTGTCTGTCTGTCTGTCTGTCTGTCTGTCTATCTATCTGTCTGTCTGTCTTTATGCCTGTCTGTCTTTCTGTCTGCCAGTATGTCTTTCTAAGGATGATCTGCTTCTTTTATATGATGTAAAACAAGGCTACACATAGATTTATCTGGGCTTGGATATTCATTAACATGTAATTTATATACTAAGTTTTCCTCCCATTTTCGCCTCTTAATATTTTTATTTGAAAATAGTCATATGTATGTATTAGTCCTCATCACACAAACACGCCTTTATCGAATACACACGTTGTTAACACTCTACTCACTGTATTCATACTTAAACACACACACGCGTTCAATATTTCACTGTCATTTACATTCTATAGAATTTGACATATTCTCTGAATTCAAATCTAGAAAATTATTTTATATTTCAGCTACGTGTTTTCAGAATTCAAATTCAGAAGCAGTTAAATTTTATTGTAATTTTCCTTCTCCCTACCGTTAAATAACCATAACCATAACAAAATTTTCCCTAAAAAAGGAAACAAAATTAGTATTCAAAACATTCCTCAATTTATTTGTTTTATTATTTGCCTCTATTGTTGTCGGGAATTTATATTTACATTTTAGCCGCAATAAAAGGAGAAAAGGAAACCAGGTTTTATGGAAATGTTGACAAATGTGTCAACAATTAAGCAAAATTAGATCGGTCAAGCTTAATCGATTACAAAGGCTGTTACGTGCTGGGCAAATGATTAATCGAAGAAATGTAATTAAAAATATTAAAAGGTGAAATGAAAGGGAAATATTGAATTACTAGTTTTTGGAACAAAACTTATTTTTAATATTAGTTAATGGTAGTTAGTTAATATTAGTTAATTTACCGAAAGAGCATTTTAAATGCTAAAGACTAATATTAAACTTTTTTATATAACACCCCCTAAAAATATGCAATGAAATTCTTAAGTCTGTAAAGCCTGCATTTTGTATACCTTTTGATACTAAGTTCGAATATAAACGAGTTGTTACCAAAAGATGACCAGTAGTAAAAGTGTTTTAATTGAACTATATGTTTTTAAAAACGAATCAAAATGGATACCAAATTTCAATAAGCTTTTTGCATCGAAGTAACTATGAATTTTCCTAAAGTATACTTCACAATATTTGCTTAAAAGTCTGAGTTTTCGATCGATATTGAATGCTGTAATTTGGCCAGAGCTTTGAAAGCTCTTACGGTCAGTGTCGCCAGATGATACTGAATCAGCCCTAGATGGCTGAGTCATCCTAAAACTTCTGAGTCATCCTAAAACTTCTGAGTCATCCTAAAACTTCTGAGTCATCCTAAAACAGCTAAATCACAATAAAACTGTTGAGTCATTCTAACACTGTTGAGTAATCCTAAAACTGAATACTTATTTTGGCAACAAATTTCAGTATTCTTTAATGAAATTTTGAACAAATGCTGTTTCTATAAAGAGAATTCACTGTTCGACGGTTTAAGCCAAGGTTGCCCATTATCACCCTTGCTATGAGCTAATTTCTTACATGAGGTAATGGACAAAAAGAGAAGGGGAATAACCGCAACAGAGAAGGGGAGTAACCGCTAATCTTTCCAAATATTGGGAAGATCTGTTTTGAGCGGATAACATCTGCTTATATCTTATAAATTGCAAATTTTAAAGAAAATTAAATGATTATTTATATAGTACCTGGGCGACAGAGCCTTGCTCGGAGCATTTCGAGGCAAATTTTAAAGTTTTTATGTATTTAATTTTATAAAGTACTAACCAACTTAAATAAATTTAGAGAAAAGAAGGTACACAAATATCCAATTAATTTTTGAATCATTTTATTCGTTTTGTCCTATCAACACATGATCAAATGCATAGTCTAATATGAACAATTTTGGAAATTGGTCATACCGACTTAGAAACCTCCTTCGATTCATGTGCAAGAACTTTGCTTAAGATCATATCCTGATCAAATGCACAGTTTACGATTTAATTCATTTTGAGTAATTTCTAGTGGAGCCACCTGTCGGAAATTAGTCATAGGAACTAAAGATCATAGCATGAACAAAAGCACAGCTTACGAGTTAATTAATTTTTAGTAATTTTCACTAGCTCCACCAGTCGAAAATTGTTCATATCAACAAAAAAAAAACTTGCGTCAGCTCATGTGCAACAACTTTGCTAAAGATCATTGCATGATCAAATGCACAGTTTACGATTTAATTCACTTTGTGTAATTTTCAGTGCCGCCACCTGTCGAAAGTTGTTCATACCAACTAAGAAGCCTTTGTCGACTCATGTGCAACAACTTTGCTAAAAATCATAGCCTGCTCAAATGCACAGTTTACGATTTAATTCATTCTTAGTAATTTTCAGTGGCGCCACCTGTCGAAAATTTTTCTTGCCAATTAAAAAACCTTCGCCAGCTCATTTGCAACAACTTCGCTAAAGATCATGGCATGATCAAATGCAAAGTTTACAATTTGATTCATTTTGAGTAATTTTCAGTGGCGCCACCTGTTGGAAATTAGTGAAACCAACTTAAAAACCTTCGTTGTCTCATGAGCAATAACTTTAGCTAAAGATTATTGGATGAACATAACATGGTTATATTTTCAGTGGCGCCACTTGTTGGAAAATAGAGATATCAACTTAAAAACCTTCGTCGTCTTCATGAGCAATAACTTTAGCTAAAGATTATTGGATGAACATTACATGGTTATATCATAGTTTAATATTCTATAAAGGACATACAAATAGAAACACACTTTATCTCCTAAACACCTTTATCCCCCCTAAACACCTTTTATCCCCTAATTTCTAAAAAGTTACATATGCATATTTGGTACTTGGTATCAATTGAATTCGGTACTTTTTATAAAAACGCAGTTAACATATTGTTCCTATTCATATTACTTCATGAGGTGTTGAGTTATCATTTTATCACTTTTTTTACCCATTTTGGCGCCCGAAATCAAAAAAGTACCAAATACGTGTTCAATTTTTTTCACACATTTATTGATTGCGTTACAAAATTGTTTTTATATTATTTGGTTCAAAAGATAAGAGTGGCTTAAAAATGGTACCAAAAAAACTATTTTCACCCTATTTTACCCCCTATCGGGTATAGATTGAAAAAAGTACCAAACTTCACTTACTTTAACGGCGGCTATTCAAAACATAATTTCGATTTTGTTTCTATGCCTATTACTTTAGTAGATAAAGCATTTTCGATTTTTTCCCCCTTTTTTACCCTCTTAGAGTCGAAGGTTCCAAAAGTCCTTCTTACTCGACCTATACATCAAAAAAGGTATCCACTGTCCAAATTTTTATCAAATTTATCAAAATTGAAATTTTCTAATTTAACACTATATTCATATACAATATATAGTTTTTTTATAAAGGACACTTTGTCTTTATTCTCAATATATTCTTATGTCTTTTTTCGGAGCATTTCAAACCTTGTTTATATAGATCTTTAAGTATATCCTATTTAACCTCTACTTTTTACTACTACCACTCATAAATCATTGTTCAAACCAATTGATATCACATAATAAGTTTTTATAACTATTTTATTAAAGCATCTTATACATTTCCGCTTGACATACAAAAGATTTCCATGCCTTAAGTAAAACTAATAAAATAAACCAAAAATAGACATTCCGTTCCACCTGCTCTGTTTTGACGCTTAATATCCACCACTAATCCCAATAAATTTTCATAATTTAATCTGAAGAAAAAAAGAAAAAAAAAATATAAATGCGCTAAAACACTTTTCCCATGGCAAACAATACATTAATAGAGATTATGAGGAAAACCGAAAAAAAAATGATAGCTATTGGACAAGCATTTTTATAGATTAATTCAATAAAATACTAATAAAAAGATATCTCTCCCTATACTTAAGTACTTTTTAAGAGGTTTAACAAAAATACATAATAAACCAATAGCCACTGAAAGGAATTGTTAGGCAAATTTTTGAGGTTTAGAAGAAGAAATTTTTAGGAAAAATTTTCTGAAAAAAAAATATGATAATATTATTAAACGTTTTATGAAGCTCATTTCTTTTATTTTGTTCTACAAAAATAAAATTAATATTCCCTAAGTTTTTAGAACATTTAACATTCAACAGCGAATTTTATGCTTGGGAAAAAATTATAGAAGAAAATTTTCTTATTTCAGGCTTAAGCAAAGATGTAGTCGTGTGTAAAATAAATTCATTGGTGCGCACGAGATACTTTTACTTTAATATTCATTCTAATAGATACGATCTCAATTTAAATATTTATTTAAAAAATTGTTTTTCTTTTTATTTTAGCACAAGGAAAAGTACACTGTGATACAATCTAAAATCGAATCTTATATTCGGCTGTGCCGAATCTTATATAAACGCAATTAAGGATATAAAATTTGGTGACTGATTGTCATAAAATTGTATACACTAGCTGGTATTTATATAAAGCTTATTTATGCATAATCTAGTGGCCGTAGCTGTTATAGTTTATAATTTAATAGCTTTTTTCTGGCGTTTTTGGCATTTTAGTGATTTCCGGAAGTGCTTTTTATATGAAAGCTATGTTCAAATATGGACCGATTACTATAAAATTTGATAAATTGACCAAAAGTTGCTTAAAACTTCTCTGTTCTAAATTTAGTTGTCATAGAAATTACAATTTCATTCAATGTATCAGCATAAACGTGATACCCGGGGCAGGGTTATATGGGAGCTCTAACTTAATGTTAACCGATTTCGCCCATTTTTAGTACACAATTTTTCCAAGATATCCAAAATACTTTTGTAAAATTTTGTCTCTTTTGCTCTTTTTGTTAAGGCACTATTGCGCTTTTATCTGACTAACAGACGGACCCCCCTTTCTTTTTGTATTTTGGTGTTTCCGTAAGTTTTTTATATGGGAGCTATGGTCAAATGGTGACCGATTGTAACACACTGGTTTGTATTCATCTGAGACTTTGTTGTACTAAATTAAAGGGTCATAGCTATTGCACTTTATCATATATTGCCATTCAAGTATTTATGGTTGAGTTTATGCTGTTTTGTATGGAAGCTATGGTTAAATGTAAACCGATTTCGATGAAATTCTATAAACTGCCTAGTGCTTGCGTAAAACCATATTTTATACCAAAGATACCAAGACAGACAGACAGACAGACAGACAGACAGACAGACAGACAGACAGACAGACATACAGACAGATAGGCAGACGGACAGACAGACAGACAGACAGACAGACAGACAGACAGACAGACAGACAGACAGACAGAAAGACAGACAGACAGAGAGACAGACAGAGAGACAGAGAGACAGACAGACAGACAGACAGACAGACAGACAGACAGACAGACAGACAGACAGACAGACAGACAGACAGACAGACAGACAGACAGACAGACAGACAGACAGACAGACAGACAGACAGACAGACAGACAGACAGACAGACAGACAGACAGACAGACAGACAGACAGACAGACAGACAGACAGCAGACAGAAAGATAGTTAGACAGACAGACGGACAGACAGACAGACAGACAGACAGACAGACAGACAGACAGACAGACAGACAGACAGACAGACAGATAGACAGACAGACAGACAGACAGACAGACAGACAGACAGACAGACAGATTCAGAATATATGTATATCCCTATATGGTTTTTGAGCCAATATTAAGGAAATTACAAACGGAATGACAATCTCAATATACCCCCCATTATTTTGATGGTGGCTATTAAAAATATAATTTCACATTTTCCTGTAACACAGTGTTACTAGTGTGTTTTACCTTAAGCTCTTAAAAATGATTCCAAAAGAATTTATAAATTGAGTTTTTGTCTAGGTTTTATTAAACAAAAAAAAAAAAAAACGAAGAGAAAAAGAACAACAAACTTTGCCAAATTTTTTAAATCTCAACTTTTTTCCAAAGAAATAATATATTTTCTTTTTTGATCTATTTGTCTAAAGGTGTTTTTCATACTCCATATCCTATTCGTCTTATTCCTAAAAAGTAAAAATTTCTTTAACATTTATGAAATTCTTTTTACTGATAAGTATCAGAGAGCTCTCTTAATGCTTGAATATCCTTATGATAAAGTTTCTTTCATCAAGTAATTTCACGCTATTATAACTTTTTATTCATATCGTCTGGAAAAATAGCAAAAATCTACATCCGCCATAATATTTAATATCCTACAACTCCTCCATCTTAACAATTCGAACTTGCGTGTTTTGGTGGTTGTTAGGCAAAATATAAGGTAAAGTGTTTTGAACTGAAACCAGAGTGTTTCAGAAGAAAAAATATAATGGTAAACACTCAAGAGTTAAGAAACGATTTAAGTTTTATCGAAAGGTTTCATGGAAGATTGCGGGTTTTTTCAAGGTAAGGGAATAAGTGCTAAGAAACGGTGTAATCTATTAAAAATGTATCTAAATGGTGGGAAAAGGTATAAAAATAGGCAATTTTAAATCATCACTTTAATCATAAATTATAATACAAACATTTTCTAGAGAATAATTTGTGGTTCAAAAATGACTAAAGAAAATTTTTAATACACAAATTTTACTAAAGAAAATTTTTGATACACAAATTTTACTAAAGAAAATTTTTGATGCAAAAATTTTACTAAAGAAAATTTTTGATGCAAAAATTTTACTAAAGAAAATTTTTGATACAAAAATTTTACTAAAAAAAATTTTTGATAAAAAAATTTTACTTAAGAAAATTTTCAAATCAAATTTTTGATACAAAAATTTTTCTATAGAAAATAATTTTGGTACAACAATTTTCCTCTATAGAAAATTTTTTGTTGCAAACATTTTAATTTAGAAACTTTTTTGTTACAAAAATTTTTCTATAGAAAATTTTTGTTACAAAAATAGAAAATTTTTGTTACAAAAATTTTTCTATAGAAAATTTTTTATTACAAAAATTTTTCCATAGAAAATTTTTGTAACAAAAATTTGATTTGAAACAAAAATTTGACACAAAAATTTTACTAAAGAAAATTTTTTATACAAAAATTTAAATAAAGAAAATTTTTGATACAAAAATTTTACTAAAGAAAAGTTTTGATGCAAATATTTTACTAAAGACAATTTTTGGTACAAAAATTTTACTAAAGAAAATTTTTGAAATTTTACTAAAGAAAATTTTGGATATAAAAATTTTACTAAAGAAAATCTTTGGTACAAAAATTTCACTAAAGAAAAAATTTACTAAAGAAATTTTTGATACAAAAATTTTACTAAAGAAAATTTTTGATACAAAAATTTTACTAAAGAAAATTTTTGAAATTTTACTAAAGAAAATCTTTGGTACAAAAATTTCACTAAAGAAAAAATTTACTAAAGAATTTTATGATACAAAAAATTTACTAAAGAAATTTTTGATACAAAAATTTTACTAAAGAAAATTTTTGATACAAAAATTTTACTAAAGAAAATTTTTGAAACAAAAATTTTACTAAATAAAATCTTTAATACAAAAATTTTACTTAAGAAAATTTTTGATACAAAGTTTTGCTAAAGAAAATCTTTGATACAAAAATTTTGCTAAAGAAAATTGTTGATACAAAAATTTTTCTACAGAAAATTTTTTGGTACAGCAAATTTTTGATACAAAAACTTTTCTATAGAAAATTTGTTGATACAAAAAATTTTATTTAAAACATTTTTTGATACAAAATTTTTTTTTTCAAAACATTTTTGGACACAAGAATTTTTCTATAGAACATTTTTTGATACAAAAATTTTCTATTGAAAATATTTTTGATACAAAAACTTTTCTTTAAAAAATTTTTTGTTACAAAAACTTTTCTTTAGAAAATTTTTTGTTACAAAAATTTTTCTATACAAAATTTTTTGTTACAAAAATTTTTCTATACAAAATTTTTTGTTACAAAAATTTTTCTATAGAAAATTTTTTGTTACAAAAATTTTTCTATAGAAAATTTTTTGTTACAAAATTTTTCTATAGAAAATTTTTTGTTACAAAAATTTTTCTATAGAAAATTTTTTGTAACAAAAATTTTTCTATAGAAAATTTTTTGTAACAAAAATTTTTCTATAGAAAATTTTTTGTAACAAAAATTTTTCTATAGAAAATTTTTTGTTACAAAAATTTTTCTATAGAAAATTTTTCGCTACAAAAATTTTTCTATAGAAAATTTTTTGCTACAAAAATTTTTCTATGGAAAATTTTTTACTACAAAAATTTTTCTATAGAAAATTTTTACTACAAAAATTGTTCTATAGGAATTTTTTTCATACAAAAAATTTTGCTACAGAAAATATATATGATATAAAAATTTTTCTATAGAAAATATTTTTGATACAAAGATTTTTCTATAGAAAATATTTTTCATACAAAAATTTTTCTATAGAAATTTTTTTGATACGAAAGTGAATAATTTTTTACAGAAACATTTTGGTATTAAAAAATTTCGACATATAAATTTTTGTATCAAAAAATTTTCAATAGAAAATTTTGTTACTAATATCTAGTTTATTTATTATTTTTTAGATTTTAGGCTTAATATGCAATTATATGCAGCTAAGTTATATTTGAGTATATAGTTTAGGGCTCAGGCGTTAATCTGTAGTATGTTTTGTTTAAGGCGAAGGTGCTCGATAAAAGTTTTATGATACCGAATTTCGGGAATTTTTATTTTTTTTAAACTCAAAGAAATTATTTTAATAATGAACATTTTAATTTAAAAATTATATGTAACTAAAAGTAGCTTATTATGGAAAATCTTTTGATACAATTTGTTTGCATTAGTTTATCAAGATTTTTTTAGATTTTAGGCAAAATATGCAATTATATGCAGATAATTTATATTTTTCTATAAAGCTTAGTTCTCGGGCTTTAACCTGTGGTACATTTTGTTTAAGGCGATATTATTTGAAAAAAGATTTATTGTATCAAACTTATGGCCATTTTAATTTTGTTCAAAAATTAAATAAAATAAATCATTTGTTTATAAAAATTGTTGATATCAAGGAAACCATTAAAGTTTTAGAGACCAAATTTAAAGCATTTATTTGTAAAGCTTCGGAGCATGTTTATGTTTAAACAAGATTTTATTTACCAAAAAAGAAAACTACATATTTAAATTATTTTAGAAATTATTCACACTTTCATTACCTTTCAAGCCAACCAACTTTTTTCATTGCTTTATAAATTCTTATTTATTTCTTTGAACTTAAAAGCTCTCCACCACACGATATTTTCTAATAAAATATTCCTTTTATGCAACATGATGCAACTTTTTATAAAATATTCATTTTATACAACTTTATTTTAATTTAAATTTAGTTTTCCATCTCTCTTTATCAGCATGAATATTAAAAATTTGTAGACATTTTTAACTAAGGTCAAAGGTGAGTAGTTTGCTATATGACTATATAAGTTGAGGTTATAGTAAGTTTGTGCTGATGCATGTAATACATAGAAATATTGGTATGAGACTGGATATACATGTAGTTTTGTAATCAAAGTACATTTCACATACTTTCATTTATTTTTGATTTTTCCATAGATGCTGACGTTGCCAGCAATAATAACTTTAACAAATTTCGTCAGAATCGTTTCATATTTGACCATAGCTCCCATGTAAGACATTCTGAAGAAAATGACAATTTTGTGTTTATTTTCATGACAATTGATTTAATAACCAATGACGCAAATGACATAAGTGTATCATTTAATGACATAAGTGTATCACTTAAGATTTAAGTCATATAACATTCACTTAGATCCAATGAAATTCAACTTTTTATTTTATAAACTAATTTCAACACATTTAACTTCAGTTCTGTAGGGTATCATATGGTCGGTCCAGACCAAATATAGTACCTTTCTACTTGCTTTTTAATGAATATTTTCTATCAACAATATTCCTTTATAGGTTTTTTAAAAAGATTGTTACAAAAAGTTTTCTTTAATATCTTTAAGAGTAAAAATTAAACAAAATCTTGTCTTTGAAGAATTAAGTTTTTCTTCTTATATACAAATTATTATGAGTAAGAGATATATTGTTATTTTTAAATAATCTTATTTTATTTACTTTTTTATAAATACAAGTTTTTTTCATTCTCTTATTTATTTATTCACAATAAGTTCCTTGTCGTTATCTTTAAAGAGTTTTTTTTTTAAAGCAGGAATAAGTGCTGAGTGTTTTAGCAAGGGGAAAAATATTCATATTTAGGGCCTATTAGTAGGCTTCTCGTGATTAACGCACATAAACAAATTAATGTCAAATTAAACACTAAAGTCTTTAATTTATAATGCAGTTAAAATAATCTGCATATATTTGCATATTTACTCTAAATATAATAATAAGTGACATGACTGAAAAGAATCAAATTTTCGGGAAAATATCCATAAACTGCGTAAAATTTAAGAATTTACTCAATGCAAAGGCCTTGATATTTACCCCATTTAGATTTTTGAAATTATGCGTTTGTGTGAGAGTTAATTGGCAGCTGTCTTTTGGGTAGCGGTGGCTGATACAAAAATGTATAACACGTGGCAACAGGATATTAATATTTTCATATTTTTAACTCAATAAATATTTTTTTTTTTATATTTAAACAAGCAAAGATGAGTTAGCAGTAAAGAGCAAATCATTTGAATTCATAGTAATTTTAGTTATAAATATCTTTATATTTATACTCTTCAACACCATGAGAATCTGTAAAGAACAGTAATACTCTTTAAAGTATACCGATCAACTAAGAACCACTTACTAAGTCAAAATGAAATATCATACATGACCGACATCGAATGCGATAAGGCCTCAGATTTGTCGACAACTTTAAAAATGGCTTAATATGAATTAAGGAAACTATTCTATTTAGGTTTGATATAAAAATTTTACAAAAGAGAATTTTTGCTACAAAAATTTTACTAAAGAAAATTTTAAATACAAAAATTTTACTAAAGAAATTTTTTGTATACAAAAATTTTACTATAGAAAATTTCTGATAAAAATTTTAATCAATAAAAATTTTTGACACAAAAATTTTACTTAAGAAAATTTTTGATACAAAAACTTTACTACAGAAAATTTTTGATAATAAAGTTCTACTAAAGAAAATTTTTGATAAAAAAGTTCTACTAAAGAAAATTTTTGATACAAACGTTTTTGTAAAGAAAATGTTTGATACAAAAATTTTACCAAAAAAAAATTTTTACAAAAATTTTACTAAAGAAAAGTTTTTATACAAAAAATTTTACTAATGAAAATTTTTCTGTAGAAAATTTTTCGATACAAAAATTTTTCTATAGAAAGTTTTTTGATACAAATATTTTTCTATAGATAATAGATACAAAAATTTTTCTATAGAAAATATTTTTGATACAAAAATTTTACTAAAGAAAATTTTTGATACAAAAATTTTACTAAAGAAAATTTTTGATACAAAAATTTTATTAAAGAAAATTTTTGACACAAAAATTTTATTAAAGAAAATTTTTGATACAAAAATTTTACTATAGAAAATTTGTGATACAAAAATTGTTTATAGAGAATTTTTTGATACAAAAGTTTTTCTAAAGAAATTTTTTTTAATCAAAAATTTTACTAAAGACAAATTTTGATACAAACATTTTTTTAAAGAAAATATTTTTGATACATACATTTTTCTAATATGTGAAAATATTTTTGATACAAAAATTTTTCTATAGAAAATATTTGTATCAAAAATATTTATATAGAAAATATTTTTGATACAAACATTTTTCTATAGAAAATATTTTTTCTGTATATTATACTAAAGAAATTTTTTGAAATGTTTGTACAAAAAATTTTTTTATACAAAAATTTTGCTATAGAATTTTTTTTTTGTTACAAAGATTTAACTAAAGAAAATTTTTGATACAAAAATTTTATAGTATCAACGCCTGAAGGTATGCAATGTTTTAATTTTATTATTAATTGAAATTATGTGTAACTTTTACATTTCTAATCTGGGGCCAAATTACGGCATTCGATATCGATCGAAATCTTAGATATTTTCAAAACATTTGTGTAGCATACTTTATGGATAATTAAAATTATTTTAAAGATGCGCAATTTACTATATTTTTTTTGAAGTTACTTGCCAAAAGATGAACAATAGTAAAATAGTTTTAATTGAACAATACATATTTTTAAAAAGGAAACAAAATGGATACCAAATTTCAATAAACTTTTTCCACCGAAGTAACTTAGAATTGTTTGTATCGAAGTAACTTCGAATTTTTGCATCGAAGTAACTTCGAATAATTTGGCCCCCAGGGGCCAAATTACCGCATTCGATATCGATCGAAAACTCAAACTTCAAAGCGAATATTGTGAAGTATACTTTAGGGATGTTCAAAGTTACTTCGATGCAAAAAGTTTATTGAAATTTTGTATCCATTTGGATTCGTTTTTAAAAATATATATTGTTCAATTAAAACTCTTTTACTTTTGTTCATCTTTTGGCAAATCACTTCAAAAAAATATAGTGAACTGTGCATCTTTTAAATAATTTTAATTATCCTTAAAGTATGCTATACAAATGTTTTGAAAATATCTAAGATTTCGATCGATATCGATTGCCGTAATTTGGCCCAAGATTTTCATGAATGATATCCTGTTTTGTTAATAATAAAGTATTCTTTGATTTTTAAATAATTTTGAAAAAAAAAATGTAAAAAAAAACTATCAAATCTAACAACTAGCAAAGGAGTATATGTCAATCTTATGATACGATTTGTCTACAACTTTGAACTTTTTCTGCTATAAATGTAGAGAACCATTCCAGGTTATGTTATTATGCAAACACTAACTTTAGTAATATATTTCTTTGTTATATAAAATCTTTGTATTTTCTTCAGTGTTGCTACTCTTTACAAAAATATTCTTATATAAAAACACAAATTAGTATTTTCATATTATTTTGCTCTCTTAAAAAATTATACAGGTATGTGATGGAAAACGTTCGTTTTAAAATCGATCGATTTTAGATATATTTTTGAGATAATTTTTGGTTATTTTCCCAAAAAATTCAAACCAAATGAAAGATAATATATAAGTCAAAAGGATTAAAGCCAAAATTTTTATTTTTTTGGGGGAAATAACCAAAAATTAGCTAAAAAATATGTCTGAAATCGATTGATTTGAAAACGAAAAATGTCCATCACATACCTGATATTTAATTTATGAATATATTGTTTTGAAATAATGAATTTTTCTTAATACTGATAAAAAATATATATAAGATATTATTATCTTCATTTTTTAATACCAACACCTAAAGGTAGGCAATGATTCTACTGAATACCTTTTCCATTTGAATAAAGTGAGTAATGCCTTTGATTTTTCATCAGTTTTGTCATTCATTACCAAAATATTCATAACAAATTACTTTTATCCTTTTAATGCAACAATATCCTTACTTATCACTGCCATTTAATCACATTTAACCCATTAAACAAACATTCCATTAACTAATTAAAATATATCAAATAAAACTCAAAAAAAAAAAGACAAAATTAACTTACCTGAAAACTATGATTTACGTTTTTAATACTACACTCAGCTGTACATAAATCTGATAAATCAATTTCATCGAATACATCACTCTGCAATTAAAGAAGAGGAATTGGTTACAATAAGTTACAAAATGTTGAAATTTCATTATTTTTAATTTTTATAAAATAATATTAAACCATTTGACTAACAATCTAATAGAACTGAATGGAGCTGAACTAAAAAATTAAATTTAATTGAATTTATTATAGAATACAAGTTGTTTTGCTGAATAATCTGATTCATTGCCTTTGAAATAAAATTACATTATTTCATTTAATAAATTGTTATTTATATATCAAAAGATTATAATTTAATAATAAGTTTCTACATTGCTTTACAAAGCGAAAAAAAAATATGGAGTAAAAATAAACGCTTTCAATATTGAAAGGGGGAGATTGATTTGCTGTTTTTCTATAGATTCGCAAAAGTATAAAATTGTTGGGGAAAAGGAAAAAATATAGGAGAAAATGTGAAAAAAGTGTAATTTTTTATATTGGCTACGATAATGATGACGTTGAAGAATTAAATGAATATTTCACAAAAAATAAATTGATAGCTAAACGGTAAAAGGTCATTATTTTTAACAAGGTCGTCATCAATAGAGCTTCAATTTTACTTATTTTTAATATAATTTCTTAACAATTTGAGGAAAAGTGAGGAAAAAATTGTAAATAATGGCCATTAAAATTTAAACTGAAAAAAATTCTTATTTTTAAAAGAAATTTTTCAAAAATTTCCTATTTTTATAGGAAATTTCTCAAAAATTTCCTATTTTTATAGGAAAATTTTCAAAAATTTCCTATTTTTCAAAAATTTCCTATTTTTATAGGAAATTTTTCAAAAATTTCCTATTTTTATAGGAAATTTTTCAAAAATTTCCTATTTTTATAGGAAATTTTTCAAAAATTTCCTATTTTTATAGGAAATTTTTCAAAAATTTCCTATTTTTATAGGAAATTTTTCAAAAATTTCCTATTTTTATAGGAAATTTTTCAAAAATTTCCTATTTTTATAGGAAATTTTTCAAAAATTTCCTATTTTTATAGGAAATTTTTCAAAAATTTCCTATTTTTATAGGAAATTTTTCAAAAATTTCCTATTTTTATAGGAAATTTTTCAAAAATTTCCTATTTTTATAGGAAATTTTTCAAAAATTTCCTATTTTTATAGGAAATTTTTCAAAAATTTCCTATTTTTATAGGAAATTTTTCAAAAATTTCCTATTTTTATAGGAAATTTTTCAAAAATTTCCTATTTTTATAGGAAATTTTTCAAAAATTTCCTATTTTTATAGGAAATTTTTCAAAAATTTCCTATTTTTATAGGAAATTTTTCAAAAATTTCCTATTTTTATAGGAAATTTTTCAAAAATTTCCTATTTTTATAGGAAATTTTTCAAAAATTTCCTATTTTTATAGGAAATTTTTCAAAAATTTCCTATTTTTATAGGAAATTTTTCAAAAATTTCCTATTTTTATAGGAAATTTTTCAAAAATTTCCTATTTTTATAGGAAATTTTTCAAAAATTTCCTATTTTTATAGGAAATTTTTCAAAAATTTCCTATTTTTATAGGAAATTTTTCAAAAATTTCCTATTTTTATAGGAAATTTTTCAAAAATTTCCTATTTTTATAGGAAATTTTTCAAAAATTTCCTATTTTTATAGGAAATTTTTCAAAAATTTCCTATTTTTATAGGAAATTTTTCAAAAATTTCCTATTTTTATAGGAAATTTTTCAAAAATTTCCTATTTTTATAGGAAATTTTTCAAAAATTTCCTATTTTTATAGGAAATTTTTCAAAAATTTCCTATTTTTATAGGAAATTTTTCAAAAATTTCCTATTTTTATAGGACATTTTTCAAAAAATTTTTATTTTTATAGGAAATTTTTCAAAAATTTCCTATTTTTATAGGAAATTTTTCAAAAATTTCCTATTTTTATAAGAAATTTCTCAAAAATTTCCTATTTTTATAGGAAATTTTTCAAAAATTTCCTATTTTTATAGGAAATTTTTCAAAAATTTCCTATTTTTATAGGAAATTTTTCAAAAATTTCCCATTTTTATAGGAAATTTTTCAAAAATTTCCTATTTTTATAGGAAATTTTTCAAAAATTTCCTATTTTTATAGGGAATTTTTCAAAAATTTCCTATTTTTATAGGAAATTTTTCAAAAAATTCCTATTTTTATAGGAAATTTTTCAAAAATTTCCTATTTTTATAGGAAATTTTTCGAAAATTTCCTTACTTTTAATTTCGATACTTAAATCTTCAGTCTTTAAGATGTTTCTGTTGTCATAAAAATTATCCATTGAAACTTTTTGTCATTAAAGTTTTTCTATAGACAATATTTTGCGATAAAAATTTTTATATTCAAAAATTTTGTCATTAAAATTCTTCTAAAGAAAATTTTTCATCATAAACATTTTTTTATACAAAATTTTTCGTCATAACGATTTTCTTATAGAAAATTTTTCTATGGAAAGTTTTTTCTCATTAAAAATTTTTCTATAAAAAATTTTTTGTCATAAAAATTTGTATATAAAAAATTTTTCGTCACAAAAATTTGTCTATAGAAAAATTTTTCGTCATAAAAAATTGTCTATAGAAAATTTTACGTCATAAAAATTTTTTTATAAAAAAATTTTCGTCATAAAAATTTTTCTATAGAAAATTTTTCGTCATAAAAATTCCTCTATAGAAAATTTTTCGTCATAAAAATTTCTCTATAGAAAATTTTTCGTCTTAAAAATTTCTCTATAGAAAATTTTTTTTCATAAAAGTTTTCTATAGAAAATTTTAAGTCGTAAACATTTTTCTTTAGAAAATTTTTCATCATAAAAATTTTTCTTTAGAAAATTTTTCATCATAAAAATTTTTCTATAGAAAGTTTTTCATCATAAAAATTTTGCAGTAGAAAATTTTTCATCATAAAAATTTTTCTATAGAAAATTTTTCGTCATAAAAATTTTTCTACAGAAAATTTTTCGTCATAAAAATTTTTCTATAGAAAATTTTTCGTCATAAAAATTTTTCTATAGAAAATTTTTCGTCATAAAAATTTTTCTATAGAAAATTTTTCGTCATAAAAATTTTTCTATAGTAAATTTTTCGTCATAAAAATTTTTCTATAGAAAATTTTTCATCATAAAAATTTTTCTATAGAAAATTTTTTGTCATAAAAATTTTTCTATACAAAATTTTTCGTCATAAAAATTTTTCCATAGAAAATTTTTTTGTCATAAAAATTTCTCTATAGAAAATTTTTCGTCATAAACATTTTTCTATAGAAAATTTTTCGTCATAAAAATTTTTCTATAGAAAATTTTTCATCATAAAAATTTTTCTATAGAAAATTTTTTGTCATAAAAATTTTTCTATACAAAATTTTTCGTCATAAAAATTTTTCTATAGAAAATTTTTCGTCATAAAAATTTTTCTATAGAAAATTTTTCGTCATAAAAATTTTTCTATAGAAAATTTTTCGTCATAAAATTTTTTCTGTAGAAAATTTTTCGTCATAAAAATTTTTCTATAGAAAATTTTTCGTCATAAAAATTTTTCTATAGAAAATTTTTCGTCATAAAAATTTTTCTATAGAAAATTTTTCGTCATAAAAATTTTTCTATAGAAAATTTTTCGTCATAAAAATTTTTCTATAGAAAATTTTTCGTCATAAAAATTTTTGGTCATAAATATTTTTTTTATAGAAAATTATTCGCCACAAAAATTTTTCTATAGAAATCTTTTGTCATAAAAATTTTTCATCATAAAAATGTATCATTATAAAATTTTTTCTGTAGAAAATTTTTGTCATACAATTTTTTTTATAGAAAATTTTTGTATAGAAAATGTTTCATCATTAACGTTTTTTTTTAGCAAATTATTCGTCATTAAAATTTTTCAATAGAAAATTTTTCGTCATAAAAATTTTTCTATAGAAAATTTTTTGTATAGTAAATTTTTCGTCATTAAATTTTGTCTGTATAAAATTTTTAATCATTAACATTTTTCTAGAGAAAATTTTTTGTCATAAAAATTTTTTTATAGAAAATTTTTCGTCATAAAAATTTTTGTATACAAATTTTTCGTCATAAAAATTTTTGTATACAAATTTTTCGTCATTAAAGTTTTTTGTTTTAAAAACTTAAAAATATTTTTCATTAAAAATTTGTTCATATTCAATTTTTTCGATAGAAAATATTTAGTCATAATCTATAATAAATTTTTCGTCATAAAAATTTTTCGTTATAAAATTTTTCGTACAGAAAATTTTTCTATAAAAATTTTTCTGTAGAAAAACTTTTGAATAGAAAATTTTTCGATATAAATATTTTGCTATCAAAAATTTGTTGATATACGACTTTTTTATAGAAAATTTTTCGTAATACAAATTTTTCTATAGAAAATTTTTTGTCACAAAAATTTTTTAATAGAAATTTTTTTGTGACACAAATTTTTTATAAAAAAATGTTTCTATTGACAATTTTTCGTCCTAAACATTTTTCTATTGAAATCGTTTAAGTTAAGAAAGTTTTCGATGTAAAAATTTTCTATAAAAAATTGTTTGTCATTTAAAAATTTTTAGTTATAAAATTTTTTTTATAGACATTTTTCGCTTATAAAAACTTTTCTTTAGAAAAATATTTGTCTTGTTTTTTCAGATTAAAATATTTTCTACAAAAATTTTTTTGCGGACAAAAATATTTTCTATAAAAAAATATTTTATCGAAACAAAAAGTTTTCGATAGAATATTTTTCATCATAAACATTTTTTAAAACAAAATTGTAAGTTATAAAATTTTTTACTATAAAAATCTTTCTCAAAAAAGAAGAGTATTCGCATTTGATCCCAAATCTGTTACATTTATTTATTAATGTAACAGACCAATTTATTGATACAAAAACAAAAAATGTTTGCGGAGAAACCGAAATTCCTCAACGCGTTTCGATGGTTGGTTAGGCCATCTCTTCAGGAGGATTATCCCCAATTTAGACAGATCGAAAACCTCGCATTATTACTTATTTTACAAACAAAACCTTTAAGAATTATGTTTATAAACCATAAGTAAAAGCGTAGATCATCGACTGAACAAAACACAAAAAATTTTCAGTTTTCATCTTCCTTCACTTCCCACAAAAAATTTTCTATAAAAATTAAACCTATCTTTTAAATCTATACCAATGCTATCGGGTATTCTGTTGTCTACCCCGATCCAATATAAAACATTATTCCTTTTATTTCCTCTTTTCACATTAAAATTCATGAAGAAAACCTTTTCGTTCACGTTTAAGTATTTATGGCATATAAAATGTGCAAAAAAAGGGAGACGTGAAAAAATGATTTACTATAATCATTAAATTTACCGTGATTTTATTTTGTCTGATACCTTTTTTTCTTCTTAAGCGCTAAATTGTTATTTCATTCCCTCTTTTTTGCTAAGTTTTTCTGTTCGTGAAATTAAGCTGATTTTCTAATATTTAACAAGAATTTCCTTTAGCACTTTTTTCTTGTTTAGTTATCTCGGGTGTTGTAGTAATTTCATTAAAGTTTTTTGCTACCAACATTTATAGCTTTAAACGGAAGAGTTGTAGGGGGAGGTTAGAGAAAAATTTTAACTTTTTATGGCAAAGCATTTACAAATATTAACTTTTTTGCTTGATTGCTAACAATTTTAACGAGAAAAATTCAAACATTAAAACTTTTTTTTGAACTTGCATTTATTTTTTCAATTTTATCGAAACATATGATGTTTTAATGTCAGATTTCCTTCAATTCGTGTGTGTTTTTTTTAATGTAATTAAATGAAAGCCAATTTTTTTTTAATTTTCACATCAATTCATTTAACTGCTTAAAAGGACTTCAAAGGATTTTCGTTTATTAACAGTTGCTTAACAACTGTAATTTGCTAAAATTTCTAACCGAATTTTTGTAAGTTAAAATAAATTTCTATTTCTGCAAAGAGTGTTTTTGATTATCAAAACGAGAAATCAATCTCAAAGATTTGCCCTTTGAACTAACAATTTGCTTTGTAATGAACAAAAAAAGAAAGGAAAGAAATTAATTTTGTAAATGTTATTAAACTTTTACAGCTGCCATTTGGTAAATGTCATATTTAATGTAACTAAAGTTAAAAACATAAAAGCGTTTTTACCCAGCTAATGAATGAAGCATCGAAAATTTTTCTAAAGGTTTGTATCTATTTTTACTCTGCTCTGACGTCAAGGCAAGCGAATTTTCTTTAAAGTGAAATGAAAATTTAATTTAACTTAACTTAAGAACTGAAGAAATTTGATTTGGTTGGAAAAAATATAGAAAGAGATTTTTGTGTTCGCAATGCTTTTAACTTATGTACTTAAGTCAATAAAAGCAGTAATTTGACTTATTTATATATATATATATTTGACACTTAGCAGTAATAAAAAGGTCAAATATTGGACTAAATATAAATTTATGAGTTTTTTTGGAAACCCATAGAAATTAAGTGCAATATATTGTCTTGGTTGTCAGGTTTAATTTGTAGATAATGGAAACTGGTAAATATTTTGTATAAACAGAGGCAAACAGAACTAGTGAATAAGAACTAAAGTTTGACATGGCCTACTCTATGATAAACCGAACCATTAAGGAATAATGCCAAAGATATTATAAAAAAATTAATAATTAGATATTTCTTAATTAAGAAGCTATTAATTTAATAAGACAAATTTAATCAAGGGTCAAATCGCCGCATTCAATATCGATCGAAAAGTCAGGCGTTTAAGCAAATATTGTATAACATACCTTAGGGATTTTCAAAATAACAGAACAAAAAATCTACCGCAGAGTTGCCGTTTTTTGTACTTATAACTGTAATATATTTTTGTAATGTATAGATCTGGGGCCAAATTACCACATTCGATATTGATCGAAAACTCAGACTTTTAAGCAAATATTGTGAAGTATTATTTACGGATGTTCAAAGTTACTTCGATGCAAAAAATTTATTGAAATTTGGTATCCATTTTGATTCATTTTTAAAAACATATAATTCTTTTACTATTGTTCATCTTTTGGCAAACAACTTCAAAAAAAATATAATGGGTGTTTTTTTTAGAGGTATAGAACTTCGAATTAAAATAAAACACAAGAAAATCGTTTTAATGTCCATCAATTTGGCTTTATTGGTAGGATAATTTTATGCCATTTATGCCATTAACAACTTTTTCTAGCATATGGGGCCGTATTTTGGCAATAACGCCACGAATGTTGGCTTCCAAGTCCCCTAACGTTTCTGGTTTGTTGGCATAGACGAGCGACTTCACATATCCCCAAAGAAAATAATCCAGTGGTGTCAAATCGCACGATCTTGGTGGCCAATTGACCAATTTGCGATGAAAATCAGCATCGAGATCAATCTCATTTTCGGCCCATACACTAAAATCACGACGCATTGCATGGTCTCGCAGCTTCAATACTTGCACAAGCTGGATCTTGTGAGGTCGCAAGCCAAGATCTTTGCGCAAAATCTTCCATAAAGTTGATGGACAAAGCTCCAATTGCTGTGCACGGTGGCGAATCGATTCATTCGGGTCCTCTTCAACACTTTGCTCTACAGCGGCAATTGTTTCTTCGGTGCGCACTGTTCGACGTCGCTGCGGATGCGTATTATCACATAAAGTAAACGTAGTGCGAAAACGATCCATGGTTAACCGAATTAATTGCTCTGATGGACGATTATGTCGACCATAAAATGGACGGAGCTTGCGGTAAACTTCGCGAACTGAACCATTATTTTCGAAATAAATTTGCACGATTTGCAAGCGTTGTTCTTTTGTCAACCTGTTCATGATGAAATGGCAAACCAAACTAAATATTAATCACTTGACAGCTGACAAAATGGCCGCCAGTTAAAAAAGTGATGCCAACTTAAAGTTCTATACCTCAATAAAAAACACCCGATAGTAAGCTTCATCTTTTAAATAATTTTAATTATCCTTAAAGTATGCTACACAAATGTTTTGAAAATATCTAAGATTTCGATTGATATCGAATGCGGTAAATTGGCCCCTGATATTTTAAAAATTAATAACTTTTCTACTCCATTTTCATTTTTATCAAAATGTTTTTATAGAAAAGTTTTTATCCAAAATTTTTCTATAGAAAATTTTTGTATCCAAAATTTTTTATAGAAAATTTTTTATCCAAAATTTTTTTATACGCAATTTTTTTAATAATATTTTTGGACATTTTTTTATAGAAGTTTTTTTATGAAAATATTTTTTTCAAAGTTTTTTTATAGAAAAGTTTTTATCCCAAATTGTTCTATAGAAAATTTTAGTATCCAAAATTTTTCTATCGAAAATTGTTTATCCAAAAATTTTTTTTTTTGGAAAATTTTTTTATCAAAAATTTTTCTATAGAAAATTTTTATATCAAATTTTTTAATAGAAAATTTTTTTATCAAAATTTTTCAAAAATTAATATATTTTTATTAAGAATTTTTCTGTAGTTTGGCACAAGAAGAACAGAACAAAAAATCGTCGTCAGAGTTGCCGGTTTTTATACATATAACTAAACTAGGTAATTTTTTAATGTGTAGTTCTGATGTATTGAAAAGAAAAACTTTTCTTCTCCATTTCCCTTTTTAACAAAAATTTTTCTATAGAAAAGTTTTTATCCAAAGTTTTTCTATAGAAAATTTTTTCAACCAAAATTTTTTTGTAGAAAATTTTTTAATCCAAAATTTTTCTATAGAAATGTTTTTATCCAACATTTTTTTTTTTAATTTTTTTTTTGTCAAAAATTTTTCTATAACATTTTTTTTGTGAAAATATTTATATCAACAATTTTTTTATAGAAAAGTTTTATCCAAAATTTTTGTATAGAAAATTTTTTTACCAAACATTTTTTTATAGGAATTTTTTTATAAAAAATTTTTCTAAAGATCATTTTTTTGATAGAAAAATTTTTATCAAAAATATTTCTTTAGAAAAATTTGTTTATAAAAAAAAATTTTAGAAAAAAAATTTTATCGAAAAATTTTCGAGAGAAAAATATTTTTTTTTTTAAATTTTCGCAAAAAAATACTTTTATTTAAAAATTTTCTTTCAAAAATTACTTTTATCAAAAAGAAATATATTTATTAAAAGTGTTTTTTTTAAATTTTGTGAAATTTTGATCAAACATTTTTCTATAGAAAATGTTTTTGTCCAAAATTTTTTTTAGAAAATTTATTTTTGGAAAATTTTACATTAATAAATAAATGTAACGGGTTTGGGATCAAATGCGAATACTCTTCTTTTTGAGGAAAATTTGTTTATAGAAAATTTTTTTAAAAAGTTTTTCAATTGAAAAATATTTTTATCAAAAATTTTTCTATTTTTTTTTTTTTTTTGAGAAAATTTTTCGATAGAAATATCTTTTTTTTGAAATTTTCACAGATAAATATTTTTATTAAAAAATGTATTTAAAAAATTATTTTTATCGAAAAATTTTCTAAAGAAAAATATTTTTATCAAAAATTTTTCTATAAAAAATTGTTTATATCGAAATTATCTAAAAATACTTTTTTATATAAAAAAATTGAAAATCTTAAATTGTTTAGTATTAGAATTTATTTTTGTTCGAAAAATATTCCTTATTCGGTTATTTCACACAATGTTTACAAAACTATTAGTGCCATGGCAACAATGTGCGAGATAATATTTCTTTGTTCTCTCGAACCATGTATTTTGTTACTATAAATTAGATTTTGATTTTGTTTCTTGTGTATTTTGTTTTTGTATTTTCTGTAACAAATCGGCTGCGAACCTGACTTTGCTAACATCCAAATTTCATCTGAATGCTTTTAATACTCATTTTTACGAATTTCATTAACGATCGTGATGTTTACGAAAATTAGAAAAAGTGTTCGGCTTCTGGTGTTATGGGCTCTTGTTTTTGTTGTAACAGCTCCAATTTTTACAATTTTATAATTTTTTTTTATCTGCTTGGAGATCAAAGCCAAGAAATTGTGCTACTTCTACTGGATGAGTTCACAACTCCTCTGGACTAAGTGAAGTAGGGCTGGCGGTACAGCTGAAATTGTGGGTGGTATGATAAAGACTCTGACCACATGTTGGGGATGGCACGGTCTATGCGGGACCAACCGATACTTAATCTTTTGCTCCATTAAGATCTCAGTTGAGACAGAACGACTCCAGTTTTCAGCGGCAGGTTCTGTTCTTCTTCTACTATGGGCGGAGGGTGACCTACTAGTACAACATTCATGCGATAATCTGAAATAGCGGAGCTGGTACGCCACCAGCTCTCTATAAATGTTGCTTAATGCTGCCATGTACAAGGTATTATCTTAAAGATAAAGGATAAATCTTCAAATGATCTCTTCATACACGCGTTGTGTTCCTCTATTAGAAAAATCTTTATTTTCTCATGAAGAAGATGTGGTGAGGTAATTTGTTAGTTCTAAGGGCTGCATTTTGGCAGTTAGCGACGCTGATCACATAGGAGAAGCATAATTTGTCACTGACCAACCAATCACTTTATAGGTAGATATAAAGGTTTCTTTGTCCATTCTCCAAGTACTGCCCGCTAGTGCTTTAAGTACCTTGTTTCTACATAGCAACTTACTCCAGACAATTGTGGCATGTGCTGAAGAAGTAAAATTGCTGTCCAGCGTGACTCTCAAGATTTTCGGGTGGTTCACGGTTGGAAATGGTACACCATCGATCTCGACGACAAGCTGTAAGCTTACGTTTTTTATGCAGGTGGCAACCAGGGTCACTGGCATATATACGACTTTAAATGTTTATTATATTAAAGACTCTGTAATATAAAGATATTGCACTACCATATATTGATTTACCGTATGGTCGTTTTGAAAAGTCCCATAAAAAAGAGAGTATACCGCTTTCACTCTAATTCGGTAACAATTAATGGAGACGATGATCCACTGAGAGAAAGCTAAGGCACACACATGTGCTTATTTAATGCATTTTTATTTGTGCGTTTAAGTGTTTTTCATTGTTCTTTATCTAATTTAAATTCGAATTTGACACATTTATATGATATTGTCTTTAGTTATTTAATATGTAGATTATCATAAAAGCATGCAATGCAAATGTTTCTGAAATATCTTACATTTCTATTAATATCGAATGCGGCGATTAGGCGCCTGAACAGGGAAATTGCACCTGACGAGTCGTATAGGATATAAACTAAAGAAACTTTGTTGTGCTTAAAATTAAATAGAAAATAACTAATTTGGTTAAAATAGCGTCTTAATTGACACCTAATTTATTTCAAAAAGCATTCTCTTGAGGTCTAAGATCAGGAAAAAGTAGCTAAGGCAAGCATTTTATTAACGGATGAATTTGTACAATCTTATATTCTTAAACGAGCAATAATTTTATATATATATATATATATATATATATATATATATATATATATATATATATATATATATATATATATATATATATATATAGAATGGCTATCTCGAAAACGGCTCTAACGATTTTGATAAAATTTGGACAGTCGGTATCTTTTTTGATGTATAGGTCGAAGAAGAAGGGACTTTTGGAACTTTTACCTCTAAGAGGGTAAAAACGGTATAGAAACAAAATTAAAATTACGTTTTAAACAGCTTTGAAAATAAGCGGACAGGTGTTTGGTACTTTTTTTAAACTATGTCCGATAGGGGGTAAAAAAGGGTGAAAATAGTTTTTTTGGCACCTTTTTAACCCACTCTTATATTTTAAACTAAAGAATATAGAAAGAAACTTGGTACTGCAATCAATAGATGTAAAAAAAACATGAAACACGTATTTGGTACTTTTTTGATTTTGGAGCCAAAATGGGTAAAAAAGGGATAAAATGATAACTTAACATCTCCAAAGTAATATGAATAGGAACATTATACATTATGTTAAATGCGTTTTAAAAAAATGTACCGAATTCAATTGGCACCAAAAAAGTACCAAATATACATATGGAACTTTTAGAAATTAGGGAATAAAAAGGGGGAAAAATTAGTATTATGTTAAACAAATGAATGTTTGTCTGTATGTATGTTCTTTATAGAATAGTAAACTGTGAATTTGATTGTGTTATGCTCTTTAGCGAAGATGTTGCGGATAAGCCGGCGAAGGTTTTAAAGTTAATAAGACTAATTTCCGACAGATGGCGCCACTAAAAATTACTAAAAATTAATTAAATCGTAAACTGTACATTTGATCATGCTATGATCTTTAGCAAAGTTGTAGCGCATGAGCCGACGAAGGCTTTTTAGTTGGTATGAATAATTTCCGACATGTGGCGCTACAGAAACTTACTCAAAGTCAATTTAATAGTAACACAAGTATACAAGGTTTTGGATCTGAGTAACCAAAAGCTGTTTCTAACGTAGTTTGGGGCGCTGAATTCGAATCTGCACTCCGTTTTTTTAAATTGATTCTGGTTTTCGAGATATTGAGCATTTTATGTTTTTGCTGGAAGCCTAGTTTTTTTAAATATTTTGTTGAATAGTGTAAAGTGGTGCTGCAATATCTTCAATGTTTTTAATGTTTTGTAATCTCCAGATAATGTGCTTTTGTTTGAGTATAACAACCATTTTATATCTACATAGATGCTATTGGAATTCAGCATCAAACTTAAAATTTCTCATTTTTCAATTTTGACCACATAGTTTCCACAATAATAACTTAATTTAACTTCTACTTTATAAAACGTAAACTAGACACTTAAGCGGTTAAAATAAGCTATTAAGGTTCCAAATCCGTTGACTACTTCCAGAAATATAAAAAAAGAAAGCGAAATTTTTAATACAATTTTTATATTTTTTATATGAAGTAGTTACACATTACATATAATTGGATCTAAGCAACTAAAATCTGTTTCTAAGGATTTTTGGGGCACTGAATCCGAATCTGCACTCCGTATTTTTATATTGGATCTAGTTTTCGAGATATTTAATAAACAAATTTTTTACAGTTTAATTTTACGCATTAAAAAGATTTAAATTAGAAATGAAGCGCAGTCGAACTTAGCCGCTTGTAGTTTTTGGGATCTGTTTCACGCATTAAAGTCCAACAGTAGTCGCTCATCATTCCCTCGTCCCAAAATCCTTGGTATCGTTTTTCGATTTTCGCCAAATCTTGGTGTAGTCGCTCTCCCTGCTCGTCGCTTGTATCACCTAAGTTTTCAGGAAAAAAATCGAGATGAGAATGCAGAAAATGTATTTTGAGAGACATTCGAGCTCCAATCTTGTAATAATTTTGCAACAAACTGTCGATTTTTTGTTTGAAATCTGGCGATTTATGGTTGCCGAGAAAGTTGTGAACAACATCTTGAAATGATACCCATGCTGCTGCTTCATTGGGCGTTAAACATTTTGTAAAGTTTCTATCGGCCATTAATTTCCGAATATCAGGTCCGACAAATATTCCCTCTTTGATTTTAGCGACCGACAATTTGGGAAATAACTTGGCCAAGTACTCAAAGGCCGGTCCTTCACGGTCGAGCGCTTTGACAAAGTTTTTTATAAGGCCAAGCTTTATGTGAAGAGGCGGCAAAAAAATGTTCTGTGGGCTGACAAGTGGTACAGAAGAGACGTTTTGTTTTCCTGGATTATAATTAGTACGGCTTGGCCAATCTTTTTGCACATAATGCTGGTCAGTTGCACGGCTATCCCACAGACACAAAAAGCAGCAAAATTTGGTAAAACCAGATTGCATCCCCATCAAAAGACCAACAACCTGTTGGAATAAATATAAATAATTTATTTATTCTTTAAAATTTAATTAAAATTTAATTTCAAACCTTCAAATCGCCACAAATTTTCCATTGATGCTCTTTATATTTTATCTTGGTCAAAATTTTAGATATTGTATCGTAGCATTCCTTCGTTTGTACTGCATGAGCAATCGGAATTGATGGTTTTATATTTCCATTGTGTATCAGAGCAGCTTTCAGGCTGTATTTTGACCCATCTATGAACAAACGCCATTCATTTATATCGTATGGTGTATTCATCGCATCAAACAAACCATTGATATCACTGCAGAAGCACATATTCTCCTCTTTTTTGAAAAATGGTAAAAGCGCCTCATTCCTGGTTCTATATACAGAGACTTTTGTTTGAGTGTCAAGAAATTTCCACTCCTGCATCCGTGAAGCGAGCAATTCTGATTTTTGTTTGGACAAATTCAAATCACGGACCAAATCATTGAGCTCACTTTGCGAAACTAAATGTTTTTCGTCCATGTTTAAATTGCTTGCAATGCTCGTCAAGGATGGACTACAAGTTCCCATGGAATTTGCACTCGTACCTGGACAAACTGGCAAAGGATCATTGCTCGCACGAGGAATTGGCTTCGAGACGGACGATACTTCGGGATATTTATATTTTGCTAGTTTTTTTGCATTTATACCGACGATATTCATTAAGCAAAAATAGCAATCATCTATATGATTTTTCGGCTCTCTCCATAACACTGGCGACGAAAATGAAAAATATACTTTTTTACCGCGTGACCACTTGTATAATATTGTGCTACACGCGTTGCAAATCAATTTCGGTACCCACGGTTTGAGAGTGTTTGATACAGAGAAACCAAAATAGTAAAAATATGCATTTCTGATCACATCAGTAATAACTTTGCCACTTTTTTTGATCATATAACGTCCGCAAACATAACAAAAACACTTTGAATCAACTATACAATTCTGCCTTTGCATTTTCACACGTTTTGAATTCCAAAAAATACAAATTAAATAACGGTACTAGCGATACTAACAGCTGACTGTCATTATGATAGCCCAGTGTTGCCAACACGCGAGAACTAAAAAACTAGAATCAATTTGGAAAAAATAAAACCGGATTTGAATTCAGCGCCCCAAATAACGTCAAGATTAGTTCTCATCTTCTCTGATCCAAAAGTTGACCCGAATTTGTAAACTTGTGTAATCTGTACATTTCTATAAACTTAATCATGCTACAATCTTCAGCAAAGTTGTTGCACGTGAGCCGACGAAGGTTTCTTAGTTGGTATGAAGAAATTTCGACAGGTGGCGCTACTGAAATTTACTCAAAGTCAATTTAATCGTATGCTGTACATTTAATCATGCTATAATCTTCAGCAAAGTTGTTACGGATAAGCCGAAGAAGTTTTATGAATTGGAATAAGCAAAGTCCGACAGGTGGCGCCACAGAAAACTACTCAAAATGAATTAAATCGTAAACTGTGCATTTGATCAGACTATAATCTTTAGCAAAGTTGTTGCGCATGAGTCGACAGAGGTTTCTGTTGATATGAATAATTTCCAAAATTATTCAAAATGAGTTAAACTGTAAACTATGCAAACTATGTGTTGGTCGGACAAAATAAATCAAATAATTCAAAATTAACTGAATATTTCTACAATGTCTTTCCTCTAAATTTATTTTAGCACTTTATAATATAAAATATATAAAAACTTTAAAATTTTCCTCAAAATGCTTATCATAAAGCTCCGAGCAAGGCTCGGTCTACCAGGTACTATTTCTATAAACTTAGGTATTTTTTAGAATTTTTATATTGCACGATTCAAGTTTTATTAAACTTTAAACAACAAAAGATTTCGTTCGGAACACTCCTTATTAAATATTTAAACCTTTTTTAAATTAGAAAAAGTATATAATACTTTCCACACCTTTTTGATGCCAACACTAATATATCCTAATAGCCATAAGCAAAAATAACATAATTAGAGTTAATGTTATATAAAATAACTAATAAAAAAAAGAAACAAAAAACTAAGACACGCATTAATAAGTTTTTGCTCCTCCTGTTAGTGAAAAATGCTTGCTGTTAGTGATTTATAACATTGTAATAGGATTTAAACGAAAGTATAGGTGGCTAATTCAAAAGACACATGTGGTAAGCTGAGATATATTACCTGTATAATAATTTCTCTCAAAAATATAATTTTTTTTTCGAAATTAAAGAAAATGTTCTTCAGAAAATATTTATAACAAAATTGTTAAGCTTTTCTCTAATTTCATTTTATTGTATAATACATTAACTCAAATTACATTTTGTTCTTTTGTTATAAACAAAAAATGAAAAGAAATATCAACAGTCTTAGCAATTCATTCCTTTTCTATTATTTTATTCTCCTTTTCTTCTAAGAGTTTCAAATTGTTTCGTAAATATGTTTGCAATTCAAAAGAAATATCCTTTCCTTATTTCAAAAAACCACTTCCTTTTGCCATTTCCTAGACATTATTTCTTCCTTTTTTTTAAAGATAAACGAAACAAAACAAAAAAAAACAAAACAAAGCAAAATTCGTTTAAATTGAAAGCCAAAAGGTTATAGCGCAATCTTGTATAAATATTTACTTTAGAGCTCTTTTGCTTTGATATTTAATTTGATTGCCCCTTACAAAAAGAGTGTTAAAAGGCAGAAAACAGTATTTTAGGGTGTAGGGAAAAGAAAAATCATAGATTTTATTTAAAACTGGATTTGTTTGTTTCATTTATACTTGAGTTTTTAGGACCAAATAAAACTAATTGAAAATGGCACTAAGTGTAAAAGAAAATTAGGTTATTATAAATATAAAAGGTCACATTGATTTGTATCAAATTACTCATTTACTTCGCAAAGGAATTTATAAAAGAAAAATATCTTCATATTTTTAGTTTAATTATAAAAGGTTTTTTATTTAAATCTGTAACACTTCTATCACATCAATGACTAAAGATGTAAAGATCCCTAATAATCTCTTGCTATACCCCTATCGTTCTGAAAAAATATTCTTATAACCACCATCAAAAAGAATGAGGGGTATATTGAGATTGTAATTCCGTTTGTAACTTCCTTAATATTGGCTTAGGAATCAAAATTTTGAATACTTATGAAATTCTAAGATAATTGAGCGATGACCGTCTGTCTGTCTGTCTGTCTGTCTGTCTGTCTGTCTGTCTGTCTGTCTGTCTGTCTGTCTGTCTGTCTGTCTGTCTGTCTGTCTGTCTGTCTGTCTGTCTGTCTGTCTGTCTGTCTGTCTGTCTGTCTGTCTGTCTGTCTGTCTGTCTGTCTGTCTGTCTGCCTGTCTGTCTGTCTGTCTGTCTGTCTGTCTGTCTGTCTGTCTGTCTGTCTGTCTGTCTGTCTGTCTGTCTGTCTGTCTGCCTGCCTGTCTGTCTGTCTGTCTGTCTGTCTGTCTGTCTGTCTGCCTGCCTGTCTGTTTGTCTGTCTGTCTGTCTGTATATCTACCTGTCTGTCTGTCTGTCTAACTATCTTTCTGTCTGCTGTCTGTCTGTCTGTCTGTCTGTCTGTCTAACTATCTTTCTGTCTGCTGTCTGTATATCTGTCTGTCTGTCTGTCTGTCTGTCTGTCTGTCTGTCTGTCTGTCTGTCTGTCTGTCTGTCTACCTGTCTGTCTGTCAGTCAGTCAGTCTGTCTGTCTGTCTGTCTGTCTGTCTGTCTGTCTGTCTGTCTGTCCGTCTGTCTGTCTGTCTGTCTGTCTGTCTGTCTGTCTGTCTGTCTGTCTGTCTGTCCGTCTGTCTGTCTGTCTGTCTGTCTGTCTGTCTATCTATCTGTCTGTCTGTCTGTATATCTACCTGCCTGTCTGTCTGTCTGTATATCTACCTGCCTGTCTGTCTATCTGTCTGTCTGTGTCTGTCTGTGTCTGTCTGTGTCTGTCTGTGTCTGTCTGTGTCTGTCTGTGTCTGTCTGTCTGTCTGTCTGTCTGTCTGTCTGTCTGTCTGTGTCTGTCTGTCTGTCTGTCTGTCTGTCTGTCTGTCTGTCTGACTGTCTGTCTGTCTGTCTGTCTGTCTATCTAACTATCTTTCTGTCTGCTGTCTGTATGTCTGCCTGTCTGTCTGTCTATCTTTCTGTCTGCTGTCTGTATATCTGTCTGTCTGTCTACCTGTCTGTCTGTCTGTCTGTCTGTCTGTCTGTCTATCTGTCTGTCTATCTGCTTGTCTGTCTGTCTGTCTGTCTATCTGTATGTTGCTATCTTCTTTGTCTGTCGTTGCTGTCTTCTTTGTCTGCCGTTGTTGTCTTCTTTGTCTGTCGTTGCTATCTTTGGCTATATTTTTCTATCTTTGTCTGTATTTGTAGGTCTTGGTCTATCATTATCTGTTTATCTGCCTGTTTTTGTCAGTCAGTTATTGTCTCTTTTTTATTCCCTATTTGCCTCTGTCTATTTTTGAGTGCCGTTTTTAGCTTTGTCTACCTTTATTTGTGTTTGACGATCTTTTCTAGTATATGTCATTCTTTGCCAATCTTTGTATGCTAAGGTCCCTCTTTTTATCTCTCTTTCCCCCTCTATCTTAGTTTGTTTACATCTGTTGGTCTCTGTATTTATGTCATGTCTTTGTATGACTATGTCTGTCTTTATTTTCGATAACGATTTATCTTTTTGTATTTCTATGATTCTGACATCTAGTGTCAATCTTTGAAGACATTCTCTCAGACACAATAAAATATCTATTGATGAGGGAGTTCCCTTTAATATCTGTCACATTTTATCTTCTTAAATGAATATGACTTGTAATTATGTTTAATATTTAAGAAGGCAGCCATGAATAATCCCAACTAATTAGTGCTACGGAAAGGCTACAGTTTGTAAATGTTTCGACAAAAAAAAAAATTAAAATTTCTTTTTTTTTTAAGACACAATCAGCCGAAAAAGTATCTTTGACTAAGACAATTTAGTTCTTGATTAAAGAAAACATCAAAGCAATTTCCCTAATCTAGTACGAAATTCTAGTAGTCGAATTTACGTAGTCGAATTTATGACTAGTAGCGACTTCGTCTGAATATATCTGTTATTATATAAATATTGCAATTTTCATTTATATATTTTGCAGCAAATAAATAGTCGAGTGATGTATTTTAATTTAAATATGAGGAAATATTTCTATGCGTGACAGCTCTCATTGAATACCTTTGGCTGTGAGTCCAACCTCCTTTAGAGCAATCTAAAATATTTTAGTACTTTTTTTTTAAACAAAAGGTCGATTCCTCTATTTAATCCTTTTTATATATTGCATAGCTATTCACAGTGGGGATTTATGTAAATAAAATGGAAATATACCTTTTTTTAAAAATTTGAACAATTTTTTATACAAAATTTTAAAAATTTTCTTATAAAATTTGAACAATTTTCTTATAAAATTTGAACAATTTTATTTACAAAATTTTAGCAATTTTTTATATAAGATTAAATAATTTTCTATTTGATTTCGTTAACTCAGACAACGACTCCGTAATATAATGGTGTTACACTTTCATACATTAATTTGCCGTATGTTAGTACAACTAATGAAGACGATTATTCAATGAGAGAAAGCCAAGGCATACGGACGTGCTAATAAAATGTATGTCTGTTTGTGCTTTTATGTGTTTTCATTGTTCTTTATCCACTTTTATTTCAGAGTTGGCCGAAAAAAAAGTATGGAGTACAATATCTTTATATTATATTGCCTTTGACTAAATTACAGTTGAAGAGACAAAGGAACAGATATAAATCCCAGTAAAACTTTTCATTACCAAATAATGAGTTAAACAGTTAAACTATTGAACACGAACTACTTAATCATTCGCTGTTTAAGTCATTACATTAACATGGGGATGTCATTGGAGGCAAGTACTTACCAATTGCAGAAAAGTAATGACTTGGGTAAGCAATTTGAAAGCAACAACAACAACAGCAACAACTTTTTTGTTGTTGTTTTATTAAAAACATATATTTTTAAACGAAATACAAAATTTTTTTTATGATCCCATGGGGGCTCGAACCCAAACCCTCCGACTGCTAGGCAGAGACTCTTCCACTGAGCTACTTCATATGTTGAAAACTTAGCAGCTTATAATTAATATAAACAATTTTTATTTTTAGATCCCTGCTTTTTTTTGCTTTGTTGTAATTTTTGGAAAAATATTTTTATACGATTTTTTGTAATTATTTATTTTAAAACTTTTTTAAAATTATTTTAAAACTTAAACAATTTAAATCTTCTTTTTGTATAAGTTTTTACATAAGATTGACTCTTACTTACTTAAATGTTACAACCTGTTAGGGTCAAAGTCCGAGCATATTTTAGAATTCCATGGATTTCGATCTTGTGCGAATATTCTCCAATTTTATAGGCCAAGCTTTGAAAAATGTTCCTCTACTTGGTCTTTCTATCGAAGTTTCGGACATCCTCCTCTAACATTATTTAGTGGGACATTTCAATTCTAATTTTATCCTCTTCATTGTATTTTTTTTTTTTCAAGAGAGGGTTACTAGCCCGTAATCCTAACCCATTTTTATCGATCTTATGGGACAACTCTCGGAACATGTTAACTCACAATATTAATGGGTGTTAAACTAGCTCCCCGGGTGATACCATGAGGAGGTGTGTGTCCACAGTTGAGATGAAGGATGACCCAGATAAGTTGGGCTTACCAAGATAAGACCAATTAGAATCGTGTATGGTATTCAACATCCCCTACATAATCAAAATTGACTCATGATGGTATTTTTTCATTAACGTGAGTTAGTTTTACAAATTTTTTTTATAGAAGATAATATTTTCTCTTCTTAAAATTCAAAAATCATTTAAAAAGACTCTTTTAATAAAAAAAAAACTAAAAAAAATTGTTGCCCTTGGTGGGATTTGAACCGGGGCCATTCAGTTTAAATTATCATCTTAATTACAAATAAGTACTTCTGTAATAACTTATTATTTATTCGGATGGTATGTTGTAGTCGTTACAAGGTAACCAGTTATCAGAGTACTTGCTATTACCAAAGTTTTGCTGGGAATATTTATCTAAGTATCGTTCTTATTTGTTCGGAATATTCCACTATAAGGGACCATGCTACTGATTGTGCAAAAATGTAAACGGATCATTCTCTAATCTTAAAACAAATAAGAGAATGCTATAGTCGGTCAAGCCCGACCATACAATACCCTTCACCACCAAGGTCAAAGGTTTTCTTTTTCCTGTATAAAGACAAATATTTGCTAAATTTTGCCATCATACAAACATTTTCTTGTATATTTAAGCTGTTTCCGTCATTTGGACTTATATGAGAGCTAGGGTCAAATGTGGACCGATTATCTCGAAATCTGATTACACTTGTTACAGGAACTATGTACTCAAAAAATAAACTTAAAATGCTTATTATCTTTAGATTTACTAGGGTTTTAGTGATTTTTGTTTAATGCTTTTTGACAGAAGAGTTTGTATGGAAGCTATGGTCAAACGTGGACCGATTTCGGCGAAATTTGGTAAAATGATTTAAGTGTATTTAGGCAGTATTTGTTTTAAATTTTATAAAAAAATATATTGATATTTGTGGACAATATATCAATTCAGGAAAGTGGAACCTATGGGAGGTACCATGAATAATGGACCGATTTTGAAGAATTTCAATAGCCATGGTCACATAATAAAACAAGAAAGAAAGTGCTATAGTCGGTCAGGTCGACCATACGATACCCTTCACCACTAAGATCAAAGGTGTTCTTTTTCCTGTATAAAGACAAATTTTTGCTTAATTTTGGTATCATACAAACATTTTCTCAAAGCTGTTTCCGTTAAGCTGTTTCCGTCATTTGGACATGTATGAGAGCTAATGTCAAATATGGACCGATTATCTCGAAATTTGGAAAATCAATTACAGTTGTTACAAAAATGATTTTGTTTTTGTCCCATTTAGTGCGTTTTGACACATTTGTTTGTATGGGAGCTATGGTCAAATGTGAACCGATTTCAAGGAAATTTGGTACAGCGATTTAGGTTTACATAGGCAGTACTTGTTTGAAATTTCATGAAAAACTATTGACAATTGTGGCCAATATGTCAATTCGGGGAAGTAGGACTCATGGGAGGTACCATAAATAATGGACCGATTTTGACGAATTTCAATAGCCATAGTCCCATTATCAAAAAAATTACCAGTGCCAAATTTCATCAAATCATCTTAAGAATTGCGACCTGTAGTTTGATTACAAGGTTCACATGGGGGTCCAGCCAGACAGACGGACGGACGGACATCGCTAAATCGACTCAGAAAGTGATTCTAAGCCTATGGGTATACTGAAAGGTGGGTCTAAGACAAATATTTCTATGCGTTACAAACATCAGCATAAACTTATAATACCCTTTCCACCTATGGTGGTGAAGGGTATAAAAATATTGATATTTGTGGACAATACATCAATGCCGGAAAGTGAGACCTATGGGAGATATAATAAATAATAGACCGATTTTGACGAATTTCAATAGCCATGGTCCAATTATAAAAAAATGAGCTGTGCCAAATTTCATCGAATTATCTTTAGAATTGCGACCTGTAGTTTGATAACAAGTTTTAAATGGGGGTCCAGCCGTCCAGCCAGACGGACGGACGGACATCGCTAAATCGTCTCTGGAAGTGATTCTAAGCCTATTGGTATACTAAAAGGTGGGTCTAACACAAATATTTCTATGCGTTACATACATCAGCACAAACTTATAATACCCTTTCCACCTATGATGGTGAAGGGTATAATAAAAAGCATTTAGATATTAATTCTTATATTTTCTACTCTTGCTTCAAAATTTTAAACACAATTTATTTCGAAATTTTGAAATCAAATTATTCTACTATACCCCTGTGTGCTGTACATGTAATGAAATTCCATTAAATATAAAATTGTTTTCAACATTCATCTCCAACTCCCTGAGTGCTTCAATGAAATACAACCACCTTTTTTGTTTGACATTATTGTCTGTTAACAAATATTGATTCAAAGCTTTTAAATCAATAAACTGTGGTAAAATATTTCCATCCCGCACCCACTAGATATTATTGGGTGATAAATAACTTAAAATACAAAAAGAAAAATGCTGAAAAAATGCTTTTAAATTTTGTTAAATTTTCCATTAAACGAACGAATATTTCATTGTTACTTAATGTTTCGAGCAAATATTTATCCATTAAAATGTCACATTTAATCAACGGCATTGAAATAGTTAAGTAATAACAACATTAACATGAACATTCTTGATGATACATTGAAACAGGCGACGCGACGTATTCAGCTCCCCGAGGAACTTAAGAGCGCAAAAAGTCAATTAAAAAGGGGTAAAGTAGAAGACAATGAGTGAACTGAGGAGTAGGGCTTTATGTGACTGACTGACAATAAAAGGAATTGTTGGAAACAAAAAAGGAAGGAGAATCATTTTATAATTTTATAGTTTTTTCTTTAGAGTATGAGTTTCGGAGGTGTACAAAGGAATCCAAGTTCAAATTTACTTTAAATGTGTACGTGACTAACAGATATTTGCAAATAGGTTCTGTCATCTCCATTTACTTAGAGATTTTTCACCTTTAGTAATGAATAGAATATCTATTATGTCAGCTTGAATATCCCCACAATTTTCATTACTCTATAGACAATTTCAAATGAATTTATTATCATTTCAATTTCCACAAAATACCATAACCATCAGCCATCCCAACGATTATCCATTTATGCGTTAAATTCCATCAACATTAAGGCCATTGTTTTGGCTTCGATCTGACGTGTTTAGTTATGCTTTTGTCTGCCTAAATTTCAGTTTAAAGGAAACAATTTACTATTGTCCTTTGTTCAATATCATGAACCTTAAAAGGGTGTCCTATGAAATTTCCAAAATTATTGTCATTAAAATTTTGCAGAATTTTTTTTTTTAACAAATTCCTTTCTTATTTAATATTAATCATAATAATGTTATGTTAAGGATTATATGCGTAATATTTTATTTGAATAGTTTTAATTTAATTAAGGGATCTAATTGTCATTAAAACTGTGAGTTAATGATGATTTATTACGAAAGTATGCAAATGTCAAAGAAAGTATTTAATATTAAAATAGAACATTAACTAATAAATCTTAAGGGATAAGTATTAGATTTATGAGCTCTTAAATGTTTTATTAGAAAACAAGTAAGAAAGTGCTATAGTCGGTCAAGCCCGACCATACGATACCGTTCACCACTAAGGTCAAAGGTGTTATTTTTCCTGTATAAAGACAAATATTTGCTAAATTTTGCCATAATACAAACATTTTTTCAAAACTTATATATTTAAGCTGTTTCATTTGGACTCATATGAGAGCTAGGGTCAAATGTGGACCGATTATGTCGAAATATGTAAAAATGATTACAGTTGTTACAAAAATTAACTTGAAATTCTCATTATCTTTAGATTTACGAGTGTTTTAGTGATTTTTGTCTCATATAGTGCGTTTTGAAAGAAGAGTTTGTATGGGAGCTATGGTCAAATGTGAACCAATTTCAACGAAATTTGATACAGTGATTTAAGTTTGCATAGGCAGTATTTGTTCTAAATTTCATGAAGTAAGAAAGTGCTATAGTCGGTCAAGCCCGACCATACGATACCCTTCACCTTTGAGATCAAATGTGTTATTTTGTATAAAGAAAAATAAAGACAAATATTTGCTAAATTTTGCTAAATTTTGTACAAACATATTTTCTTATATGAGAGCTAGAGTCAAATATGGACCGATTTTCTCGAAATTTGGCAAATTGATTACAGTTGTTACAAAAATTATGTATACAAAAAATAATCTTAAAATTCTCATTATCTTCGGATTTACGAGCGTTTTAGGGAATTTTATCTCATTTAGTGCGTTTTGAGATAAGAGTTTGTAGGGTCAAATGTGGACCGATTTCAACAAAATTTAATACATTTAATACAGTGATTGCATAAGCAGTATTTGTTTTAAATTTCATGAAAAAATATTGATATTTGTGGCCAATATATCAATTCCGGCAAGTGGGACCTATGGGAGGTACCATAAATAATGGATCGATTTCGACGAATTTCAATAGCCATGGTCCCATTATGGAAAAAATGACCTGACATCGCTAAATCGACTCAGAAAGTGATTCTAAGCCTATTGATATACTAAAAGATGGGTCCAAGACATACATCAGCACAAACTTATTATACCCTTTCCACCTATGGTGGCGAAGGGTATAAATATTTATGATGGTAAAGGGTATAAATACTATGGTAAAGGGTATAAATACAGAGTAACAGTGTAAGCAGAGAAATTGTGGGGTTACAATAGAGGGTCATATGTATCCACCATCAAAAACGAGAAACCATGGACGAAATTCGAAAAAATTTGTTATGGCAGTTGGTATTGTTCCATTCCAACGTTTTTGGTCTAAGGGGGTAAGACAATTGCTAAAGTACGAAACTGTAGCATCTTCAACATGTTTGATCCGGCTGCAAGCGGACGTCTGTCTCGGATCGAGCAGTTCGCTATACAAACGTGGCTTGTTTCTTTGGACTCATTCAAGTGGTAATCATTCGAGAATCATACTCCTGCTACGGCAGTTGGCACAAGGATTTTGGTTGTGCCTAATCAATGCGATGATGAATTTAAAAAATCTTCTATTTGAAGATATCGGACTTTTAAACCAAATATGGGCATTAATAAAAGCTTAACGTTTGCGACTTGAAACGTTATACGAAACTGGAAAATAAGAACGTCTTAGGAATGAAAGGTTGTGTTATAAAATCGACTTGTTGGTGATGATGGACAGGGCAAGGGGAGATACGGAGTAGAAATAATGTGTTTCTTTAATCGGATTGTCCGAATTGCGATGAGCACAGTGGGGTGTGGGCTACCTGATAGCGAAAAAGATAGCAAAAGCCATGATGGTATAATATCGGTAAGATGCTGATGGCAATCAAAATCAAGACAAAAGCTTGTATATTGATAATTATCTATGTCTGAAATTTAGTCTGAAAAGGATAAAGATGTTTTGGTCCTATGCTCCATTGGGAGTTAAGGATAACAGAAGAAGAATTGGTTTCCCTGGTATTTAAGTACACAATATTTGGTCTCATAACCGGGTATAGTTTTACATTAATCAACTGTAAAATACTTTCATTGAGCTTAATAGTTAGGCCAAACACGTTGATAGTAATACGGCAGGCAGGTCCATATAATTTGTTAATGCATCCACGGTATATAAAGTCATTGTTCAACAAAATGACAGACAGAAAAACAGATAGACAGATATAAAAACAGAGACAGACAGACAGACAGACAGACAGACAGACAGACAGACAAACAGACAGACAGGCAGAAAGACAGACAGAGAGAAAGACAGATTGACAGATAGATAGACAGACAGACAGACAGACAGACAGACAGACAGACAGACAGACAGACAGACAGACAGACAGACAGACAGACAGATAGACGGATAAAATAAAAGACAGATATAACACTCAAAAGTTTTTTTAACTTACCCCCAGTATTATTTACCTCTTGCTCCGCAATAATTATTAGATACAACCAATGTATAGGAATCATTTCCATATCAACCACCAGGGAACGCAACTTTTAAGTGTTAGAGGTTCCTTTGAGACAACTAATTTGTGTCACACTTTAGATAGCACTCATGTCACATAGACATATGTCTATAAAAATGATTAAATTTATAAATTAACATAACTTTATACTCACACACATGAACCCACAACATATATGTGTGTTCGTTAAGCAACTAATTAATACAAGTTTATTATTTATTAACACTACTCAGAAATTCTTGACTTTAATTACAAATTATAAAAGTTTTTTAAACGTGTCCTTGCTACGTAAACTCAATGCGCAATTTCACAATTAATTGAGTATACGCCCTGTGGTCTATGTAACAAATTAAAAGAAATTTACAGTAATCATACGCTTGAGTTGCTTTAAAAACTATCAAGTCAAATGGGGAAATAGAAAAGTTTGTGTCTTTTGATTCGTCTAAAACAAACTTAATTACAAGGACGTAGATTGGTTAATATATAATAGAAGTAAGTGAAAGTAAATTGATATGACAAAGTTTTTTAGCAATTTGATAACTTTAGCTTAAATCTGACTATTGATTAATTTTTTCTAAAATTCATTTCACAAAATTTATTATTTTCTCTAAACTTTATTAAATACTGCTTTTTATTTGTTTCCTAGTTTTATTTTATTATTTTTTTTTTTTTCTTTTTTACAAATCAAATTGTTTACCCAACAAATTTCATGTTGAAAACTCATATTTAATCATAAATTTCATGGTAAAAAGACATAAAAAGAAACTGTATAATGTATGTCCTACATTCTTTTGTGTAACAGTTTGTCATGTATTTTTCTGGATTCATGTTAATTTTCCTTTACCTTGTACTCCCTGTTTCTCATCAGAAATCCATGACTGTTAGCTAACCAACGACAAACATCAGACATGTATTTTATGTTTGTTTCTTGTGTTTCCTTCATTCCACTCTACCATATATTTATTCGAATGCTTTCTTTTGATACTTTTCATATTTATACCCTACACAAACAAAAATCAGTACAAACTGATATAAGGTTTGTGTCGATTTTTGAAAAACAGTAAAACTTATACTTCAACAATTTTTCTATAGAAAAACTGTTATACCAAAAAATTTACTAAGAAAAACCATTAATTTTTGTATAGAAACACTGTTAAAGCAACAATTTTTCAATAGAAAACCTGTTATACCAAGATTTTTTCTATAGAAAAACTTTTATACCAACAATTTTTCTATAGAAAAACAGTTATACCAAAAATGTTTCTATAGAAAAACTGTTATACCAACAATTTTTCTATAGAAAATCAGTTATACCAAAAATTTTCTATAGAAAAACTGTTATACCAACAATTTTCCTAAAGAAAAACTGTTATACCAGCAATTTTTATTATAAAAAAACTGCTGTACCAACATTTTTTATAGGAAAAATATTGTACCAACAATTTTTCTGTAGAAAACTGTTATACTAACAATTCTCCTATAGAAAACTGTTATACCAAAAGTTTTTCTATAGAAAACTGTTATACTAACAATATTTCTATAGAAAAACTGTTATACCAACAATTTTTCTATAAAAAAAACTGTTATACTAATAATTCTTCTTTTGAAGAACTGTTATACAAACATTTGTTTTTATAAGAAATGTTAGACCAATACTTTTATACTTACAATAGAAAAACTGTTATACCAGCAATTTCTATAGAAAAACGGTTACATCAATAATCTTTCGATAGAAAACCGTTATACAAACAATTTTTCTAAAGATTCACTGTTAGACCAAAATTTTTTCTATAAAAAAACTGTTATACCAACAATTTTTCTATAAAGAAATTATTAAACCATCAATTTTTCTATAGAAAAGCTGTAATGCCAACAATTTTTCTATAGAAACATAGTTATACCAACAATTTTTCTATAGAAAACTCTTATACCAACAATTTTTCTATAGAAAAACTGTCATACCAAAAATTTTTCAATAGAAAAACTGTTATACCAAGAATATTTCTATACAAAAACTGTTATAACAATAATTTCTCTATAGAGAAACTGTTATACCAACAAATTTTCCGTAGAAAAACTGTTATATCAACAATTTTTCTATAGAAAAACTGTTATATCAAGAATTTTTCGAAAGAAAAATTGTTACACCTACACTTTTTTATAGAAAAACTGTTATACCAACAATTTTTAATAAAAAAACTATTATACCAATTTTTCTATAGAACAACTGTTATACTAATAATTTTCTACAGAAAACCTGTTATACCAACAATTTTTCTATAGAAAAACTAAAATATCAACAATTTTTTTATACAAAAACTCTATATATTTCTATAGAGAAACGGCTATATCAACAATTTTTTCATAGAAAAACTGTTATACCAAAAATTTTTTTATAGAAACCTATTATACCAAAAATTTTTCTATGGAAAAATTGTTTACGTAAGCAACCTGATCACATTCGCACTCGGTGCCGTAAGGTATACAGGATGAGGGATTTACCGACATTAGTACTTTTGTATTTCAGTTTTTTTTTTCTATTTTTGCAAAAACCTTTCACATGTTACAAGACTAAATAAAAAAAAAAATATATTTTATTCAACAAGATGAATGAATCCATAAAAAGAGTAAAAACACCTCAGGCATTTGTATTTATATGAATGTAAATACTTTCTCGTATGTTCTCATGTAAAGTACTTTTTTAAGGTTTTTTGTTTCGTTCAAACAAACAATTAAGTTAGAGTAACCCAAGAAAACAAGGACATCTTGTTTACTTATGGAAAAACAAACCCTTAAGAATATAAAATAAGTAAAAGAATAATTTCTGATTTGTTAAGTTTTAAATATTTCACACATTTTTTCGTTATACTAATTCTGCTTCCAAGAGTTAGCCTGGGACCGTCTAATAACTGCCTTGTCTGCCCTTCAACATTTTTATGGTGATGTGTTGCCGACAACAAACCAACCATTACGAAGCATTACATCTACATTTACGTTTTATACAATCGCCATGTGTGGCATCAACATGTGCATAAATGAAAAATGTTCAACAGAAAAATAAAACCTGAAACTGAAAATAATTCATGATTAAAGAAAACTAAACTTAAATAAACGAAATATATTTCTAAAATTATTTTCGTGTTTTTTTTAATACAACTTTTGAATGGTAATTTATTACAAACAATAAAAAAAATTTGCAACTAAAAAATAACTGTTATACTAAAACTTTGTAGAAGAAAATGTTTTACTAAAACTTAAAAAATAGCTACAGTTTTACGAACAATTTTTCTATAGAAGAACTGTTGCACAAAAAATTTGTCTATAGAAAACTGTTATACCAACATTTTTTTTATAGAAAAACTATTATACCAAAAATTTTTCTATGAAAAAACTTCTATACTAAAAATTTTTCCATAGAAAAATTGTTATACCAACAATTCTTTAATAGCAAAACTCTTACACAAACAATTTTTCTAGATAAAAACTGTTATACCAACAATTTTTCCAGAAAAAAACTGTTATACCAAAAATTTTTCTAGAGAAAAACTGTTATACCAATAATTTTTCTAGAGAAAAACTGTTATACAATTTTTCTATAGAAAAACTATTACACCAACAATCTTTCTATAGAAAAACTGTTATACCAACAATTTTTGTGTAGAAAAACTGTTATACCTACAATTTTTCTATAGAAAAACTGTTCTACCAATAACTTTTCTGAAGTAAAACTGTTATGCCAACAATTTTTGTATAGAAAGACTGTAATGCCAACAATTTTTGCATAGAAATACTGTTATACCAACAATTTTTCTATAAAAAAAAATGTTATACGAGCAGTTTTTCTATAGAAAAACTGTTACACCGACAATTTTTTTTGTAGAAAAACTGTTATTCCAAAAATTTTTCTATAGAAAACTGTTATATCAACAAATTTCTATAAAAAAAGTTATGTCGGCTATTGTTTTATAGAAAAACTGTTATACAAACAATTTTTTTATAGAAAAACTGTTATACCAACATTTTTTTTAAAGAAAAACTGTTGTACCAAAAATTTTTTTTATCGAAAAACTGTTATACCAACTGTCTTTCAGTAGAAAACTGTTATAATAGCAATTTTTATATGGAAAAAGTATTATACCAACAATTTTTTTTGTAAAAAAAACTGTTATACTAGCAATTTTTCTATAGAAAAACTGTTATACTGACAATTTTTTTTATAGAAAAACTGTTACACCTACAAGTTTTCTATAGAAAACTGTTATATCAACAAATTTCTATAAAAAACTGTTATGCCGGCTATTTTTCTATAGCAAAACTGTTGTACCAGCAATTGTTCTATAGAAAAACTGTTATATCAACAATTTTTGTGTACAAAAACTGTTGTACCTACAATTTTTCTATAGAAAAACTGTTCTACCAATAACTTTTCGGAAGTAAAACTGTTATGCTAACAATTTTTGTATAGAAAAACTGTAATGCCAACAATTTTGGTATAGAAATACTGTTATATCAAAAATTTTTCTATAAAAAAAAACTGTTATACGAGAAGTTTTTCTATAGAAAAACTGTTACACCGACAAGTTTTTTTGTAGAAAAACTGTTATTCCAACAATTTTTCTATAGAAAACTGTTATATCAACAAATTTCTATAAAAAGCTGTTATGACGGATATTTTTCTAAAGAAAAACTGTTATACAAACAATTTTTTTTTTTTATAAAAACTGTTATACCAACAATTTTTTTAAAGAAAAACTGTTGTACCAACAATTTTTCTATTGAAAAACTGTTATACCAACTATCTTTCAGTAGAAAACTGTTATAATAGCAACTTTTATATAGAAAAAATGTTATACCAACAATTTTTTTTTATAAAAAAAACTGTTATACTAGTAATTTTTCTATAGAAAAACTGTTATACTGACAATTTTTTATAGAAAAACGGTTACACCTACAAGTTTTCTATAGAATCTGTTATATCAACAAATTTCTATAAAATACTGTTATGCCGGCTATTTTTCTATAGCCAAACTGTTATACCAACAATTTTTCTATTGAAAAACTGTTGTACCAACAATTTTTCTATAGAAAAACTGTTATATCAACTATCTTTCAGTAGAAAACTGTTATAATTGTTGTTATACCAACAATTTTTTTATAAAAAACTGTTATAACTACAGTTTTTCTTTAGAAAAACTGTTATACCAACCTTTTTTTTAAGAAAAACTGTTATACCAACAATTTTTTTGTAGAAAAACTGTTATGCCAACTATTTTTCTATAGAAAAACTGTTATACCAACAATTTTACTATAGAAAAACTGTAATACTAATAATTTTTCTATAGAAAAACTGTTATACCAACAATTTGTCTATAGAAAAACTGTTATACTAACATTTTTTCTATAGAAAAACTGGTATAACAATAATTTTTCTATACAAAAACTGTTATACCAACAATTTTTCTATAGAAAAGCTGTTATACCAACCATTTTTCTATATAAAATCTGTTATACTAACAATTTTCTATAAAAAACTGATGCTGGCTTTTGTACCAACAATTTTTCTAAAAAAAAAACAGTTTTACTAACCATTTTTATATGAAAAAACTATTATGCCAACTATTTTTTTTTTTAGAAAAACTATTACTTCTAACATTAATATGTTAAATTCTCCTTAAACTCCCTTATATTAACTATTAATGAACTTCCTAAAATATTTCATATTAACTTAGACAATAACTTATTATGATTAATGATTGTATAGAGTTTCTTAACGGAAGTTACCCCACAACCCTTAACCAATCAAAACCTCTAAGCCATGAGATAAACACATTTTTTTGCTCTGTAGAAACATGTTTATATTTTCCATTTAAGCTGATATGGCTAAAAGCATAAATATCAATTTATTTTATGTGTATTTTTATGACTTTTTATTTCCACCAGAAATTATGTGTTTTTTTTTTTTTTTTTGATATACAAACAAAGATTTTGTGAATATAAATATTTGCCGAAACTTCTAAATAAATATTTTTAAATAAAAAAGTTTGGCGTAAACAAAAATGTTAAAAGACGAATGTTAAGAAAGATTTTTGTAATGTTTATCATTGTCTAGGGCTTTTCTATTTAGGCCCTTGTATATATGAGCTGGCGTTATATTTTGTATATTAACGTCATATTATTTTCCTAGTATTAGTGAAAAAAAAGTAAAATATCTGGATATTCAATTCAATTGAAGTTCAAAATGTGTATTCTTTCATGCCTAAATATCAGTTCATCAAATTTTAAATTTTCTTTTGTTTCAACAAACAATTTTAGAGATTTTATTTGCACAGATATCTTTACATTTCATCTTTGATATTTTCAAAATAAAATTCTAAATATCAATACCTACGCAATCAATTAAAATCATTCGTTCCATTTCGTTGCACTTACAAAAACTGTCACCAATTATTGTCTTCGATTACATTTATTTTTAGCTTAAAAATTTTCAAAGTTTTTCCATTTTTTTTTTGTGTTTGTTCAAAATGTGTCAATTAATTTTTGATGCCTTTTGTTTTGCGTAAAGTGTTTCATGTCGTGTATGTTAGCTGTCACTTACAGACACATACAGGATACTTAAAATATATGTATGTATGTATTTGTTTTTGCGGGATTATGAGAAAAGTTTGCAAATTTTGAGAAGTATTGTCCTAAGTTCTGATTTATTTTTGCTGTTATTTTGAAATTTAAAATGGATTTTATTTTGAAAATTGAGATTCTGGGAATTGAGTTTTAGAAAAACCACTTAAATTTCTTTTATCTTAAGAAATTTTTTTGCAATTTCAAATTATCCTCCATTTCGGAAAAACCTGCAGTGATTAATGATTTAACAAGAATAATGCTTAGAAAATGAGCTTGAGGAAAAATTTTTAAAAAGCGAATTAGTGCCACACGTGCTAAGGCTTTAGTATTAGAGTTGCCTTTTATTTTGCGAGGTTGAGAAATACTAGTGCTGTCAATTCACGTTACTATAGCAAACATTACAATTTTAGAACGTTTCGATGTACTTATACTACATATCTCGGCTATTGATAGTAACTTGAAAATATTATGTCCGCAAAAAAGAAAAATAATTCTTCAATATTATTGCTTAAATATTTTTTTACAACTTAAAAGCTTATATAAACTCAGTTCGATTCCTTGCAATAGAACACCAACAAAGTCCAGTACTAATTGATAGTTTACCGAATTCATTAGTGAAAAACATTTATACCAACAATTTTTCTACCCAAAAATTTGTTTTTCTATAGAAAAATTGTTGATATAATTTTTCTATAGAAAAACTGGTATATACCAACATTTTTTCTTTAGAAAAACTGTTATAACACCAATTTTTCTATAGAAAGACTTTTATACCAACAATCTTTCTATATATAAATTAATATACCAACAATTTTTGTATAGAAAAAGTAATATACCAATGATTTTTCTATAGAAAAACTGTTATAACAATAAAATTTTGCATCGAAAATTTTGTCTAGAAAAATTTTTTCTAAAGAAAAACTTTATATCAAAAAATTTTTGAAAAAAATATTTGATGTCAAAAATTATCTTTAGAAAAATTTGATGTCAAAACTTTTCTATGGAAAAAAAAATTTTTCTATAGCAAAATTTTATATCGAAAATTTTTTATAGATTTCTCTTAATCTAAGTTTGTTTTGAAGAAATATTTTATATCGAAAATTTGTTGTAGATAACTTTGAATCTAAGTTTGTTTTAAAGAAAAATTTTATATCGAAAATTTGCATAAAAAAAATTTATGTCGAAAAATTTTTTTGGAAAAATTTTATCTTAAAAATTTTCTGTAGAAAAGTTTATCTCGAAAATTTTCTATAGTAAAATTTTATATAGAAAATTTTTTAAAGAATATTTTTATATCGAGAATTTTTTAAGAAAAAATATATACCGAACATTTTTTATAGCAAAATTTTATATCGAAAACTTTCTAAAAAAAATTTTATAGCGAAAATTTTTTATAGAAAAATTTTATATTGACTAGTTTCTTAAGCAAAATTTTGTAACGAAAATTTTTTTTTACAAAAAATGTGACATCGAAAATTTTCAAGGAAAAAATTTGATATCGAAAATTTTCTGTAGAGAAATTTTTAAAATAATTTTCTATAGAAAAATTTGTATTTCGAAATTTTTCTTAAGAAAAAATTTTATATCTACAATTTTCTATTGAAAAATTTTATATCGAAAATTTTCTACCGAAAAATTTTCCACAGAAATTTTTTTTTTCGAAAATTTTTTATACAAAAATTTTTTTCCGAAAATTTTCTATAGAAAAATTTTATATCAAAAATTTTCTATAGAAAAATTTTATATCGAAAATTTTCTATAGAAAAATTTTATATCGAAAATTTTCTGTAGAAAAATCGTACATCGGAAATTTTCTATAGAAAAATTTAATATCGAAAATTTTCTATAGAAAAATTTTATATCGAAAATTTTCTAAAGAAAAATTTTATATAGAAAAAATTTTATATCGAAAGTTTTCTATACAAAATATTTATACCGAAAATTTTTATAAAAAAATTTTACACCGAAAATTTTCTATAGAAAAATTTTATATCAAAAATTTTCTACAAAAAAATTTTTTATGGAAAAATTTTATATCGAAAATTTGCAATAAAAAAAATTATATCGAAAATTTTCTATATAAAAAATTTTGTATGGAAAGCTTTTTTCTATAGAAAATTTTTTATAGAAAAATTTCATATCGAAAATTTTCTATAGAAATATTTTCTGTGGAAAAATTTTATATCGAAAACTTGCTATAGCAAAATATGATATCGAAAATTTTCTATAGAAAAATTTTATATTGAAAGTATTCTCAAGAAAAATTTTGTAATTAAATTTTTTTCTAGAAAAATTTTATTACGAAAATTTTCTATAGAAAAATTTGATATCGAAAATTTTCTTAGAAAAATTTTATATTGAAAATTTTATGTCAAACAGTTTCTATGGAAAAATCTCATTTTGAAAATTATTTATAGAAAAATTTTAAACCAAAAATTTTTTATGGAAGAATTTTATCTCAAAAAAATTCTATAGAAAAATTTTATGTCAAAAATTTTCTAAAGAAAAATTTTATATCAAAAATTTTCTATAGAAGAATTTTATCTCAAAAATTTTCTATAAAAACATTTTATATCAAAAATTTTCTATAGAAAAAATTTTATATCAAACAATTTTTTATAGAAAAGTTTTATATCGAAAAATTTTTTATAAAAAAATTTTTTATTTATAACTTTCTATAGAAACTTTCTATAGAAACATTTATTTATTTACATTTATTATTATTTATTTACATTTATTGAAAGTATTCTCTAGAAAAATTTTGTATTAAAAATTTTCTCTAGAAAAATTTTATTTCGAAAATTTTCTATAGAAAAATTTTAGGTCGAAAAGTTTCTTAAGAAAAATTTTCTTAGAAAAATTTTATATTTAAAACTTTATGACAAACATTTTTTATGGAACAATATCATATTGAAAATTATCTATAGAAAAAATTTCTTTCAAAAATTTTCTTTAGAAGAATTTTATATCAAAAATTTTATATCAAAAATTTTTTATAAAAAAATTTCATATTAAATAAAATTAAATATTATCTATAGAAAAATTGTATATCAAAATTTTTCTTTAGAAAAATTGTTTATTGAAAACTTTCTATAGAAAAAATTTATATCAAAAATTTTCTATAGAAAAATTTTGTATCGAAAAATTTTATATCGATTTTTTTTATATAAAAATTTTATGTCGAAAGTTTTCTATAAAAAAAATTTATATCGAAAATTTTGTATAGAAATATATTATTTATTATTTCTATAAAAAATTTTTATAGAATAGTTTTTATTAAATAATATTTGTATTAAAAATTTTTTTCAGAAAAATTTTATATCAAAAATTTTCTATAGAAAAATTTTACAACGAAAATTTTTTATAGAAAAATTTTATATCAAAAATTTTCTTTAGAAAAATTTTATATCAAAAATGTTCTTCAGAAAAATTTTATATGAAAAATTTTCTAAAGAAAAATTTTTATATCGAAAATTTTCTATAGGAAAATTTTTTAATCGAAAATTTTCTATAGAAACATTTTTTTAACGAAAATTTTCCATAGAAAAGTTTTCAGTAGAAAATTGTTTCAATTTAAAAATGATTAAACATTATCGTTTCGTGTATTTAATGAAGCTTTAATCCAAATAAGACGTTTGAGTCTTAATTGCTTCTTTCTTTTAATGCAAAAGAAGCTCCCTTAAATACATTAATTTCGCTTATAAAGCATTTTTCCTTGGGCGAATTTTAGTCAGAGAAAAACACAGAAACACCAACCGTGTCATAATTAGCCGCTTAATTAGTAATTCCAAGGCTATAGTAATAAAAAAAGATAAAGAAAAAAACAACAAAAACATAGAAAAATAGAGGAAACGGAAACACGAATTATCCCATCATGGCAACAAATACAGTTCATTCTGACAGTTTGATTTGATGGTTATTATCAGCAATTTGATATTCATATCATGAGGAAACTGCAACAAATATATATATATAAATACACATATTGAATTGTTAGTACATTTGGGGTATCCTTGGGGTATTAACATACATGAATACCCATACAAATGTAAAAAACTTATTTACACTACCAAGAAATACTTATTAACTTTTCGCTGTTCTTATACCCTACACAACTATTAAGACTTATGTAAATTATATTGAGTTGAAGAAAAAGTTTGTTACCTAAAGAAATTATTATAAACAAAAGTCAAAGAAATATTGATCCGCTATTTGACAATGCAACAGAATCCATCCACCTGACATCTTAACGGTATGTTTCATCTAGCTTTCTGCTGTAGGGTACCACATTTTTGTGTTCTTTTCATTTTCTTTGGAAAAACACTAATCAACATAAATATTTATCTACAACACATGCTAAAATAACAAAAACAAAGAAGTTGAAACAAATTGAAGAAAAACTAAAACAATATCTTTAGATGTGGAATAACTAAACAAATAAATAAACAATTTCATTATGTTAAATTGCGATGTAGTAAAGAAACAAACTAAATTTATTTATATTATTATTATTAAGACTTCTTAAATAAAATATACGAAACGACAAAATATTATACATAGACGACTTCTTTATAAACGACCTTAACATTCAAACACTTGAGCTGAAGCATTCATTCCATCGGTGTCCTGGTACAATTGAGGAAAAAATAAAAGAAAATTCTAGTGATAAATATTATGCAAATTTAGTTTTTCAAAATGAATTCCATACATGTATTTCCCATACAAAATTGTAAGTAGAGGAAATATGTTTATTTGCATATTTATTTGAAAAACAAACTATAGACATATGAACAAACAGAAGCGTGGCAAGAGAATTTCTCACGGTTTTTTTGAATAAAAAATATTTTTCTATGAAAAAATTCGATATAAAATTTTTTATAGAAAATTTTCGATATAAAATTTTTTTCTAAAAAATTTTCAAGATAAAATTTTTTTACAAAAAATTTTCGACAGAAAATTTTTCTATACAAAATTTTCGATAGAAAATCTTTCAATACAAACTTTTCAATTAATTTTTTTCTAGAAAATTTTTGATTTAAAATTATTATATTTTCGACATAAAATTTTTCTATAGATAATTTTCGATTTAAAATTTTTCTATAGATAATTTTCGATTTAAAATTTTTCTATAGAAAATTTTCGATATAAAATTTTTCTATAGAAAATTTTCGATACAAAAATTTTTTATAGAAAATTTTAAATTAAAATTTTTCTATAAAAAATTTTCGATTGAAATTTTTCTATAGAAAATTTTTTATTTAAATTTTTATATAAAAAATTTAAATAATTGTGTTTCTATAAAAAATGTTTGTTATAACATTTTTCTATAGAAAATTTTCGTTCTAAAATTTTTCTACAGCAAATTTTTGATATAAAATTTTTCTATAGAAAATTCTTGATATAAATTTTTCTGTAGAAAATTTTTATGTCGAAAAAAATTTTCGAATAAATTTTTTATAAATAATTGTCGGTATACAATTTTTCTGTAGAAAATTTTCGATATAAAATTTTTTCATAGAAAATTTTCGATATAAAGTTTTTCTATAGAAAATTTTCGATATAGAATTTTTCTATAGAAAATTTTCGATATGATCTTTTTCTATAGAAAATTTTTGATATACATTTTTTTTATACAAAATTTTCGATATAAATTCTTTTTTATAGAAAATTTTCGATACAAAATTTTTCAATAAAAAATTTTTGATTTTAGTTTTTTATAGAAAATTTTCGATATAAAAAATTGTCTATCAAAAAAAAATAAAAGACAAATTTATCTATAGAAAAGTTTTTTTAAAAAGTTTTCGATTTGAAATTCTTTTTATAAAAAATTTTTGATATACAATTTTTCTATAGAAAATTTTCGATACAAAATTTTTCTAAAGAAAGTTTTTGATATGAAATTTTTCTGTAGAGAATTTTTGATATAAAATTTTTCTATAGAAAATTTTCGAAATGTTTTCTATATAAAATTTTATTTATAAAATTTTCGATATAAAATGTTTCTAGAGAAAATTTTTGATATAAAATTTTTCTATTTAAAATTTTTGATATAAAATTTTTCTATAAAAAAAAAAATTATCTACACAAAAGTTTTTTTTTAATGAAAATTTTCGATTTGAAATTATTATAAAAAAATTTTGGTATACAATTTTTCTATAGAAAATTTTCGATACAAAATTTTTCTAAAAAAAGTTTTCGATGCATAAATTTTTATATAAAAAATTTAAATAATTGTGTTTCTATAAAAAATGTTTGTTATAAAATTTTTCTATAGAAAATTTTCCAAAAGTTTTTATATAAAATTTTTATTATAATATTTTCGATATAAAATTTTTCTATAAAAAATTTTTGATATAAAGTTTTTTATAAAAAATTTTTAATATTAAATTTTTCTATCGAAAATATTTGATATAGAACATTTTTACGGAAAATTTTCGAAAATTTTGGATATACAATTTTTCTAGTTTAAATTTTTGATAATAAATTTTTCTATAGAAAATTTTCGATATAAAATTTTCCTATAAAAAATTTTTAATATAAATTTTTCTCTGAAAGATTTTTGATAAAAATTTTTCTATAGAAAATTTTTGATATAAAATTTTTTTATAGAAAATTTTAGATATAAAATTTTTCTATAGAAAATTTTCGGTATAAAATTTTTTTTTATAGAAAATTTTCTATAGAATTTTTTTTGATATTAGATTTTTTCTATAGAAATTTTTTGAAAATCTACGATACAAAATTTTTCTATAGAAAATTTTCGATATAAAATGATTGTACAATTTTGATATAAATTTTGTTTATAGAAAATTTTGGATAAAAAATATTTCTATAAAAATTTTTCTATATAAATTTTTTCTATAAACAATTTTTGATATAAAATTTTTCTATGAAAGATTTTTGATATAAAATTTTTCATATATAATTTTTATATAGAAAATTTTTGATATAAAATTTTTCTATAGAAAATTTTCAATACATTTTTATTTTATTGAAATTTTTTGATATAAAATTTTTTCTATAGAAAATTTTTGATCCAAAATTTTTTATTGAAAATTTACGATACAAAATTTTCGATATAAAATTTTTTATAGAAAATTTTAGATACAAAATTTTCTATAGAAAGTTTTAGTATAAAATATTTTTGTGGAAAATTTTCGATATAAAATTTATTTAAAGAAAATTTTTGATATAAAATTTTTCTATAGAAAATTTTTGATATTAAGTTATTCTACAATATTGATATAATTTTTTTATAGAAAATTTGTCGAAATAAAATTTTGGATAAAAAATATTTCTATAAAAATTTTTCTTATAAAATGTTTCTATATAACGTTTTTTATAAAATATTTTTCTATCGAAAATTTTCGATATAAAATTTTTCTATATAAAATTTTTCTCCAAAAATATTTAAATAAAAATTATTCTAAACAAATTTTTCTATAGAAAATTTTCATAAAAATTTTCGATATAATATTTTTCTATAGACATTTTCGATACAACATCTTTCTGTAAAAATTTTCCAAATAAAATTTTTCTTTAGAAAATTTTCGAAAAAATATTGCGAAGGATTTTCAAAAAAAAAAAAAATGTTTCTATTGAAAATTTTTGATAAAAAAAACTTTCTACAGAAAATATCTTTCTTAAAAATTTTTTTTAATTAAAAATTTTCTATAAAAAAATTTTGAATGAACAATTTTTTTTAATGAAAATTTTTCGATAGAAAAATTTTTTAATGAAATTTTTTTTATGGAAATATTTTTTTGTGAAAAATTTTCAATAGCAAAAATTTTCTATAGAAAACGTTTCTATAGAAAAAGTTTTTTTGAACAATTTTCTATAGAAAATTTTTAATTCAAAACTTTTGTATTGAAAAGTTTTCTGTAGAAAAGTTTCTATTGAAAAATTTTTTAACGAAAAATTTTCAATAGACAAATTTTTTAAAGAGAAAATCTTTTAATAAACAATTTTCTATAGAATTTTTTTTGATTAAAAGTTTACTTTCGATTAATTTTTAAAATTTTTTTATCAAAGAAGTTTTCGAATTAAAAATTTATTAAAGAAAAATTTTTTTACTGAAAAATTTTTTGTGGAAAAAATTTTTTTATAAAAAATTTATTATGAAAAAAAATCCTATACAATATTTTTTCAATGAAAAATTTTTTATAGAAATTTTGTCAATGAAAAATTTTTCAATAAAAAATTTTCTATAAGAAAATTTTTCAATAAAAAATTTTCTATAGAAAAATATTTTTTATAGAATTTTTTATGGAGAAATTTTTAAAATGACCAATTTTTTATAAAAAGATTTTTTTAACGAAAAACATTCTATAGAAGCATTTTTGATGAAGTTTTTTTTTATTTTTTTGAAAAATTTTCTGTATAAAAATTTTTCTGTAGAGAAATTTGTTAAAAAAATTATTTTTTAAAGGAAAAATTTTTGAATTAACAAAAAAATTTTTAATGAAAAATCTTGGAAATTTTTTTAACGAAAAACATTCTAAAGAAGCATTTTTAATGAAGTTTTGTTTTTTGATTTTTTGAAAAATTTTCTGTAGAGAAATTTTTTAAATTAATTATTTTGTAAAGGAAAATTTTTGAATTAAAATAAAAATTTTAATGAAAAATTTTGAAAATTTTTCTATATAGAAAAAAGTTTTGAATACAAATTTACTAAAGAAAATTTTTTAGGAAAATATTTCCATAGAAAAATTTTGTTAATGAAAAATTTTTTACAGAAACACTTTTTTAAAAAAAAATTTCTATAAAATTTTTTCTAATGAATTATTATATATAAAAAAATTTTATGATACATTTTCTATAGAAAAATTTTAATAAAACATTTTTATAGAAAAATTGTAAAATAAATTTTTATAGAAAAATTAATGATAAAAAAGACAAATTTTATGAAACAAATTTATATTATAGAAAAACGTTTTAATGAACGAAACGAAACGTTTCTATAGAAAATTTTTTTACTAAACATTTTCAATAAAAATTTTCTTAAGAAAAATTTTTTTAAATAAAAATTTTCTCAGGAAAAATTTTTTAATGAACAATTTTTTATAAAAAGTTTCTTTTTTAAAAGAATTTTCTGTAGAGTTCCTATTTATAATTTTAATAAATGTATTCTTTTATAAGTTTTTTTTTTTGGGGGGTTTATATTTTTTCAAATCGCTCTATCTCCCCCCTTTTGTTAAAAATTTCTTTACAAATATTTATTTTATTTTAGTACAAATTATTCAAGCAGTTGGAGACAATTACTTAGAAAACATTTTAATAATATTCACACTTTTTGGCCTTAATATTAAGACATATAAATATTTAAATGAACCTTCTATTTCTCAAAACCCTTCTACTGTCCTCCCCTTGTCGGCACCTTGTGCCCATGGCTTTTCAAATATTAAATATTTGGTTTTGTCATTGAATAAATAAATAGACAAAATATATTGAGGTTTGACAGTTGCTTTCAAAAAAAAAAAAACTTGTATAAGTTTATTTTTTCTAGATTTATTTTTGTGTTTTTGTTTAGGAACAAATTGTATTATAAAGATATACAAATTTTTTTTTTTTTGAAAAGAGAAGACAAAAAAAAATTTATTGAATAGAAAGAAACAAACATAACATTTCATTTAAATTGAAGGATTTTCTTTTCATAAACTTTATACACTTAAATCAAATGGCAAGAATCCTTGTTCTTCGAAATAAGAACAAGTTGGAGCAGAGTAAGTTTGTATAAAAGTTAAAAATGTTGGATAAAAAAAAGTGATGAGGAAATTACTTTTCGACAAAAGTTTTTTGAAAGTTTTAAGGGCTGTACAGTGATGATAGTGAGGGAAATGAAAAGATGTTGATAGAAAAAAAAATTTTCTTTTAAAAAAAATTAAATTTTTTCAAAAATATGCAAATCTATGCAGACAATTTTAGCAAAATCAGAAACTTAAGACCTTAGGGAAGGAACAGGTGTATAAAATTTCCTTCAATATTGTTAACGATTCCAGAAATACTTCTTGCAATGTTAAAAAAAATTTTGTTTAATATTAATTTTTATACCCTTCACCACCATAGGTTGAAAGGGTATTATATTATATGTATGTAACACATAGAAATATTTGTCTTAGATCCACCTTTTAGTATACCAATAGGCTAAGAATCACTTTCTGAGTCGATTCAGCGCTGTCCGTCCGTCCGTCCGTCTGGCTGGCTGGCTGGACCCCATGTAAACCTTGTAATCAAACGCAATTCTAAAGATAATTTCATGAAATTTGGCACAGATCATTTTTTTGATAGTTGAACCATGGCTATTGAAATTCGTCAAAGTTGGTCCATTATTTATGGTACCTCCCATAGGTCCCACTTCCCGGAATTGATATATTGGCCACAAATATCAATATTTGTATACCCTTCACCACCATAGGTGGAAAGGGTATTATAAATTTATTCTGAGGTATGTAACGCATAGAAATATCCTTAGACCCACCTTTTAGTATACCAATAGGCTTAGAATCACTTTCTGAGTCGATTTAGGGATGGCCGTCCGTATGTCCTTCCGTCTGGCTATACTCCCATGTAAACGACGTAAACCTTGTAATCTAAAGATAATTTGATGAAATTTAGCATAGATCATTTTTTCCATAATGGGACCATGGCTATTGAAATTCGTCAAAATCAGTCCATTATTTATGGTACCTCCCATAGGTCCCACTTCCCGGAATTGATATATTAGCCACAAATACCAATATTTTTTCATGAAATTTAAAACAAATACTGCTTATGTAAACTTAAATTACTGTACTAAATTTCGTTGAAATCGGTCCACATGTGGTCATAGCTCCCATACAAACTCTTCTATCAAAACGCACTAAATGAGACGGAAACCAATAAAAAAGGCTCATAAATCTAAAGATAATAAGAATTTTGAGTCAATTTTTGGCATACGTAATTTTTGTATAAACTGTAATAAATTAGCTAAATTTCAAGATAATCGGTCCACATTTGACCCTAGCCCCCATATAAGTCAAAATGACAAAAACAGCTTAAATATATAAGTTTTGAGAAAATGTTTGTATGATGGCAAAATTTAGCAAATATTTGTCTTTATACAAGAAAAAGAATATCTTTTACCATAGTGGTGAAGGGTATCGTATGGTCGGGCTTGGCCGACTAAAGCACTTTCTGACTTGTTAATAGTAAAGTATGAAACACAATTGGAACGAACGACCAATTTTTCGGAACGAATATTCGTCGTTAGAAATAGAGCATATGGGTTTATATGAATATGCTCGCAATAGATGCGTACGACGAAATTCGTCGTGCGTATCGAATAGTGCGATAGGTTTATTTCTATTTCATACGCAGACGAACGACGACTAAACTGGTTTAGAGTGGCTGTATTTTTATTTCTGATGTAAAATATTAGAAATTATATTTGTTTTTAACAATATGGTCACCTTATAAATTGTAAACAAAAAAATAATTATTTCAAATAAAAATAATTAAAGATATTCTTCTTGTGAAAAAATAAAAGAATAAAATATAAAAAAACGCAAATGTTGTGAGTGCGCGATATATATGAAAGTGTGAGTAATTTGTGCTAATGAAAAATAAACAAAAATGGCGTCAGCAATGTTTATTCGTCCCAACTGTGTTTAATGGACGAATGTACAAGACGATTTTTTAAAGCCGAATTCGTCGTGCTGGACGAAATTAGTCATTCGTCCCAATTGTGTTTCTACCTTAACACTGTTCAGTCAATACTTTAAACATTTTCTTTCAACTT